>OY804595.1:46448201-46900714 GCA_963680895.1 Fragum sueziense
CTGGTATCCTATACTTTCTTCCTTTTTTCTTATTTTTTTCCAAAGATTTAGCCCTCTAAAGCATCAAAACTAGCTTTGTTTTGGAAAGAATTGAAGATTTTTTTTTCTCTATTTTTTTTTATCTCAAACATAAGCCTGAGAAGCTATTGAGGGAGAGGGTGATAATTTACTTTAATCGAAAAGCTTTTGAAAATTTATTCATTCAATTTTTTTCACAAAACACTTTAAGGACAGGAAATGGGGATTAGGTATAATGTTAGGTCAACATTTGCAATTCAATGGATTGTTACAAAACTAATGTAAATGCTTATGAACTTTGTGTTTATACGATAGTTTTGTGCTAACTGTTATGATCATGATCTTTCATAAAGAAATGAGCCAGGATCTGGAAAAACATCCTTTATGGCATTTGAGAACAACTTGGATCCAGACCAGCCTGTGCATACGCACAGTCTGATAAGGATCCATGCTGTCCTTAAATTGCTTCTTTGTGATATGTAGCAACTGTAAGAGAGCAGCATAGATCCAGATGACTGCTCTTAGGTACATGCTGATCTGAAAACATGGTAGTCTGCAATGCTATAAGGGACGTTTTTCAAGATTGCGGCTCAAATGTAAATGCAGCCACAAGTGAAGGAGGTTGATTGAACAAGGTTTAATCTCTCTTTCAACTGTTTTGGTAAAACTGCAACTGTAACTGGAGCACCTAACCATGGACTTCTGTTGTTTCTCTCACCAGTACTACAACAACATCCTTACCGAGCCTCCAGCTGATCTTACAACATAGCTGCCTCAAATGCTATAAAGGACATTTTTCCAGATCCTGGCTCAATTATATAATATCAAACCAATACTTACGACAGCAGCAGCCCCCTGTGGTACCACAGACTTGATGTAGATTCCCCTCTCTCTCTGTCCGTCTCCCTGCAAGTAGAAAAGGTATCAAATTGTTAGCAATATAATCTAAATGCATGACAGATTCTGGGGTAAACCAGTTCTAAAATCAATCCTACAACATTGAGTTCTTGAACTACCATTTAATGTTCAAGAGCTGGTTCTAGAACTACTTTGAGAACCATTCCAAATAATGTTCAAGACCTAGTTCTAGAACATTTAATGGCAGTTCAAGAACTTGAGATCAAGCACTTGAGTTTAAGAAGTGGTTCAAGAACATTCTATAACTGGTTATAAAATTGGTATTCTTGAACTGGCATTTAACCTTCTAGAACTGATGCTCTAGAAAATTCTAGAACTAGTTCTTGAAATTTTTTGCACATGGGTAGTGTTTCTGGTGATTTTTCTTTACAAGAAAAGAAGGCCATTCTGCTCATTAGCTTCTCTATCGAAAGTTTCAAATAACTATTTTCTAAGCAATGAATAATGGGGATTCCTTTGTGTTGAAAACATTGTGGGGAATGAAGAAATTGCTTGTCACAAGCAATTTCTTCATTTTCCACAATGTTTTCCAAAGCCTTTATCTTGTGGGACGTCAAAAGATGTCACTGTGTGGTAATGGGTCAACTTAATATTAAAATGAAAATTATTGCCATAATTTCATTAACTATGCAATAACGCAACCTACCTATAATCTTTAGTCATAAATCCAATAGACATCTATATCCTTATGAAGAAAACACTATTAATTGCATTTTAATAAATTAATCAATCAGATTTCATAATCGCACAACAAACATTAAATAACTTCACTTTTAGAAAGTAACAAAACATTAGTATAGCACACAATAAATGACCTGACAGAGCAGCTAGAGATGCTCTGCAAGGTTATTTATTGTGCAGTACACAAGGCTAAACATGTTGTCAGTTATTGATAAATGCATAACCATTTCAAGTGACCAAGAACTTACACTTGAATAGTTCATGCATTTATCAAATATTCATTTATAAAGCTTGCATACAATCTAATTAATGCCTAATTGATACCTCAGTTGCAAAAAGCTGCTTTAAAATGTGACGGATGGATCGATGTAAAAGCATACTTCAAGAAAATGGAAATCAATCATCAAAAGAGGACATGGAAAAACAATTTTTGAAATATTTCATGACACAGACATATAGTTGAAAGAATCATATTGAAGTTCTGAAAAAACATTCTGCACAATGGGATTTTTCCTAACAGATTTTAAGTTAATTTCAATTGTTTCAATTTATGTACATGAAAACTTTAAATACTTGAAAATTAGCATGATAAACTTTTTAGTGAACATTGTCCAAATCAAAATTATTTGTTTGAGACACAACTTAGACTGTCTCTAAGTGCATATTGACAGATGTTGCAGAAAGCAATGTCAAGTGAATGAAATGATTTTTTTTGTCTTTCTGTGTAGAAAACATTGTAGTAAATGAAGAAATTGCTTGTCACAAGCAATTTCTTCATTTTCCACAATGTTTTCTTCCATATTTTTCTTAAGGGGCATCAAAAAGCACCGATATGTTGGAATGGTTCAAACAAGAGTGACACTATGAATCTAGCCCACCGAGACACATTTCCAGGAAGCCAATATATTTTGTCTCCAACAGTTTATGGGGATGTCCATTGCTTTGAGACCTATTGAGAGTCCCAAACCATGAATCAAACTCATCAAATGAATATAAAATACCACTTATGCTGATGATCAGCGTGCACCAGAAAGCCAACACAATGTTAATTGATTTCTTTGATTGGAATGCCAGTCTCCATAACATTTGATACAGAATCATTTATTTCTGGGCAAATAAGTTCAATAAGTACCAGACTCAAGTTTCACTACACACAAGAAACTATGCATATTTGCAAAAGACTTAAGCCAGATAATCAAGATATCATTAAGCTATCGCAAAATATGAATGGAATAACCAAACCTTAAGCTAGAGTATTTAATACAGCCCTAATGTATGAAACCTATCAGATTAATTCATATTTATGTTTATTAATAAATAGACAATGGCAAAATACCAAAACAAAACAAAACCAATATATCATTCCATCAAATCTCAAAATCTTTTTATTCATAACTTAACCTGATTATATCTCCTAAAAGACATGTACCATATTTTATTCCTTGTCCTGCTGAACTTTATTTCCAGGGGTCAATGCAACACTATTGTAAGTGCCTATATTATATAGGCACTTACAATAGTGTTGCATTGACCCCTCAATTTCGTTTCAAACAATTTATCAATTCAAGAGACATTTCAATAGGTTTCTCTGTTGTTGTTTTCACAATAAGTGAGTAGAAAGCAGGCAGTGTGGACTTACATCAGACTGCACATTTATCCTAACTTACTCTTGAGCCTGAGATGTCAAAACCAGGCATAGTTTGGGAAAAAGATATCAGGGAATAGGGAAGTCTCAAGAGTCAATCCATAATATGCTTAAAGTCAATAGAAATCATTTTTGGTCAAATACTAGATTCCTGTGTTTCCCCTCAATTGAAAACACCTTTAGCATTCAAAATGTCCATATCAACAAATCAGGAAACCCTTTTGAGCAAACTAAATTTTGAGAAACTGCTTTGAGAATGGCCTCAAGTGTTATTGCTTTTGTAAGTGTTTGATTGTGTTAGGTTGATGTAGGCATTTGCATTGGGGCAAATATTTTTGAATAGGATAAATTATAATTGTAAAGCAAGATAACTGGCCTTATAGACATTGAAAAATAGATTTCCTGGTGACGACACCAGGCTGGAAATAATGTTCTTGTATGATTGTGTAAATGATAGGAAATGGTTAAGTCCATAATAAACATAACTTGAAATTCCTATTTTATGGATTGTTTAAGAAAATGCCATGATTTCAACAATTGTATCAGAGTGAAATCTAGAGATAAAGTCAGTTTTACAATTGTCAAACAAATTCATTTACAAATATTAACACAAATGCTTGTTATCAGCGATTTTGCCATAAATATACAAGAGACTTAGCACCTCAAAATCAATCTTTAGAAACTTTAAGAGTTATCTTTAGAAACCTCAGAAGGTCGATAAATTAAGAAACCTTTGGCTTAAATTTAGCAACAATTCATGCTTTAACCCATTACCACACAATGACTCTTTTTGACTCCCCACCAGATAGTGGCTTTGGAAAACATCGTGGAAAATGAAGAAACAATTTCTTCATTTCCCACAATGTTTTCTATGTAAAAAGACCAAAGAATGTAAGATTTCATTCACTTGAAATTGTGGTCTGCATCATCTTTGAATTTGGATTAGTCTAAAATTTTGCTGTTTGGTAATGGGTTAAACTTCATTAGCTTAAACATGTTCATGTTAAATTAAGGTATTCCATCCATAATTAAATACCAAACACTTAGTGTAACATTGGGCATCATCCATGGTAACTGAAGTTGACGAGCTCGAGGTATCCCTCATCAATTGCCATTGCCACTGATGACACCCAGTAAATGACAAAGGGATACCATCATCAATTTTCAATGCCACGGATGACCCCCAAAGTTGCACAGTGTTTGATATTTATGATGGATGGAATACCTTAAATCAAATGAAAACAACTTTCTTAAGATAATTTTCATCCAGCGTTCCTTCCTGTGAACTGCAAATGTACTCCCTTGAATGTGTGAGCAAATTAAAGTCCTAAGATCAACCAATGCAGTCAGAGATCAAACTTAGAACCTTGTGATCAAGTTAGAGGTTTTACTCATTGAGTAATTGATTATGGGGTTTAATGCTATGGTCATAGTGTGGTGGCTGGAACACCTGACCATACACTCCAGTCATTTTTTTCACCAGAACAACAACATCATCACTGAGCCTCCAGCTGCTCACCCACAAAGGTTTATGATTATCCAACCATTAGTAGGAGACAAATGAGCTAGGATCTGGAAAAATGTCCCTTAAGGCTTTTGAGCCCAACATAGATCCAGATCAGCCTGTGCATACGCACAGTCTGATTAGGATCCATGTTGTTCTCTAATAGCTTCTTCTTGACCTGTAGTAACTTAAAGAGAGCAGCATGGGTGCACATTGGGCTGCATTTGACAACATGCTGATCTTGAAATTCATTTTTTGAAAATGCTTCAAGGGACGTTTTTCCAGACCCCGGCTCAAATGTAAGTGAGGAAGTTTGCCACGGCCAGGGATCAAATCCAGGACCTCATGAGTGAGAGTCTGATGAGTTGTTTCAACTAAGGAGTTTGTCATTGGAATTGAAATATTGTTTCTATGGAAGTTTTGAGTAGTACAAATCTCAAGCTAATAACATTTCATGACTTGAATGACCTAAATTCCTTTAAAATTATGTTACAATTACCACAATTTCATAGTCATTATAATTTAGAGTTAGCTTTAATTACCTTGAATATTTATACCAGATGTATTATCATTTGGGTTGTTATTTATTTCAAACCCCTGTGAACAGAAATCGCCAAGAAGATTTTATAAAGCACTATTTGTCAAAAAATTATCTCAATATTTCTTTCACATTCTTATGTAATATTAGCAAAACATACATTTATTGGACAGCAATTGGTTGAATGCACCCCTATATCTATTGACAGAAGAAATGTGTGTGAAAAAGCATAAAAGAATGCAATTTGACTGTAGGCTTATGTTACTGTTTTCTTTTTTGAATAACAGACACCAGAATAAGAACTTGTAATGATTGAAGTCAAAGGCTAGGGTCAAGCTTTGCAAGAACACTGAAGATTTTCTTCCATAGAACATGCAAAGAAATCACTTTGTTATTATAATGGCATATGATATTTTACCAAAGGAAACAGAACCAACTTCTTTCAATGTTTCAAAGCATAAAAGAACACAATTCACCCATCAAAATCAACGCTTATGACTCAGAAACAATACATTAAAACAAGATGTGTTTTCGAAAAACCATTGCCCTGAAATGGCCAAAGTTAAGTTTTCCTGTTAAGTTTCCAGACTTCTAGACGGACAGACACACAGACAGACAGTTGGACAGATGGACAACGGTAAAATGATATACCCCCGATCTTTCAATACGGAGAGCATAAGAATCCAGTCATAAGCACTAGAACAGAATTGTCATCCTAAAGCAAAATGAAAGAAATCCAAATTCCAACTGAATCCACAAATTCAACACTTTCAATTTTATCACTTTCAATTTAAATCAATGACAAACAAACAGTAATTTATTGTCCACAAAAGGAATATGTACACATTACTTCCTAATGGTCGCACAATCAAAGACAATTTAAATTTGTTTTAAATGTAAAATACCGATAGATGTCTACTCTTTACCCTGTATTTGTCCCTACACAAAACTCTACGCATTTTGATTAAAATTTGATCAATCAAATGAAATGGTTATAAAAACAGTGCAGTAACTTGTATGATTTTTTCGTATGTTTATAGTTGAATCTTTTCCATTGCCAAATGCTTATCAGTTGCACCATTTAAGAAGTTCATTGAATGAAAATTTGTCAAAATGAAAACCAATTCATTGGAAGCAAAAACATTACCTTATGATAATGGGTGGAAGTAAAAACTTAAATTTCTTGCTTTCAAAACAACATTAACCTATTACCTAACAACAACAAGAGGACCAAGATGGTCCTATATCGCTCACCTTAGAGCTCCCTGAGACATACTTTTTAACAAACCTTTTAAATCTCCGGGGATTTTGAAAAGAGGATTTTGAAAAGGAGTCATATGACAATAGTTCACACTTAATTTCAAAGCACAATTTGGGAAAAGATTGTCAAAGATTTTTCACTATATCTGTATTTAAAATCAGAAAATCCACAACATGTTGCTGAATTTCCATTGCACATAGACAAATTGAAGCATTAATCTTGGAAAGAGGTCATTGGGCTATAATATTTAGAAACCATAGAAAGTTTGGAAATTCTAAGACAATTTTAAACCTGTTCCCGCTTTTTCAAATCTAGAATACCTCATGGTAGAGCTTATTTTCAAAGCGAAATGATAACTTGAACTAATCTGTTTAACAAGACAATAATTTTTATGACAAACACAACTTATATACACTTTTTTCTGTACAAAATGCAAGAGCCTAAAGAATAGGAATAATTCTAAAAGTTCTTAAACGAGGCAAAAAAATTATCTTCAGGCCTTAACAACTTTAAAAGATTGTCAAACATTGCCCTCTATCATTTATATGGAACCCACAACATAGGGGAAATATTCATTGAACAGTAAGGATTTGGTTATGGTTAAACCTTTTCCAAACAACATAACATAAGAGCAGACATGATTAAAAGCTGCTGTAGATGATAAAACAGGTGTTGATAAAGACTGCATTCATGTATAAAAATGCAGAGAAAATAATGAGGCAAAATGAGACAACACAGGCTATCAAGTTATCAACATTTTCTTCTTTTACCATATCATTTACAAGCCTTTTCTGTTGGTGAGGCAAACCTGTGTATGGTAGAGAAAGGGCATAACGCTTTCCCATACAGAAAGGTAAAGAAAGGAAATAGACTGTTCCAATTTGAAAGTTCTGAATACAAAATTGACAGCGGTACAAATAGGATTCGTTTACAATAAACTAGCATATAAAATATTGAATAAAATAAAATAAAATATTGAGGTAAAAGGAGAATCAGCACTTTCTTCATTTGACTCATTAATTTCCAAAGCCTTTTCTAATAGGGACTTCAAAACAAGGTCTTTCCAGGAAAGGGTTAAAGTATTTAGTTGATCCATAGATCGAGTAAACAAACATATTAAGTGCCTTGCATTCCTTATCAGATATGATCTGCATAATCTGATTAAAGGGATATAGTGATATCCTCGGTGG
Source organism: Fragum sueziense (assembly GCA_963680895.1). NCBI lineage: Eukaryota > Metazoa > Mollusca > Bivalvia > Cardiida > Cardiidae > Fragum > Fragum sueziense. The sequence continues at coordinate 46,455,957 of OY804595.1, forward strand.
GGAGTCAAAACCTTGTAACTCCAGCTTATTCAAGCTTTAGTTACCAGGATTTGACTCCCCACCAACGATATGTGATAAAATCTACCTGGTCAAAACAATTCCTCACTTGAAAATTCCAGAACCCATAACATAGGACTTCTTTCCTTGCAATGTGATGACTTTTAGTATTCTGTTAGAGGTTTATGAGATCTAAAGTCATGCAAAATTTCAAGACTCTAGGCCGAATAGTCTTTGAGAAAACTGTGTTTCAGTGTGAAACCTTAAACCCCACAACATAGGGCCAATTTTTCTATAAGCACAATTATTTGAAGTATTTTGGTAGAGGACATTGAGACAATACTACATACAAAATTTCAAGACTCTAGACCTTATAGTTTGGGAGGAGAAGATTTTTTAGTAATTGTGGACAGACAGACGGACAGACGGACGGACGGACGGACGGACAGACGGACGGACGGACAGACGGACGACGGACGGTGAGCGATCACAATAGCTCACCCTCAGCACTTCATGCTAAGGTGAGCTAAAAATTTAGACCAGTCCAAATACAAATATTCTGCAGACACCAATTCTAAGTATATGATATTTTACATTTTTTGTCTTTCTTGGTAAAAAACATAGTGGGAAATAAAGAAATCACTTGTCACAAGCAATTTCTTCATTTTCCATGATGGTGCTAAAACAATCTTCTTGATCGGCACCTATACAGTAATGGGTTAAGCCGCTGCAGTAGCAAATATCAAACAATTCGTCGTTGTAAATGCAAAACCTCGTATCTCAGTTTTGAAAAATTTTAAAGGGGAGGGAAAAAAGTGTAATAACTTTTCCCAAACTGAAAGTATCACTTGAAATTTGGACATATTGTTCACAAATAATGTGTCAATAATACTGATCAGTAAAAATATCTCAAAACCTGCTAGAATCGTCTACACTGGGCACACAAGTTTGTACTTTGAAAATTGCACCAATCGACATACGAGGTTTTGCATTTACACCGACGAATTGCTCTAATTGAGTCTGAGAAAGTGTTATGTTCAGTGTGACTTATGTGCAGGAACATTATCTGGTCAACATTAGACTAATATTTCCAAAGAATAATCTCAAATAATCAATTCTCAAAATAATTGTCATAATTATAGTCATGAACCAATTCCAAAACAGACAAGGGTTTTAAAATCAATCTTGCGGTAGTTCAACTATTTGTATAGAAACTCTGGCTAGGCTGTGATAAATAATTTGTAACAAATTTGTAACGGGTAATCAGTTTTAAACATGCAAACTCTTCAAATCCAAATAGTTTAACCCTTGCCCAAACAAGACCTAGTTTTGACGTCCCTAATCGAAATGGATTGGGAAAACATTGAAACTAAAGAAGAAACTGCTGATAACCAGCAGTTTCTCCTTTTGTCTCAATATTTTCTATGCCATATTTGACGCAAATCTTATCTTCAATAACAATCAATTTTGTCATTTGAGGCAGTTGAAGTGGATCACCCTAAAATTTTGTCGTTTGGGAAAGGGTTAAATGGCACAATTCCAACAAACAATTTATCATTATTGCCAATAGTTCATATATGAAATGTAGGTTAACCCATTCCAAAACTAGACCTGGTTTTGACCTCCCAACAGAAAATGTTTGGGAATAGATTGAAGCAAAAGAAGAAAATGCTGATAATCAGCATTTTCTCCTATTGCCTCAATATTTTCTGCGCTACATTGTACATAAATCATATCTATATAAAGATGGAAAATGTCATCTGCAATAGCTTTCAAATTGGACTAGCAACTGTAGTCGTATATCTGTTGAAAATGCATTTCGTCAGTGTAAATGCAGATCCTCGTATGTCGATCTTTGCGATTTTCAAAGTAAAATCTTCTGTGTCTAAGCTAAGATGATTATCACAGGTTTTGAGATATTTTACTGATCATTATTAATGACACATTATCTGCGAACAATATGTCCAAATTTCAAGTAAAACCTTTCAGTTTGGGAAAAGTTAATACACTTTTTTCCTTCCCCTTTAAAAAATTCCAAAAACGAGATACAAGGTTTTGCATTTACAACGACGATTTAGAATACTTTTGCAATATTCCCTAGATTCATCAATGTAATTATCTAGATCAAAGCGCAGAGCTTAATCACCCATATAATCTGTCTGATTGTTTCCCAGATAGGCAAACAATACATAACTCTAGATAGACGCTTGGCAGGCTCCAATATTCAAACAATTACAACAATGCAGGGGGCATATAACTCAAAACATTTTTAAACCTTTTTTGCAAGAAATCTTTTTTTTTTACAAAGAAGAAAGATCAGACCATATATTATGATTGTGTAGGCTGGTTTTTCTTTTTGCTGCTTCCTAAAGCACTAACAGTAAGGATAACCACTGAAAGGGTTGAATCTTAAAATCATTTTCCATAAGAAGACCAGGCTTGGGTGTCCTATCATGTTTTGTTACTATTCTGTATTTTGTAAAAATGATGTACTATGTACAAGTTTTGCTGATAAACTGTTCTGTTCTGTTCTTAAGAGAAAAGGCTTTGGAAAACATAGAGACAAAAGCTCCCTTTTGTTGCAATATTTCATTAGTTACTTTTCACAAGAATGCAATCTTTATTTACACCTATTTTGTCATAGTAGCAGTTTTAAGTTGGAGCAATCCAAGCCTTTGCCTTTTGTGACAAGTTATTCCTCTCCAAAACAAGACCTGGTTTTGACTTCCCTAAGAGAAAAGGCTTGGGGAAATATTGAAACAAAAGTAGAAACTGCTGTTAACAAGCCTTTTGTCTCAATATTTTTTTAGCTGTATCATACAAAAATCTTATCTTATCAAGATTCATTTCGTCGTCCGTAGTAGCTTTCAAACTGGATCACCCTAAATTTTTGTTGTTTGGGAAATGGTAACATTACTGACAAGTCCAAGTAATATTATGTAAGAACCCTACCTTAGCTGCAACAATACTGAGTCCCATGCTGTTTTTGACCTTGCTGAAGGTCACATTAATGATCTCCGGCTCCTTGTTGGCAGGTGGGGGTGGTTGTTGTTGTTGTTGTTGTTGTCTCGGCTCCGGTGTTCTGTCTTTCCGAATGGACTCCTGAAATTTATGGAAACGCATGAATCGTCTCATCAGGTGATAAAACATGGCAAGACCAAGTGTCTTGACTGCGGTACTATGATGTTAGATCTAGCTTTTATTCATGAAAAGCCCTTTGCACTATAAGCCTATAATAGAAGTTTTTCACTATTTACTTTAGTACACTGTATGTCACTTCTTATTTCTTTCCACTTATCTATTTGTCCACCATCAATGTCTTCAACTTTAATAACTTTCTTTGCTTAAGTTAGTGTCAATATCATCTTTCGTCTAGTGCAGCTAAACATGCTAGTTAGATCTACTACTATTCAAATCTTTTGACATCTTGATCTGAAACCTCTACCATCTTTCATCAGGTAGATGGCAGACACTAGAGGCAGTCTAAAAGCATCAAATATTCACACAAATTCTACACAACATTAATTAATTTCTTCAAAACATATGATAAACAAGGTAAATTCCGCTGAATTAAAAGTCTGAGCAGACAGAAGGTGGGAGTTTTAATTTTCAAGAATTAATACCTGAACAGATTCCAATAAACAGCTGGCAAGCAACTGATAAGGAGAAAATAATATGCTAAATTGCTTATTTCAAATCTAAACCCTAAGTTGTGGTTACTCATTTGAATTGTCTCGATGAGACAATTCAAATGAGTACCCACAACATAAGATTTGATGGACAATATGTGTAACATTGTTTTGAAATGCCATTTGGCACTTCTATCTGTAGCTCAGTTATATAAACTAACATCATGAAATTTTACACCTACACAACAAAATCTTTTATAACATACTGGGGGAAAATTAATCAAATAATGTTTTCTGATATGAAAGATCAGAATATAACAGTATATTATCACATCCTTTTTTGGGTAATAGGCCTATACATCGCTGCTTTTCAACAAAAAATGCGTAACTGCAGCTTAAAACAAGCTGTAGTAATGAGGTTTCCACTGAAAAGTGACCTTAAAGTAGTAAGGAAATGGGAATTGTGTGTGTGTAAACTACATAGTTTACACATTTAAGATAACAATAAAACAATTCCGGTGGTTTTCCGATGCCTAGTTTTGGAGAAATTAAGTCCCAAAGTGGTGATATTTTACCTGTAAAATTTTCCGATATTCAGAATTCCTCTAACGGTCGCTTAACTACGATAGGTATGCGTGACGTCACCAAATGGAGTTAAAATTGCTAATGGCTACAGATGGTCACGGTTTTACATGTTATGACACTGCGTTTAATTATTTTGAAGAAAACATAGAATTTGACCCACCATTCAGCTCAAGAATATTTTGTAAATATTTGTGAGACGAATAAGAACGAAATAACAGAGGTGTTTTGGAAAACACACAACTTGTATTAGTGTTACCACTCGCAAAAATCGCAAATTTATAGCGATAAAAATCGTCAAGAGGCAAGCGTTTTTTAAAGAAAAGAAAATCAACATTCAGCCGATCGTGTGACTGCCACACGCCAATAATCACATTTACAATGAGATTAACACATCGACGCATGTCACATGATAATGGCAATTACGCATATTGACAAGTTGTGATAATCCAGTTTGATTGACGATTGGGCGTGTCAGATGGTTAAGAAAGATTCCGATTGGATATTTGGTATAATATGTGAAAGTAGGCGTGACAATTTGAATTAACTAGATTCGGCACGTATGAAAAGCGATTGATTTGTCTAAAAAGCATAATTTCATTTTGTTTTCTTTGATATTTGATTTGCAGAGATAAGCTATTACGGTAATATGAAATGTTATCTGTCGATGATTGATGTAAATTCCAGGTTTTGTGTGATTAAAACCAGTCGCTGTTTGCGTTTATGAATTCGAATCCCGAAAAAATAAATTAAAAAGATTCGGAAACTCTACATTCATTGGGCTCTATTTAATATTCTAAGGAAAATACGGCTAGAAAAGAAATATTTTCTGAGCTATATTGCACAAGAAAATCTATTTTGTTCTCTGCGACAGCTTTCAAAGTAGAACAGTCTAAATATTTGTCATTTCTTCTTTTCCCGGAATGTTTCTCTCCTGTAACAAGGATCTACGCAAATTTTATTTTTGTTCACCGAAACTTGATTATAGTCTGCAGATTTCAAATTTTAGAAATCTTAAACTCCATTATTAGGGTAAATGCTTGGTGAAATGGTTTAACCATCAAATCTAAAAATTACAAGATGATAAAAATTTGGTTTGGTCCATATTTCACGGGCGACAATTTCAAGCAACGAAATTTTACATTTTAAAATATCTAGGGTTAAACGGATAGTGGTGAATATTGAAGAAATTGCATTTCTTAATTTTCCTCAACTTTTTCCTATGCCCACTTGATCACTTTGCCCTTTTCCAAACAACCCCAAGTTCCGATTTACCCTTTTTTGTCATAGATCTCAACTGCTTACAATTTGGACTAGATCTCGTTTTAAGATTTGATTGTTCCCAAAGAGGGCCCTTTTGCCAACTGTTGATTGTTAATTTGTTGTAAAATTTACTCATGTTCTTACATTCTAATGGCAATAAAATATATGTTTTAAACCAAGTTTTGATATTTAATTGTTCCCTAAATGGATGGAAGAATTTCAGAAGAAAAGATCAAACTAAGATTCTTTTCTTACACTTCTTTAATCATTCCGAAAAAAGTAAATGCATTCTAAAAGTCAAACAATAATACAAAAATGTAAAAGTGCATTACCATTCACATTTAGAACTATACAAGAAACCAAATGTACGTTATAAAAATGGGATCAGTTGCTGAAGCTACAAACTTGATAAATCAATTATCCAACTTCATTTATGTAAACAATTTTTATTTGGTGCGAAGGGTCAAATAGTTTGACATAATCCACGAAGTGTCCTGCGTGCGCTATCCCTTTGAATCACCGATTCTTATAAAAACACGACTAGATTGGCTGTGGTTTATCCCTTTATCTCAGGAATGCAAAAAATGAACTGAAATTTCTTTGATCCTGTCTTGCGGATATTTTGGATACAACAATGTGCGACAGGAAATGAATGAAATACAGAATAAACTCATAGACTTTAAATGGCCACTCCATTTTATGACGTCACACCGATAATCCCGATAAAAGCTCGTGTTTGATAAAGTAGCACAGGTGAGATAAATGGTTTTTTGTGAATAACTAACTCAATTTTAGGTTTTTATTGGCGAAACTTGCAGTTTTGAATTATTCAAACCTCTGGCATTTCAGATAATACTAAATAAAATGGTATTTCCTATGTACTTTAATGCTCCACCAAGTCCTTTTTTTTTTAATTCAAGGGAAGCAAATCCTTCACAGATAATCAAATTGATGAAGTTATGTCCCTTGACAGTAAAAGCTATATTCAGAAATGCTGGAAGCATATAACAGTATTTACTATCTAATTAATAGACCTTTTCCCTATACAAGGCCTGCTTTTGATGCCCGTAAAATATACTGTTTTAGGAAACATTATGTCAAAAGAAGAAATACTGACAACCAGCTTATTCCCATTTTGCCTAATATATAAATATTTTCTATGCTAAATTTTACACAAATTCAATCTTAATATATCAACAACCGTTTTGTAGCCCATAACAAATTTCAAAATCGACAATCCTGAAATTGTGTTGTTTGGTTAGGGAATGGGTAGAAAAGTTCTAATATCTTGTCTCACCAACTTTCTACAGAAACAACACCTTACAGGTTTCATATTTCTTTGATAAGGATTCAGTTGCCATGGTATCTCAGAAATTGTAGACATCCAATTTTCATTTAAAATCCAATAAATGATACCTTGGTTGCTATGACAAAAATCCTCACAAGAGGTGGGGCTTGACATTGAGCTCAACTAGACAATTTTATTTAACCCTTTCCCAAACGACAAAATTTTAGGGTGATTCACTTAAAAAACTGTAAAAAATGACAAAATGGATGTTATTAACGGTAAGATTTGTGAAAAACATGGCACAGAAAATATTGAGACAAAAGGAGAAACTGCTGATTATCAGCAGTTTCTTCTTTTGGTTCAATGTTTTCCCAAGTCATTTCTATTTGGGACGTCAAAACCAGGTCTTGTTTGGGAAAGGGTTAAATATGAATTTTGAACATGTTCTATTCCAATCTTTGTTTACAACCAAACATAATATTATGCTTTATCAATATGTGAAATATGCATTTACTTACTATTGGAAAGAAATGTTTGGATAATAAAATCTTATCAAGTATATGTATTACCAATCAACCCTCTCCCAAACGAGATCCCCATTGGGAAAGGCTTCAGAAAACATTGAGTCAAAATAGAGAAATGATTCAGATAACCACCATTGTCTCCTTTCGCTTAAATATTTTCTATGCACTTATGTACCCAAATACTCTTTTTTTTTCATTACATTAATTTTGTAATGTCTGCAACACATTGGGTAGGTCAAAAATTGTGTTATTTAAGTAAGGGTTAAAAACTCTGCCTTTCAAAATATTATTGAGCCAGGATCTGGAAAAATGCCCCTTAAGAGCCCAACATGGTTCTAGATCAGCCTGCATATACACATAGTCTGATCAGGAACCATGTTGGCAAAATGGCATAACAACCAATGTGAGGAATATATCAGAATAGAACTACTAGTTAAAATAAATAATTCTCTTTTGTACTCCATGTCAAAAATAGCACCAACGTTAACAAATCTTCAATAAATTCATGACTTTTTTTACTGCCATTAGCAGTTGCCCATTTATCATTATTCTGTCAACAATGATATTGGATCAATGACAATATAATTAAATTGTTTCTGTATTTAGCACAAAATCATTTGACAAATTGCATATTGTTTACATTGTTGCTACACAATCCCTTGCTTTCATGTTCGAATGTCCAACATTTGAAAAATGAAAAGAAAAGAAGAAAATGCTAATTCCCAGTATTTCTCTTCTGACCTCTATGTTTTCTGTGCTATTGCATCAAATATTTTGCTAACTGGAAAGTTCATATTGTTGGCTTCAACAAAAATTTGCAACATTTAAAATGTAGTTGTTGAAGGGTTTGGAAAGAATCTGATGTTATTTTCTTTTCTTTTTCCCTCCTTGCTTTCTTTACAATTACAAATACAACTCTAACAGGAATGTCGTCCAAATCAGATGCAATTTAGGAAAGAATTATAAGACAACACAACTTGAGACATCTATGGTAATGGAGAGTACAGATAATCTGTTTATTGTAAATCGAACGTACCGTAAGTACATATACATATGAGCCGCGAACTAGAAAAGGTCTCTCATGGCATTTGATAATATCATTGATGCATATAATTGCTTGTTACAAACAATTTTTTTCATTTTCAACTATGGTTTCTGATGCCTTTTTCTTTTGGGGTGTCAAAAAACATCAATGTGTGGGCATGAGTTAAGCAGAGGCTGATCTTGCAACTTTTTTGTCTCAAATGCTGTAATGTACCTTTTTCCAGATCTCGGCTCATATGCATTGGACAAGTACATGCACTAATAATGATTCAGCACTCATGCCCTCAGATTAACTCCATCAATAAAACACGACACACACACCTGACCTTTCCCAAACAACAACATTTTAGGGTGTTCCAATTTGGAAGGTGTTACAGACAACAAAATAAATCATATCAAAAGGAGAATGCATGTTTGTTGTAGCCCAGAAAATATAGAGGCAAAAGGAGAAAGTGCTGGTTACCAGCACTTTCTTCTTTTGCCTCAATGTTTTCACAAGCCTTTTCACAAGATCTGAGGGACGTCAAATCCAGGTCTTGTTTGGTAAAGGGTTAAATAAACATATGTTGACATACTTCACGTTTCAGAACAGCAGCAACATGTTGGTTTACGACCCGAAATAATCTCGGTTCACGATCTGGCTTCTTATCCTTTTCCCTCCATGTTGCATTTTTAATGCGATCACGCAAACGACGTGCAGCACACATTCTCCATAACATCAACCTTATCTTTTTTTCTGAGTTCTGTTTTTAATTCTACTCATCCAATTAATTAAATTTTCTCAGATTTTATTATTCCGTGTCATAGCTCCAATGTTTCTATTATTCAGTAATAACAGCCACAGTGCATCAATCATCACCTTTCACTCTTATTGCATTGTATGATTTGACTGGTAATATCAAAACTAAAGTAAATGTGTACAAAAATTTTTCACTTATAGTAGTTTCATTCTAACCTTAACCCCTAAGATTGATCAATAATATCATACATTTGATAAAATAATTAATGCCTTGATACCTTAACCCTTTTCCAAAACAAGACTTTCATCCAAATTTAGGCAGGTACGACTTTCTGATAATAAGTTAATGGGTCTTAAGTTCTATTTGGAGCAGTGTAAAATTTCATTGTATCAGAAAATTAGCAAACAGCATAAGGTTGAGAGAAGCACATTGACAAAATATCAAACAATCATCAAAAAGTCTTCTTTTTTCATTTCTTTTTTATCTTTTTTCATAATCCATGTCACAGTTCCAAGAACCAAGATTGTTGTATTGGTTTTAGATAAATATGGTATATCCCCAACATTTGCTCTCATTAGCTTCTCCTTATTAATCAATAATATCTGATACAGATACAACATTTGCTTCATTTATCAAGTCATAAATCTAGACAGCAATGATGTTTCATGAGTATGAAAATTAATTTCAGAGCTACAAATAACGATTATCAAACCATTGTTGGGAGACATTTTGTCAGGAAGGATGTTTGCCGTTATCGGGATCAAACTTGGGCATTTTAGCAAAAGAACAAAAACTGATTATCACGTTTTCTCATTTTGCATCAATATTTTCTGTGCAATATTGTAAACAAATCTTTTCCTCATCAACACCCATTTTATTGGCTTCGGCAGTTTTCAGTCGGACCAGTATAAAAACTTGCCACATGGGAAAGATTTAATCCACTAGGTCAAACAGGTTTCAATTGAGACTTTATATTTCACTAATTATGACTGCAACTTATCACACCAAATAGAGTGTACAGATCCAGTTAACAAAATTTCCTGCAATAGTCAACTTATCACTATCAGATGAATTATTCCAATAATTGCGTTGCTGTTGACAACAGATAAAATGTCCACTAACACTGGTGTGATGTTTAGTAATGAATGATTTTGTCATTAGGAACAGGCTGTTTGTTTCTTGCTCTGTATCAACTAGAACTGTCGCAGAGCGGACAAATACCCCCCACAAGCGCCCTGTCACTGAAAAAGTGCTGTAGGTCAACCGGTTCTTGACTTAGAGCACGGAAACCGATTTTAAACAAAGCCCGATTGTGACCTTGACCTTTGACCTTCGTGACCCAAAACAATAGGGCACCTCCTTGGGTCATGGGCAACAACTGTGTAAAGTTTCACGATCCTAGGCCAACCGGTTCTTGATATAGAGCACGGAAACAGATTTTAAACAAAGCCCGATTGTGACCTTGACCTTTGACCTTCATGACCCAAAAACAATAGGGCACCTCCTTGGGTCATGGGCAACAACTGTGTAAAGTTTCATGATCCTAGGTCAACCGGTTCTTGACTTAGAGCACGGTAACAGATTTTAAACAAAGTTCGATTGTGACCTTGACCTTTGACCTTCGTGACCCAAAAACGATAGGGCACCTCCCTGGGTCATGGGCAACAACTGTGTAAAGTTTCATGATCCTAGGTCAACCGGTTCTTGACTTAGAGCACGGAAACGGATTTTAAACAAAGTCCGATTGTGACCTTGACCTTTGACCTTTGTGACCCAAAAACAATAGGGCACCTCCTTGGGTCATGGGCAACAACTTTGTAAAGTTTCATGATCCTAGGTCAACCGATTCTTGACTTAGAGCATGGAAACGGATTTTTAACAAAGTCTGATTGTGACCTTGACCTTTGACCTACATGACCCAAAAACAATAGGGCACCTCCTTGGGTCATGGGCAACAACTGTGTAAAGTTTCATGATCCTAGGTCAATTGGTTCTTGACTTAGAGCACGGAAACGGATTTTAAACAAAGTCCGATTGTGACCTTGACCTTTGTGACCCAAAAACAATAGGGCACATCCTTGGGTCATGGGCAACAACTGTGTAAAGTTTCATGATCCTAGGTCAATCGGTTCTTGACTAAAAGCATGGAAACGGATTTTAAACAAAGTCGGATTGTGACCTTGACCTTTGACCTTCATAACCCAAAAACAATAGGGCACCTCCTTGGGTCATGGGCAACAACTGTGTAAAGTTTCATGATCCTAGGTCAACCGGTTCTTGACTTAGAGCACGGAAACTGATTTTAAACAAGGTCCGATTGTGACCTTGACCTTTGACCTTGGTGACCCAAAAACAATAGGGCACCTCCTTGGGTCATGGGCAACAACTGTGTAAAGTTTCATGATCCTAGGTCAACCGGTTCTTGACTTAAATCACGGAAACAGATTTTAAACAAAGTCCGATTGTGACCTTGACCTTCGACCTTCGTGACCCAAAAACGATAGGGCATCTCCTTGGGTCATGAGCAACAACTGTGTAAAGTTTCATGATCCTAGGTCAACCAGTTCTTGATTTAGAGCATGGAAACGGATTTTAAACAAAGTCTGATTGTGACCTTGACCTTTGACCTTCATGACCCAAAAACAATAGGGCACCTCCTTGGGTCATGGGCAACAACTGTGTAAAGTTTCATGATCCTAGGTCAATTGGTTCTTGACTTAGAGCATGGAAACGGATTTTAAACAAAGTCTGATCGTGACCTTGACCTTTGACCTTCATGACCCAAAAACAATAGGGCACCTCCTTGGGTCATGGGCAACAACTTTGTAAAGTTTCATGATCCTAGGTCAACCGGTTCTTGACTTAGAGCACAGAAACTGATGACCTACATGACCCAAAAACAATAGGGCACCTCCTTGGGTCATGGGCAACAACTGTGTAAAGTTTCATGATCCTAGGTCAACCGGTTCTTGACTTAGAGCACGGAAACGGATTTTAAACAAAGTCCGATTGTGACCTTGACCTTTGTGACCCAAAAACAATAGGGCACCTCCTTGGGTCATGGGCAACAACTGTGTAAAGTTTCATGATCCTAGGTCAATCGGTTCTTGACTTAGAGCACGGAAACGGATTTTAAACAAAGTCCGATTGTGACCTTGACCTTTGACCTTCATAACCCAAAAACAATAGGGCACCTCCTTGGGTCATGGGCAACAACTGTGTAAAGTTTCATGATCCTAGGTCAACCGGTTCTTGACTTAGAGCACGGAAACGAAAAAGTCTATGGACGGACGGACGGACGGATGGATGGACGGACGGACGGACGGACAGACAGACATGGTGAAACCAATATACCCCCCTCTACTTCGTAGGTGGGGGGTATAATAATCACAAGCTTAATCCTTTCCCAAACGGCAACAAGAGCTGTCCGAAGACAGCGCGCTCGACTTTCTAAATTGCTTAGTATAAAGGGGGCATAACTCCAAATATAGTGGAACCAAGGTCATGGGCCCTGGTAGTAAGGTAGAGGGTGTGATGATGAATAAGTATTCCAAGTTTGGGTTGAATCCCTTTGATAGTATAGAAGTTATTGATGTTTGAAAAAACTTTAACCTTTGTTGCAACGCCGACGCCAACGCCGATGCCCGGGTGACAGTATAAGCTCTCATTTTCTTCGAAAAGTCGAGCTGAAAATTGGGACTGTTCCCGTGTTAAAGCTTCTGCGAATGACAAAATAAGTGTTGATATAAAGATGGGATTTGCATACATTAAAGCACAGAAAATTTTGAGGCAAAAGGAGAAAATGCTGATTATCAGCATTTTCTTCTTTTGCCTCAATGTTTTCCCAAGCCTTTTCTAATAGGGATGTCAAAACCTGGTCTTGTTTGGGAAAGGGTTAACAGCTTGTAAAGCAATTAAGACAAGAGGAAGTGAGGGCATTCTAAATCTTATATTTCAAATCCAAACTCTATGTTGTGGGTACTCATTTGAATCGTCTCAATAAGACGATTCAAATGAGTACCCACAACATAGGGTTTGATGAACAGTGAATGAAATATTGCACTTTGAAAATCCATCTACCCCTCTTATCTTCAGCTCTGGCTTGGCATAATACTATTGTATGATTTACATACATGCACTTACAACAGAATTGATATAGGACCTAAAGGTTTTGTGAAGCATCAATGAAAAGATAATCATTGCAACAAAAGATGAACATTTATTGAAGAATGATTTATCGCAACAATGTGCTGGTTTGCTCATTGAACTACTTAAGATTATTGTAATGAGTATCAATACTATAATTGGTATTCTGCTATCGTTGTGTTGCTGACCCTGACCAAATGTGCACTCGAGTCTTAACCAAATATTTGTATCATAAATTCTCCTATTTAAGTTAGGGAATGCAATAAAAGGGGTGTCCAGCTATCCAGAAAATAATTGGCAGTTAAATCTTATTTGTAGAAACAAAGAAATTGCTTGTATATCATGAGCTTACATTAGGTAACAAAGACATTGAGATTTGGAACTAGGGCCACTAGTTGGGCCTGCACCAGGAGGGTCTAAGCAGACATGACTAAGAAACAGACAGACAATGTCTGTAAGTTTTTGTTTAATGTTGGACCCCTGGTATTTTGTGTAGATTATTCTGTCATTTCGTTTGACTTTTGTTAACAGTCGACGACTGCTATGTGCATTTGCAGATTTTCTTAAACTTGTCCCACAATATGAACTCCAGAGTGAAAAGGCACACAGGACTATAAGATCGCTAACAAAATCAACTTGAAAGGTAGGTTACTATGCAAACCACAATCACTTTTGTCGTCTACTATGCCAACTACAGTCACTTTTGTAAGTCACACACAATACATTACACCAAAATTCACAAACAACACAAATACATACCTCAATAATTTGTGAAGCATCATCATCAGACATATAGACGGTCCACAGACCACTAGATTGAGGCTGTAAGGACATTCTGCACACACCTGCCCTTGTTAATGGTTCTACAAACTCTCCTAGTCCATTTGGAACACCTGCAACATTGATAAATAGAATGAGGAAATGAGGCCATTGTACTTGGAACAGATCAGAAAAGGGCAACAAAACAAGGCAATCCTAGTTTGAGCAAAGGCTAAGGATGTTTTTATGCAATAGCAACAAAAGAAGTAGAAGATTACAGTACAAAATTATACCAGTATGCAATTTTCAATGAAGCATGTCAAGTAACAAATTTAACATATCTTTTTGATTACAATTCAAGTTTTCCCGTTCTTGTCTATGATAACATCAACAAATCGATTGTACCTTTTATAGTATCACATGAATACCCATCTTCTGGTAGTAAGAAGGGTAGCTGTAAATCCTGATCTTCTTCAAGTTGCACGACCCGTCCGTCTGACCGTATCAAATCATCCGCCATATTCTCTGCGACGGATACAACATTATCAATCAAGTTTTGTGGTATTGCAGGTTCCATAGGTTCGGGAATGTAGCGCTCTAACAGTTCTCTGAGTTGTAAAGAGTTTAGCTTGAAACACTGGGAGCTGATATTGGCTATGTCGTCTGGACTGCTCTTGGGTGCTTGCAGCAAGTGGGCAGCCTATAAATATACCAAACATTTTACATTATTTAACATAATGACAGTGATTTTGTTTTTTCAAATGTTTTAACAAAGTCCCTATGGTCTGTACAGATGCTTATTTGAGAATTTTCAATAATACAGTACAACAAATCAATAGGAGTAATTGCATGTAAAATTGGATATTTCTTATTTTCTCCTCGGGGAATTCATTTGGATCTTTTCATGAAATCTAATGTGTACCCTAAACAATGGATTCAGTTCAATCATTGAATGTTTTGAAGTTCAATCATTGAATTTTTTTTTTTTTTTGGTTTGAAGCCTACCTGTATGATTCTACATAGATGGCAATCAGCGGCCAATTCTAGCCCTTGTTTCTCAGCCCAGGCCTCCACGCGGGCCAGCCTCCGTTTTAACCTCACACCCCAGGCTCGTGTACACAAACTTATCCTCTTCTCCGTAACCAGGATGTTGAAAACCCACATGTTGATGAAGTGGAACAGTTGTGAGAAAAGTTGGATGGTTAGAGCAGCGTTAACGCGACATCGACGCAGCAGGTTCATGGCGGAGGATAGTGTGTCTAGAATGTCCAACATGGTGGGCTTGTTTCTGTTGTAGCGACTTCTGTCATCTGTAAAGTAGAATAGAAAGTAAAATTAATCTTAATCTCAAATAAATGATAATTATCCCAGTCATACATTTGGGGGCTTTTGCCATTTACTACTACAAAATTTTTTGTTATTAGAGATCTGAATTCAGCAAATGAATATCAACAAACTCAGAGCTTTCATTTATGAAGGTAAGCCAATATTGGATAATGCTCTCTTAACAAATATTGGATCATGAAATTGGATGGATACATACACCTAATGGAAATTTTTAACAGCATTTTTTCTGGGA
Source organism: Fragum sueziense (assembly GCA_963680895.1). Taxonomy (NCBI): domain Eukaryota; kingdom Metazoa; phylum Mollusca; class Bivalvia; order Cardiida; family Cardiidae; genus Fragum; species Fragum sueziense. Next base: position 46,471,508 of record OY804595.1, read on the forward strand.
GGCTAAAATAGGATGGGAAAGAAGAAAGCCTTTTACATACCCATTTCATCGATATCCTCGTTTTCATCTAGGAATGCTGGGAGCGTTCGTTGAAGGTCGTACTGCAGACATCGTACAAGATGGTGGAACGCCATCTGTACGGCCTCGGCCAACATTTCCTGGGAGTCCTGAGAAAACAGATGGATGTCGCGGTCCATCTTGAAGAAATGGAGAATCTCGGAAGCGTTCGCCATCCAGAAAGCGAGGGCTGCTGGGTTGTCTCGGCTCTCCTGTAAATGAAATGATGAGTATTTACAACATTTTTCTACTTAAGAGTGTAAATGAATGGTTTAGTAAAGAGAAAGTGTGATCCAGTTCTATACTTCTCTCACAAACTTCTTCATTTCATGTTACAATTTGCAAGTGAGTAGTACCATATTAAGCATGTTTTAAAAGCTTTCCCAAAAAGTGATCCACTTCAAAATCTGCCACAAATGACGAAATGGAAGTAATTAAAGATAGTATTTGTGTAAAATATGGCAGAGAAAATATTGAGACAAAAGGAGAAACTGCTGGTTTTCAGCAGTTTCTTCTTTTGTTTCAATGTTTTCCCAAGCCTTTTCTATTAGGGACGTCAAAACCAGGTCTTGTTTGGGAAAGGGTTAAAAAAGCAGCAGCTGATCTAATTCTATGGTGTTATCAAACACAATGAGGTTCAATTTTATCAAGTAAATCGTAGCATAACTTTGGACAAACAATAGTGTTTGCAGTGTAATTCTAAAACCCTGCTATGAGTATTATGAGATTTTTTAACAACACTGACAGTTTATCAAGACGGTAAACCCAGTCTTTATTTACCGCAAAATTCATTGCCATTAAGACCTTTGGTAAATCATCAAAGCTATAAAACCTTTGGTAAATCATCTGAGCTATATTATCCACTTGGGATGTCAGTTTATGTGTTCTGTCACTAGAAGTAAAGTATGGTCTATTAATTGCTTAGGAAAAGTTTAATGTAATGAACAATACCTGTATTGCTTGATGTGTCATCTGAGCTATTTTATCCACAAGGGATGTCAATTTATGTGCCCGGTCAGCAGGTGTAAGGTCTGGCCTATAAGCATTGGACAGTCTGAATCTTACAGCTAAGTACAGGGTGTATGTCGTAGACAATTTAAACTGAGTGGCCGACACATTTGTCTCTAATATCACAGATCGTAGGAAATCATTCTCTCCTGTAAAGATATATCAATGTATTGTAATAACAATATTTATTGCTCATGAATAAATGTCCTAGCAGAGTATCCCTAGCTATTAGCTAGAGATGCTCTGCCAGGTCATTTATCTTGAGCTATAATAATTGATAGCAGTGAAAGTGAAAACAATAATTATCTTTTATGAACTAATTTAACCAAACTTTGACACTTTATATCAATGGTCAGTTCATGAAAATTACATACCCATTTTAATCTATTAGATTAAATCAAAATTTTGTTTACATTTTTACAGTACATTGCAAATGAGAAATTTGTTTGGCGACTGGCTTCACAAATTTCTAATGCATGAAATAATATGCCTACAATTGACCTTTAAAACTGCACACAATCAAAGGGAAATAATTGTCTTTATTTTTGGTCAATGCTGAGTTATCTCCCCTGTTAGAAGTGTGACTTACTTTCATCTCTAAACTCCAAGCTTGCTGGAAGGGCATCATCAAATCTGGGTCCATTTGGACGTCCAGTGTCTCTTGGAGATCTACAAGAAAGAAAATACATAATAATTAGGATTATTTTAAAACTATTTCTTAGTTTCAAGGCTGCATAATAAGCAAGCATAGTAATCCTGAAATTCTGTGTTGACAGATACTTCTTGAAGAAAAGAAAAGCCAACATTCAAATATTGAAATAGGATAACTAATACTGTAATCCACAAGTATTGAGTGTTTTCAGGGTCCAGCACAAATCTATCGTAAGTCAGCTTATACCTTCAGTTTTGAAATAATTTTAACAACCTCAATTTATTTCACTCACCCCCTAGACATTTCATCAAAACTACTGCCATGTGTACTACTGGGTACACTCTGCCTACTGCCCTGTCTTTGTGCCGGAGGTGGTCGCCCATCATTGACGGTCTCCACACTGCCATCCATGTCAAAGTTCGTCTCCGCAGGTCTCTGTTGGTTGGGAGGGGCTCCCTGCTTCTGCATAGCCTCAGGAATGTTCTGACCTTTTCTTTGTTTCTATAAGAAATATAGAAGAATAGCTCAAAATCCTTCGGCAAAATTTGTGTGAAAAGACTGAAATATGCTTCCATCTAAATATGAAAAATTCCACAAAAACTTATGGAATTTAATTAGATCTATGCCTAATTAAAGTAACTGATTATCCAAACCTTTACATTCAATTGTATTTTAAATAATGTTTTCCATTCTTCCTAATTTGCTTTCAATGATACCTAAATACCACTTACAGCAGCTTTTATTTTGTATCAGTTGAAAGTAGAATAATTTTTTTTTACCTCTTCCCATGAGGGGTCAAAGAATCGAAATGCATTATTCTTGCCGAATCTGACAGCCATCCCATGTTGTAGGAGACTTGTTTCTGATACTCGCTGATTGTTGACGTAGACCTCTGCATCAGGATTGGTGGGTGTTACAGTGACTATACCACCAGTGTTAGCTATCACACAGTGTCTGGGTTGTATGTTGGGGCCTGATAACTATAAACATTAAATAATACATTAGTGATACTCGCTGATTGTTAACGTAGACCTCAGCATCAGGATTGGTGGGTGTTACAGTGACGATACCACCAGTGTTTGCTATCACACAATGTCTGGGTTGAATGTTGGGGCCTGCCAACTGTAAATGAAACAAGAATATTAAGGTAGAATGGCATCCAACAGCCGTCCCACGATGTAGGAGACTTGTTTCTGAAACATTGAATAATCAAGAATTGATTTTCTATTTACCCAAAATATTGTCACTTTGACAAGTAGTATAGAATAAGATCAGCCTGCACATAAGTGCAGTCTGACCTTATTCTACACTACTTGCTTGTGGTTGAGTTTGTTTCAAAACAAAAATGAAAGCATGAGACTTGTTTCTGATACTCGCTGATTGTTGACGTAGACCTCTGCATCAGGATTGGTTGGAGTTACAGTGACGATACCACCAGTGTTAGCTATCACACAATGTCTGGGTTGTATGTTGGGGCCTGATAACTGTAAACATTAAACAATACATTAGTGATACTCGCTGATTGTTGACGTAGACCTCAGCATCAGGATTGGTTGGTGTTACAGTGACGATACCACCAGTGTTAGCTATCACACAGTGTCTGGGTTGTATGTTGGGGCCTGATAACTATAAACATTAAACAATACATTAGTGATACTCGCTGATTGTTGACGTAGACCTCTGCATCAGGATTGGTCGGTGTTACAGTGACGATACCACCAGTGTTAGCTATCACACAGTGTCTGGGTTGTATGTTGGGGCCTGATAACTGTAAACATTAAACAATACATTAGTGATACTCGCTGATTGTTGACGTAGACCTCTGCATCAGGATTGGTTGGAGTTACAGTGACGATACCACCAGTGTTAGCTATCACACAGTGTCTGGGTTGTATGTTGGGGCCTGATAACTGTAAACATTAAACAATACATTAGTGATACTCGCTGATTGTTGACGTAGACCTCTGCATCAGGATTGGTTGGTGTGACAGTCACGATACCACCAGTGTTAGCTATCACACAGTGTCTGGGTTGAATGTTTGGACCTGCCAACTGTGAATACAATATGTCAAATACATTCTTCGAATATACAAGAAAGAAATACCATACACAAAGTATTTTTGCAACTGGAATTGCCATAACTTTTTAATGCATTGAATATGTGATTTAGAGATGACCATGTAATGTCTTGGCCTGCTTTTTTGTGACAAGTCATTAATTTTGTGTGAAGACAATTCTTTTCCTACAAGTAGTATATCAAGTTTATCAAAATTTTCTATTTGCATCTCATACAGATCTCATGTCTTACCAACAGTATAAATAAACAAGAGGACCATGATGGTCCTATATCGCTCACCTGAACCAAAATGATATAAGCAACACTTTTCTTCAATTCAAAAAATATTTATGACTTTAAGACTGAAAACGAACTTATGGTCAATAACATTGAGAAAATCGAACTCATCCAAGATTTTATCGTGCCCAACATTGTGTCCAAGATTTGTCTTGTTTGATAAATAATTGTAGATTCTGGAGTATAAACAAGGTCAAAAACAGCCGAAAATAGCAATTTTGTCAAATTCAAGGGCACGTAACTCTCGACTTTCTAGTCAGATCAGGCTGAAAATCGAACTCATCCGAGATCTTATGATATCCAATATTGTGACCAAGATTTGTCTTGATTGGTCAATAATTGTAGATTCTAGAGTGTAAACAAGGTCTAAAGCAGCCGAAAACGGCAATTTGATCAAATTCAAGGGCACATAACTCTCCACTTTTTTATCGGATCGGACTGAAAATCAAACTTATCCAAGATCTTATGGTCTCAAACATTGTGTTCAAGTTTTGTCTTAATTGATAAATAATAGTAGATTATAGAGTGTAAACAATGTGAAAAACAGCCGAAATTGGCAATTTCATCAAATTCAAGGGCACATAACTCTAATCTTTCTGGTCAGATCAGATTGAAAATCAAATTCATCTGAGATCTTATGATCTCCAACCTTGTGTCCAAAATATGTCTTGATTGGTCAAAAATTGTAGATTCTAGAGTGTAAATAAGGTCGAAAACAGTCAAAAACGGCAATTTTGTCAAATTCAAGGGCTCATAACTCTCAACTTTCTAATCAGATAAGACTGAAAATCAAACTCATCCGAGATCTTATGATCCCCAATATTGTGTCCAAGTTTTGGATTGATTTATCAATAATTGTAGATTCTAGAGTGTAAACATCGTCGAAAACAGCCAAAAATGACAATTTTGTCAAATTCAAGGGCAAGTTACTCTCGACTTTCTGATCAGATCACACTGAAAATCATACTCATCCAAGATCTCATGGTCCCAAACATTGTGTCAAAGTTTTGTCTTGATTGATGAATAATTGTAGATTCTAGAGTGTAAACAAGGTCAAAAACAGCCGAAAATGGTAATTTTGTCAAATTCAAGGGCACATAACTCTCGTCTTTCTAGTCAGATCAGACTGAAAATCGAACTCATCCGAGATCATATGGTCTGCAATGTTATTTCCAAGATTTGTCTTGATTGATCAATAATTGTAGATGCTAGAGTGTAAACAATGTCAAAACTAAGTATTTTTCGCATTCAAGGGCAGATAACTCCTGACTTTCTAGTTCGATCTGACCCATAATCGAACTCATGTGAGATCTTATGGCCATACATGTTTTGACCAAGTTTGGTCAAGATTAGCTTATATTTGTAGATGCTAGAGTGTAAACATGAAATTGTGGACGGACGGACGGACGGACAGACGGACAGACAGACGGACGACGGACAAAAAGTGACCACAATAGCTCACCTTGAGCACTTCGTGCTCAGGTGAGCTAATTATGTGAAGCAATCCTTGTCAGAGCTTCAGACAAGAGGGGGTGATAGCTTTTTGGAATGCAATGTTTCATTGATTGGTCATAAAACCCCATGTTCTGGCTCAATGAGATGATACCAATGATTACCCACAACATGGCATTTTTCTTTTTTTATTTGAAATAACAAAATGTCCTCACTCCCCCTTATCTAATGCTCTGAAACCACAAACAGACGTCAATAAAGCATGATAGTGTACCTGTAAATGCTGCCCGCTTGTAGACATGGATTTTTCTCGACCTACTTCTGTGACATCCAACACTAGTCTGTGTACTTTGCCTTTCAAATTCTCAGTACCATCTGTAAAGAGAGCGAAACATCATAGAGTTCTTAGATACATACTAATTTTAGAAATCAACTGTTAACAATTTTGAAAATGTTGTCTAAAGACAGGTTGGTTAAGCTGTAGTTATGACATTTTCAAATGTAACAGACCGTTTGAATGTTCAAACCCATGAAATATGACTAGTACAGAATGTTCAGCTTTCTTACATCTTTATCAAGTTTCCAAAGTGTTCAAGCACCATCAAGGGTTCGACATTGTATTTTGGTATATGTAAGTCTATTTGAAACTATGAATTAAAGTTTGTTTTAACATATACAAATTGGTTATCCTACTTTCAGGTACCTGATAATTGTTTCTTCAAAATACTACCGATGATACCCAGTAAACCTATAATTGTACCTATATTTAACCCATTACCAGATGGTGAAATTCCAGAATGGTCCAAATTCAAAGATGATGATTGTAGGCTTCAATTTCAGTGAATGGAAATATACAGTTTTTGGTAGAAAACATTTTGGAAAATGAAGAAATTGCTTGTTACATTTTTCACTATATTTTCAAAAGCCTTTATCCTTTGGGGCATCATCAAGTGGTAATGGGTTTAGTCTGACAAGTCAATTTTGAATCTATCCCCTATTCTACTGACATGTTTTTTAAATAGATCTATATCTTTTATAGTAAAATATACCTGGGTTAAGTTCCACAAGAAACGGTAATTTGTTGGGTGGAGTAGAAGACAAGCCTGGATCCTTTGCTGATCTCAGGTCCTCATGGGATACAGCTCTGGGACGTTTATTTTTCGGCTTAATCAAATCCATGTTCTTCCTTTTTAACTGGAACATCAACATTCCTGAAAACGTAAACATGAGATTTTTTACAGACAAATAGGGTAAAAAAGTCTTAAATGGGTCACGACTGAAGTGAAGTGGAAGTTGACCTCAGGTCCTCATGGGACACATTTCCGAGGCATTTATCTGTAACCCTTTCCCAAACAATAAAATTTCAGGTGGTCCAATTTGAAAGCTACAGCAAGCGACAAAATTGATGTTACCGGTATGAAAAGGATTTGTGTACAATAAAATTAAAGCCCTGAAAATTTATAGGTATAAGTACAAAATGCCGGTCATCAGCTTTTTCTTCTTTTGTCTCAATGTTTTCCCATTTTTTTTCTTTCTGTGCCATCAAAAAGTGGTATTGTGTGGGAACAAGTTAAAGTAAATTGTAGACATCAACAGTGGCTATCAGTTTACTGTATATGCTTGAAGTTATTGTTCCTATTGTCACAGAACAGTAAACTATTATCCAGTGAGATCTTGACATTTCAATCTTTACAAAATGTCAGCATATACATGTTTTGCCAAAACAATTTTGACTCAAACATGCTACTTTAAACTGAACTTTCCTTTCAGGTCATAATTTTTAGTCCGCATCATAAAACATTCGGCAGTGGATCATTCCACCGTCGAATATCTATGTCAATGAATAGGGTCGGTTTATTGGGGATTTACGCCGTTTTCAACTGCTATGGTCATATTGCGGCGGCTGGAGCACCTACCCATGAATTCCTGTTGTTTCTCAAACCAGTACTACCACAACACCGCCTTCAGCTGCTAGCCCACATAGGTTCACGATATCAAACCATTGATGGGTGACACCTTTGTCAGAAAGGATATTTGCCGCGGCCGGGTATCAAACCCGGGACCCCTCGAATGAGAGGCAGATGTGCTACCAACTGCGCTATTGCCGTGGCCCCAAATAGGGTCGGTTATGACATGTGTAATGAATAATAATGACGTAGGACGAAAAATTACAACATTGTGTGAGTCTCACTAGGGGTGGACTACCTTAATTGTTAGACTTACCTCTGCTGGGAGGATGCTGCATGGCTATTGCTAGAGGACATTCTTCTTCATCCATAATTCTTTCATCTCCGATAGTTCCACCATGATATTCTCTCTCTCCAGGGGGCACCAACACCTGTAAGGAATCAAGGATAATTATATAATGTATTATTACATAAACATAACAGTATTATCAACATAATTAACATCACAGTATTGTCACCCATACAGTCAAATCCTGCAGGATGTATAAAGCAATGATACAAGATGTGTTTGTGAAACACCAATGCCCCCGAAAAGGCCAACGTTAAGTTTTAACATCAAGTTTTAATGTTAAGTTCCGGCTGTCAGACTGACAGACAGACAGACAACAGCAAAACCATATACCCCGAACTTTCAATATGGGGGCCTAAAAACATTGAGAATGCAGGCAGACAATAATCTCTGAACAAACTTTACGTCATCAGTCAGAATCATGGGTACACAGAGATAGCACCATATTTTCATGCTAAGATCTTCTAGGTTGCATAATAAGGTACACAAGTAGATGCTATAGAACCTTAAAGCGACATTTCAGAATTTTTTGTCATAAATCTTACTTTTATTTCTATCTGAAAGAGCATATTTCCTTATGAAAATTCTGAAAATTTCAAGCCAAAATATTGCGCCGTTTACGAGAAATTTATATTTTTGTGTTGAAATTGAACAAATTGTTGTGGACAACAGTTCGGATTTATATGCAATTTATCGATTATGTGTCAACTTTAAATGCGTGTTTATCGCTTATATGTAACAACTTAAAACAAGAGGGCCAGGATGGCCCTGCATCGCTCACCTGAGAGGACTTTGAAACAAACAACTTGCAAACTTCAAACTCGCATGACCCACTTTTTACATGACCTAGACATCATCAAGATAAACATTCAGAACAATTTTCACAGTGATGAGTAAATATTTTGGTTCTTAGGGCAAAAAACAAGATTTGACCTTTTGACCTAGTTTTTGACCTAACATTAGCCACTTTCTACATGACCCATTTATCATCAAGATAAGCAATTCTGAACTATTTTCACAATGATGAATAAATATTCTGATTTTTTTGGGCAAAAACAAAATTTAACCTAGGTTTTGACTGCCCATGACCCACTTTATACATGCCCCAGATATTGTGAAAATAAACATTCTTAAGAATTTTCACAATGAGAAAGTAAATATTTTGGTTCTTAGAGCAAAAACAACATTTGACCTAGTGACCTAGTTTTAGACCTCCCATGACCCACTTTTCACATCACCAAGATATCATCAGGATAAACATTCTGGAAATTTACACAATGATAAAGTAAATATTTTTGGTTCTTAGAGCAAAATCAAAATTTGACCTAGTGACCTAGTTTTTAACCTCGAATGACCTTCTATTCATAACACCATGATGAACATTCTGAATTTTCACAATGATTGAGTAAATATTTTGGTTCTTAGAGGAAAAACAAAATTTGACCTAGTGACCTAGTTTCTGACCTCACATGACCCACTTTTAAAATGACTCAGAATTCGTGAAGATAAACATTCTGAACAATTTCACGATTGAGTTAATATTTTGGTTCTTAGAGGAAAAACAAAATTTCACCTAGTGACCTAGTTTCGGACTTCACATTCCCCCCTTTTAACATTGACCAGATATCATCAAGATAAATATTCTGAACAATTTTAACAACGATAAAGTAAATATTTTGGTTCCTAGAGCAAAAACAATATTTGACCTAGTGACCTACTTTTAGACCTCGCATGACCCACTTTTCACATCACCAAGATATCATCAGGATAAACATTCTGAACAATTTTCACACTGATAAAGTAAATATTTTGGTTCTTAGAGCAAAATCAAAATTTGACCTGGTGACCTAGTTTTTAACCTCGAATGACCTTCTATTCATAACACCATGATGAACATTCTGAATTTTCACAATGATTGAGTAAATATTTTGGTTCTTAGAGGAAAAACAAAATTTGACCTAGTGACCTAATTTCTGACCTCACATGGCCCACTTTTAAAATGACTCAGAATTCGTAAAGATAAACATTCTGAACAATTTCACAATGTTTAAGTATATATTTCCATTCTTAAAGTAAAACCAAGATTTGACCCAATGACCTAGTTTTTGACCTTACATGACCCACACTTTGTACATAACCTAGATATCAAGATAAGTATTTAGGATAGTTTTGACAAAGTTTTGGGGCAAACTTGGCATCTCTAGAGCAAAAGGAAGGATCTGTAATATTTGACCTTGTGACATAGTTTTTGACCTTGCATGACCCTCCTTTGATCATGACACAGATATCATAAAGATAAACATTTAGAACAATTTTGAAAAAGTTTGGACCAAAATTGCCACTTCAAGAGCAAAAGGAAGGATTTCACAAGGTTTGACCTCATGACCTAGTTAATGACCTGGAATGACCCACTTCTTGACATAGCCTAGATATCATCAAGATAAACATTCAGGACAATTTTGACAAAGTGTGTGCCAAAATTGGCACTTATAGAGTAAAAAGATGGATTTTACAATATTTGACCTTGTGACCTAGTTTTTGACCTGGCTTGACCTATTTGTTATCATGACCTAGATATTATCAAGACAAATATTCTGAATAATTTTCACAACGATTGAGCAACAAATGTGGCCCCTAGAGCAAAAAGAAGATTTGACCTAGTGACCTACTTTTTGACCCCATTATGGCCCCGATTCAAATTCTTTGAAGTATTTTGAAAAAGCATGACCCATAGATCATATGTGTGAAATATGATTGAATTCTGTCAACTACTTTAGGAGAAGAAGATTTTTTTCTGAAAAGTTGACGGATGGACAGATAGACAGACAGATAGACAGATAGACAGTTAGACAGACAGACGCCGGACAACAGACCGATCACAATACCTCACCTTGAGCACTTTGTGCTCAGGTGAGCTAAAAACTAGTACTATCTATACTCATTAGAATAACCTATCTTGGCATCAAGACATACTTTAAACAAGAGTGCCATCGTCACAATATACGCCGCCACTTATAAAACTTGAGACAAAAAAATGACATTGACAAGGATTTATAAATATTCACTGAAAAACCTTTAAAAAATTGTGTTCACAAAAAGGTTTTTATAAATATCCAGTGAAAAACCTGGAAGGAATTGCATTCACGAGGCTGAAATATCATTAAGCCCCAGAGACTAAGATTGAAGGGGGCATAATTCTGGCAAAAATCAATGAACCATGAAATCCTTCCTTCATGCACATCTACCAATTGAGGTGATAACATCCACCAAGTTTCATTAAGATCCAGCCAGAAACTTAGGAGGAGTTGTGTTGACAAGGCTGCAATTTCAATAAGCCCCAGAGACTAAGTTTTTAAGGGGCATAACTCAGGCAAAAATTAACGAACCATAAAATCCTTCCTTCATGCACATCTACCAATTGAGGTGATAACATTGACCAAGTTTCATTAAGATCCAGTCAGAAACTTAGGAGGAGTTGTGTTGACAAGCCTGCAATTTCAATAAGCCCCAGAGACTAAGTTTTTAAGGGGCGTAACTCAGGCAAAAATCGACGAACCATAAAATCCTTCCTTCATGCACATCTACCAATTGAGGTGATAACATTGACCAAGTTTCAAGAAGATCCAGCCAGAAACTTAGGAGGAGTTGCGTTGACAAGCCTGCAATTTCAATAAGCCCCAGAGACTAAGTTTTTAAGGTTTACGGACCCTCAAAAATTCACCATTTTCTAGCCATACCAAATACATCAAATTACACACACTTGTAAATACACTTCAAATAAGTTTATTCACCATGCCAGATTTCAAGATTATGCTTCAAGAAGAAAATAATTTACAAATATTATTTTACTCTTTATTCATATACAAGGGAGGTAATTTTGAATATTTTTGTCAAATATTTCCATAAGTATGCATTAATTCAAAATTCTAAACCGTTCAAAATGCTTATATTTGTATTTGGAATGGAAATGTATCACAGGTTAGGAATTACTGGCACTTTTAAAATTTTGCATCTGGGACTTTGGTGCTTTTGAGGGTTCGGATACCTTAAGGGGCGTAACTCAGGCAAAAATCGAGGAACCATAAAATCCTTCCTTCATGCACATCTACCAATTGAGGTGATAACATTGACCAAGTTTCAAGAAGATCCAGCCAGAAACTTAGGAGGAGTTGCGTTGACAAGGCTGCAATTTCAATAAGCCCCAGAGACTAAGTTTTTAAGGGGCATAACTCAGGCAAAAATCAACGAACCATAAAATCCTTCCTTCATGCACATCTACCAATTGAGGTGATAACATTGACCAAGTTTCAAGAAGATCCAGCCAGAAACTTAGGAGGAGTTGCGTTGACAAGAAACGTGGACGTACGTACGGACGGACGGATGGACGGATGGACGGATGGACGGATGGACGGATGGACGGACGGATGGACGGACGGACGGACAGACGGAGAAGATGACGCCAATATACGTCCGCCTCCGGCGGCGTATAAAAATTGAAATTGAAATGAAATGTCCCTTTAATAGCTTAAATAATTCAAATCATTTTGGCAGTAATGGCCCTTTGAATTTACAAATACTTGGAAAGGACATACTTCTGCCTTTATACAAATACATGCATTATTTTCTTACCTCGACCAGTACAAATTGTGTTGTATCTTCCGTATCCACACCATATTTCTCCATGGCTTCATTGATGACATGTTTGACTGTGTCTGCTGTAGAAAGCAGCAACGTTTTGTAGGAAATGTCTTGTTTTAACCCTTTCCCGAACGACAAAATTTTAGGCAGGTCCAATTCAAAAGCTGCCGCAGACGACAAAATGGATGTTAATAAAGATTGAAATTGTGTGTGATATAGCCAAGAAAATATTGAGGCAAAAGGTGAAACTGCTGGTTACCAGCAGTTTCTTCTTTTGTCTCAATGTTTTCACAAGCCTTTTCTATTAGGGACGTCAAAACCAGGTCTTGTTTGGGAAAGGGTTAATGTCTCAATTTATTCAGCCTTTTATTTACATGAATTATTTCCTTACCTCCACCAAAACAAATTGTGTTGTATCTTCCGTATCCACACCATATTTCTCCATTGCCTCTTTGATAACATGTTTGACTGTATCAGCTGTGGACAGCAGCAAGGTTTTGTAGGGAATGTCTGGTTTCAATGTCTCACCATAGATCTTTAAAGTGCCTCCTGAAAATAAAGGAATGGACACATAAATGAAAAGTATCATATATTTTTGTAATTTGCATGCTACAATTTCTTTGGCAAAGAACCTGCATCCGTTTGAGCCACAAAATCTTTGTAACTATTTATGCATATTCTCAGACAGATAAATATACTGTGATGATTTACATAAAATAAAATAGACAAATGAGTAGCTTGTGAATGCGAAACTTGGAAGATTTTAAGAAAACAAAATGTGCTTGCGAAACACTAATGCCCCGAAATGGCCAACGTAAAGTTTTCAGACAGATGGACAGACAGACAGGGAGAGACAGACACAAGTAAAACAATGTGCCCCCTATCTTTCGATGCAGGGGGGTATAAAAACAATATATTTGAAAATCAGTCAGCCATATTTTTTTTAAAAGTGGGTTGGATATTTATTCATTGTTTTATGGGTGTGCCTGTAATTGTGTTGTTCATGGGATTGTGATAAGATCTGGGATGATCAAGCTTTGGCATCCTACATGACTATAACACGCAGGCTGACCAAAGTCTACAAGACAGTAAGTTTTAAAATGACGTCCCTAATAGAAAAGGCTTGTGAAAACATTGATGCATGGATAAGGGTGAATGACGATGATGATACATATCCAATTATGATCAAATCTATACAAAAGGATTGGCGATGCTACTGAACTGTCACCAATAATGCTTACTTTTCACTGGATCGAGTCCCACACAAATATTTTTCTATATATCCTTAAGGCGAATATTTACAAACACTATTTATTTATCATATTATATCGATAAGTCATCATATTAGGATATTGTGGGATCCCAAACAATCGAGGACACAATTTTGAACCTGTCAAACTCAAACTTTTATTTTGTACTTTTGATGAACAAATAGTGTGAATTGTCTCACGGAAAGGGACCATCAAGGATTATGTGCAGATTTAATCATTTCTAAAGAACTACGAATATCAAATACTATTTATGTACAGCGTATCATACAAATTTTATTCTCTTTTGAATTAAATTTTGATTAATTTGGATGATATCTTCATTACTGAAAGAATGAATGGAGAGTTTATGGCAAAGCTATAGCAAATGCCCCTGTCTTGTAGACAGACTTACAATAGTTTAACACCAAACTATTCCAATTATTGAAAATTAACTAGACTAGATATCATATAAGATAGAGAAGTTAATCATCTTTGTTGCATATTACCTGATAATCATCTCTTCATAATTCTGTGGCTTAACCCTTTCCCAAACGACAAAATTTTCCACTTCAAAAACTGCCACAAATGACAAAATGGATGTTATTAAAGATAGGATTTGTGTAAACTATGCCACAGAAAATATTGAGACAAAAGGAGAAACTGCTGGTTATCAGAAGTTTCTTCTTTTGTCTAAATGTTTTCCTAAGACTTTTCTTTTAGGGACGTTAAAACCAGGTCTTGTTTGGGAAAGGGTTAATCGACCCAGTATTAACCCTTTCCCAAACGACTTGAGTTTAGGGAAGGCCCAATTTGAAAGCTAATGAGAAATACTGAGGGTACAATTTCTGAATATTAAAGCATGGAAAACATTGAGACAAAAGAAGAAATTGCTGATTATCAGCATTTTCTTCTTTTGTATCAATGTTTTCCCAAGCCTTTTTATGTCAGGGATGTCAGGTCTTATTTGGGAAAGGGTTTATTATCAGCTTATATCCATATAAATTGCGGAAGACCAAAACCTCATAACTACAGCTTATTCAAGCTGTAATTATAAGGTTTTGATCCCTCGTCAATGACATATTCCATGAATGTTCTTTGATCTAGGATTCTCTACAATACACCTCAATGCCATAATCATCATAAACACTATTACATAAGACGGAAATTTCTACAGTTGTCGCCACATCGTATGGCACAATGTTTATGTTTTGTTCAAATGTAATTGAATGGTAAAGAAAACATAAACACGTGCCATACGATGTGGCGACAACTGTACATCAATTAATCCGAGTCTTCTCTGATGTAAATACGCTCTTTGATATTTTGATTTTTCGCTATTTACATCAGAGAGCGTTGCTCTTTGAAAACAGCGGAAAGTTCGGTAACGTTACAAGTAACTTGAAGCTTTGTTTTTGTGTATTATATCGAATCACTCGGTAAAACACTGTAGGGTATAGATCAATAAATCATTTTTTGTCAAACCTGACACAAAAAATTTCATTTCAAATCGGCCTGCTGGATGAGTATAACCTTTGGTTTTGAATGGAAGGTCAAGGCTGCTCAGGTGAGGGTTGTTGCAAAACATTGCCTATTAACCTTTTAGAAATACTTTTTGGTCGTAATTTTTTCAGCAGCCATAACAATAAATGGTTCATTTATCGATACCATCAGGGGTTTTAACGATAGCGTTTAAGATCGGACGGTGAACGATGCGCAACAATTTGTTGCGAACTTCTTGATGTTTTCAAAGAGCAACGCTCTCTGATGTAAATAGCGAAAAATCAAAATATCAAAGAGCGTATTTACATCAGAGAAGACTCGGATTATACATCAATATGATCAATAGAAAAACTTGTTTTGAAGCTGAATTTTTTTTTTTGACCTATGCAACCAAGTTGACTAAGCCATGACCCCCTCCTATCCAAAAATCTCATGACCCCAGCCTAAAATCTAGTACAATACCCACCCCATGGAAAGTTATCACCATCTTGAGATGTGCCAGACATGGGTACTCTCCCATTAATGTCCTACAAGATAGGGATTATCTCTCTATTGTTTGTATTGAGTGATAATCTGTAGCTCTTTTAGACACAGACACTCTGATTTATACAGACAATCACAAACATTCCTTGTGGGAACAATGACATAGCCTTGATCATTTTGTGGACCTTCATTTCACATCATTGGTGTACAAATTTAAACTGGTACAAGTTTATTTGCAGCAAACTTATTGTTGTTTTTTAATGACAGCATTCTAGATCAATGATTAGATGGTGCCAGTATGTTAACCCTTTCACAAACAACAAAATTCGGACCTGCTCAAAGTCAAATATGCTGCAGATTACAAAATTAATCCGTCAGAATTCAAATTCTCTTCAAAGGGTGGAAAATATTGAAGATAAGGTACATCAAAAGGTGTCAATGTTTGGAAAAGAGTTAATTTGGATGTCCACTTAAATCATTGAATCTCTGTTAACGTAACAATTTTTGTGCATTTTCCACAAGAACAAATTAAGACAGCTGCAGTCTTCAAAATATGTAGAGCGCAAAACCTGAGAATGACTCAAACATACATTTTCGTTTTTTGTAAAGTATAAATAAATCACAGCTGCCAAAATACGGTGTCTGATGACATATTGACATAACATTTCAATATCAATCATAATGTATAACAATTTCTCATTTCATTTACTAACAAGCTTTGCTTTAATTTTTGGCTTTTTTACCATTTTCATTTAGATAATTTATAATGCTTAGGATTGAATTGAATTTTACGTCCTACTCATCAGCTAAGGTCAAAATGGGAGACAGGACCTCGGTTTAAAGTCTTATCTGAAAGACTGGTGTCCGTGAGGTGGGGGGTCGAAACAGTGATCCCTGTGTTACAAGTCCAGTGTATTACCACAGTTAATCTGACCCCTTATAATGTTCAGTACAATTATTTTTTCTGCAATGAAAATCGGACAAGTTTGTACTTTGTGTTTTTAAATGAAATTCATCTAGGTCTTAAATTTTTTTCAATGTTATCTATAGAAAGATACAAAGCCCCTAAGCACTTCCTGTTCTTTAACTTTGGAAACAGAAGCAATTTTATCTAGCATGGCAAGTCTTCATTACAAAGATAAAGCCTATGGGTCACGCCAAATATAGAGCATGGAGTGTCCATTCTTGATTTATCCCCTTCCTAAATGATCCCTTATTTGACAAAATGAACAAAGAACCTTGTTAGGGTTGCCAAACTTGACAGCTGCTGCAGATGAAGATTAAATTTCTGTACAAAAATAACACTGAAAATATAGAGGCAAAAGGAGAAAATGCTGATTATCAGCATTTTCTTCTTTTGCCTCAATGTTTTCTCGAGCATTTCCTATTAAGGACATCAAAACCATATCTTGTTTGGGAAAGGGTTATATAGGGCCACTTGCCCTGGGGCAGTCATAAACTTCAGCTCAATTAATTCAGTGCAGTGTCTATAAGACCGGTCAAGACATGGTAATTTTGACAATTTCACACCAATTCACTTTCCCTGGTGTCCATTTACTCTCTCTTGTAACTCATTTAAGTCCTGGCCCCAGTTTCTCAAAAAAACTTGAGTACCTTTTCATGCTCAAATCTGAGCACCGTGCTCAAATCGCATGAAATCCACGTGAACTTCAATCGAATACCCTTCAACGTTGGAGAGTATCCCTTTGAAGTTGAGCATGTTCTCATGAGAATGTACTTAAGTTTTTTCGAGAAACCAGGGCCTGGTCACAAAAAATTATGTGTCCACATCACGTCTATATCATGTCCAAAAATATGCTGTACTACTGACCATTTTTGGATGTGCTACAGTTGTGATCTGGATGTTGAATGGTCATTTTGTGTAAGTGACCTGGCCCCGGTTTCTCGAAAAAACTTAAGTACATACTCATGAGAACATGCTTAACTTCGAAGGAATACCATCCAACATTGAAGGGTATTCGATTGAAGTTCACATGGATTTCGTGCGATTTGAGCACGATGCTCAGATTTGAGCATGAGAACGTACTTAAGTATTTTCGAGAAATCGGGGCCAGGTGTTTACTCATTTACATGATCAAACAGTTTTGAGGTACATTTATCTTTTATATTGTTACTTCAGCTATGTCTGCAGCATCAGTGGCGGCAGCTGCAACAGTAGTTGTACCAGAAGTAGAGGAACATTTAAATCAATGACGGTCTCAGCAGCTTTTAAGGTTTATGAACTGAGAATGAAAACACCATTTTCTAGCCATACGAAATGCATGAAATTACACACACTTGTAAATACCCTTCACATAAGTTGATTCACCAGGCCAGATTTAAAGATTATGATTTAAGGGTCCGCTAAAGAGTTTGACAGTGAATTTGCGTCAATGCTGGCTCCAAGTTAAACAATGTTTTCAGTGAAAATTTGTTTTATATTCTGTTACACCATGATTATGACATGCTATAGGCATAGTTCATTTGACAGACAGGACAAAGTTGAGCAACAAAATCCACAAGACAAGTCGAAAATTTGGCGTTTCTCCCAAAACCAGCAACTTTTTCCGGACAACAAATTTCCTTCATTCAAATATGCCAATATAATGCGCAAAATCTAATCCGGGTAGTACTACCTTCATATGTCTAAATTTGACAGCGGTTCTCATGATATTCCCCAAAGACTAATCCCACCCATGTTTTTTCATCGGACGCCATTTGCAAAATCCATCGACTCCTATTCCGTAGTGTTTTGGGGTATAATAAAAAGGGCAGCGTAAACAAATGAAATGTACCTTAAAACGTGTTTCATTACTGGTCTTGAAGTATGATGCATTACATCGATCGTGTCTTCACCTTCATATAATCGTCGATTTAAATGTCATTTTATCGCTTCCGGTTTCTTTGACGTCCATGCTGGATAAATGCGCATATTCGTATCTTCGATAAAAAAGTTATTTTTTGTAACTATTATCAAGTTTTTCAGTTTAACTAATCCTATTTATTATATTTACAAATATCTATAAAATATCGATCGGTAAATCAACAAAAAAGTTTGAAAAAATTCGGGACTATTTTCAGCGTTATTTGGTTGTGCCGGGATCCAGCCTGAAGAAAATGTCAACTGAAAAGTTAGAAATGAGCATGGCGTTGATGTTATTCAGTTTCGAGCATTGTAAATAAGCCAAAAGCCAGGACGTTGGAAACCTGAAACGTGAGATACACGCGGTAAGTTCCGATCGATCGTAAAATTTGACGAAATCCGAACAAATATGACACAAATTTCTTAGCGGAAGTCGCCCTGTTTATGTTTCGACATTCCTGTAAATATTGTTTTATTTTATTTTAAAAAGCACATTTGCAGGCTCTTCAAAGATAGGGTAAGTATTTTTTAATGTATTTTTATTCTTTATACAGTAATTACAATTTTGTTGTACATTTATATTTTACTGAAAAGTAACGTGGTTCGGAACGGCCATAGGCATGTGGTAATCAGTAGGGCCTAGTTGAAGTTTGTATTTTATGATTTGACCCAACATCATCATTAAAAATGGCAAAGAGACATTGGAAATCAAGAAAAAGATTTGGACAGGCAACAGGCCGTCACACGAAACTCAACAAATACAGGAGAACTGTTAATTTTACATGTATTTCTATGCCGGTGTAACAGGGTAACGTGTCCCCCTGGGCAACGTGTCCCCGGGGACACGTTACCCAGGGGTAACGTGTCCCACCCCCTGGGTAACGTGTCCCCCCCTTGGAAATTTTTTTTTAAACATTATTGTGTATTTTCAATGCATATTTTGTTTCATAAGTATTAAATCTTTTAAAATAAGTTATTTTAAACATGAAATTTAAATATTTTTTTTTTTTTTATTCTTTCACATTTCCAAAGAAGGAAAATATCTAATTGCATTGTAATTTTTTATTAAATCACTTTCTCCAAATATTTTCCAACTATCATTATTACCATTATTAATATTTTATGATAATACCAAAGTAAATTGCGCAGAAATAATGTGAAAAAAATTCTAAGAGGAGAGAGGGGGGGGGGGGACACGTTACCCCTGGGTAACCTGTCCCCGGGGACACGTTACCCAGGCCTGGGTAACGTGTCCCCTCCTTTGATTTTTTTCCTTTTTAATTATAATGTATATTTTAATGCCTATTTAGTTTTATAATTATTGAATCTTTTAAAATAAGCTATTTTTAACAAAAAATAAAAGAATTTAATTTTTTTTAATTCTTTCACTTTTCAATGAGAGGTGGGACAGGCTACCCAGGCCTGAGTAACGTGTACCCCCCTTGGATTTTTTTCCTTTCTAATCATAATGTGTATTTTTATATCATTATTAATATTTCGTGATAACACCAAAGGAAATTGCGCAGAAATAATGTGAAAAAATTTTTAAGAGGGGGAGGGGGGACATGTTACCCCTGGGTAACCTGTCCCCGGGGACACGTTACCCAGGCCTGGGTAACGTGTCCCCCCCTTTGATGTTTTTCCTTTTTAATAATAATGTTTATTTTTAATGCCTATTTATTTTTCTAACTATTGAATCTTTTAAAATAAGCTATTTTACCAAAAAATATAAGAATTTAATTTTTTTCATTCTTTCACTTTTCAATGAGAGGTGGGACAGGCTACCTAGGCCTGAGTAACGTGTACCCCTCTTGGATTTTTTTCCTTTTTAATCATAATGTGTATTTTTATATCATTATTAATATTTCGTGATAACACCAAAGGAAATTGCGCAGAAATAATGTGAAAAAATTTTAAAAGGGGGAGGGGGGACACGTTACCCCTGGGTAACCTGTCCCCGGGGACACATTACCCAGGCCTGGGTAACGTGTCCCCCCCTTTGATGTTTTTCCTTTTTAATTATAATGTGTATTTTTAATGCCTATTTATTTTTCTAACTATTGAATCTTAAAATAAGCTATTTTTACCGAAAAATATAAGAATTTAATCTTTTTCTTTCTTTCACTTTTCAATGAGAGGTGGGACAGGCTACCCAGGCCTGAGCCCTGAGTAATGTGTACCCCCCTGGATTTTTTCCTTTTTAATAATAATGTGTATTTTTATATCATTATTAATATTTCGTGATAACACCAAAGGAAATTGCGCAGAAATAATGTGAAAAAATTTTAAGAGGAAGAGGGGGGACACGTTACCCCTGGGTAACCTGTCCCCGGGGACACGTTACCCAGGCCTGGGTAACATGTCCCCCCTTTGATATTTTTCCTTTTTAATTATAATGTATATTTTTAATGCCTATTTAGCTTTAAAATTATTGAATCTTTTAAAATAAGCTAAAATTGCACAGAAATAATGTGAAAAAATGGGTAGCCTGTCCCCAGGGACATGTTACCCAGGCCTGGGTAGCCTGTCCCACCTCTCATTGAAAAGTGAAAGAATGAAAAAAATTAAATTCTTTTATTTATTGGTAAAAATAGCTTATTCAAAAAGATTCAATGATTATAAAACTAAATAGGTATTAAAAATATAAAATCATAATTAAAAAGGAAAAAAATCAAAGGGGGGGACACGTTACCCAGGCCTGGGTAACGTGTCCCCGGGGACAGGTTACCCAGGGGTAACGTGTCCCCCCTCCCCCTCTTAAAAATTTTTCACATTATTTCTGCGCAATTTCCTTTGGTGTTATCACAAAAAATTAATAATGATATAAAAATACACATTATGATTAAAAAGGAAAAAATCCAAGGGGGGTACACGTTACTCTGGCCTGGGTAGCCTGTCCCACCTCTCATTGAAAAGTGAAATAACGAGAAAAATTAAGTGTTTTTTTTTTTGTTAGAAATAACTTATTTTAAAAGATTCAATAATTATAAAACTAAATAGGCATTAAAATATACATTATATTTAAAAAGGAAAAAAATCAAAGGGGGGGGACACGTTACCCAGGCCTGGGTAACATGTCCCCGGGGACAGGTTACCCAGGGGTAACGTGTCCCCTCCTCCCTCCTCTTAAATTTTTTCACATTATTTCTGCGCAATTTCCTTTGGTGTTATCACAAAATATTAATAATGATATAAAAATACACATTATGATTAAAAAGGAAAAAATCCAAGTGGGTAACACGTTACTCAGGCCTGGGTAGCCTGTCCCACCTCTCATTGAAAAGTGAAAGAATGAAAAAAATTAAGTTATTTTATTTTTTGTTAGAAATAGCTTATTTTAAAAGATTCAATAATTATAAAACTAAATAGGCATTAAAATATACATTATAATTGAAAACGAAAAAAATCAAAGGGGGGACAGGTTACCCAGGCCTGGGTAACGTGTCCCCGGGGACACGTTACCCAGGGGTAACGTGTCCCCCTCCTCCCTCCTCTTAAAATTTTTTCACATTATTTCTGCGCAATTTACTTTGGTATTATCACAAAATATTAATAATGGTAACAATAATAGTTGAAAAATATTTGGAGAAAGTGACTTAATAAAAAATTACAATGCAATTAGATATTTTCCTTCTTTGGAAATGTGAAAGAATAAAAAAAAAAATAAATATTTAAATTTCATGTTTAAAATAACTTATTTTAAAAGAATAAATAATTATGAAACAAAATATGCATTAAAAATACACAACAATGTTTAAAAAAAAAATTCCAATGGGGGGACACGTTACCCAGGGGGTGGGACACGTTACCCAGGGTCATTACCCTGGGTAACGTGTCCCCGGGGACACGTTACCCCTGGGTAACGTGTCCCCGGGGACACGTTACCCAGGGGACATGTTACCCTGGGACACCGGGATTGAAGATGAAGTTTAAGAAAAAGGTGTCGTGGCATAAGCGCAGCAATATGATACGAAAATTATCATCTGGATGTAATGAAAAAGAACAGTTTCAATGTATGCGCACTGGAGATTTAATGAAATTGCGTTTGAAAAGGGTTTCGGATATAAATGTCAAAGGATATAGAATGATAAACATTCAGAGCCTGGAAAATGAAATGAACGTTTTAC
Source organism: Fragum sueziense (assembly GCA_963680895.1). NCBI lineage: Eukaryota > Metazoa > Mollusca > Bivalvia > Cardiida > Cardiidae > Fragum > Fragum sueziense. The sequence goes on from OY804595.1 coordinate 46,494,147, forward strand.
TCAAACATTGTGTGTCATGTGGTAGGTGTTTAGAAACTGTCAAAAATGGACAAAATGCAGTGAGGATCATCAATGAGAAGAGGACACAGGGACTAGCATCTGTGCTTGAGATAAAGTTTACTGGATGTGGAACAAAACATTGCTTTGAATCAAGTCCTAAAATGAAAGTAAATAATTACATGAAATATGACATTAATGTGCGAGCAGTTTGGGGGTCAATTGCGACAGGCAATGGAGCATCACACTTAAAAGAGATGATGGCGACGATGGACTCGCCTAGTTTATCACAACCTGCATTTACCACTATCGAACAAGATATAGGAAACTGGTGGGCAAATTTATCGGAGCAGGAAATACTTGAAGCAGGTTGGTAAATTTATGTATCACAGCTTTTTTACCCTTTCCCAAATACCAAAATATTTTTTTTTCAATTTCAAGACTATCCAATTTGAAAGCTGCTACAGATGCTGAAATGGACTTTGATATAGAACATATTTGTGTATCATCTGTTACAGAAAATATTGAGACAAAAGGAGAAATGCTGATCATCAGCAATTTTTGCTTTTTTCTCTTGATGTTTTCACAAGCAGTTTGATTAGAGACACAAAAACAAGGTTTTGTTACGGAAAGGATTAAACGCAGTTGAACTTAAATTTTTGTCCGTTGATAAATGGTTTCCATGGCAACAAGACTGAAAATTTGAAAAAAATTCAAAAAATCTTCCCCCATGCCTGATATTTCGATTGAAACATCTTAAACTTTTGGAACTTTTAACATATTTAGAGTCTTGAAAAAGAGATGAAGAATCTACATGTCTTGCATAACAAACATTTACACAGATCAATCATAATTCAGGCACGTAGGAAGCAATTTCATATTGGGGGGGGGGGGGGGCCTAAAGCATCAGTTTCTGAATATTGGGGGGGCTAAATTGAATTTTCCCAAAATTTTCAGTGTGAAATAAGGAAAATTCGTCATTTTTGGCCAACTTTGGGGGGGCTTAGCCCCCCCTAGCCCCCCCTGTTCCTACGGGCCTGAATGATTCAAATTTATTTCACAATATTGACAGTTGTTCAGAATAGCAAATAATTTTGTGCTAAAAATAGAATGTGTTTACTCCCGTTATGTTCTGATAAACCGTCAGTGTTGTTATTAGATCACCTGAGCACGAAGTGCTCAAGGTGAGCTTTTGTGGTCGCTCAATGTCTGTCGTCCGTCACTCTGGCTGTCCGTCCGTCTCTCTGTCAAGAGTCTAGAATCTACAATTATTTATCAACCAAGACAAAACTTGGACACTATGCTGCTGATTATAAGACCTTGCATGAGTTTGAATTTTGCTCCAATGGAATGACAAAGTTGTCAGTCATGTGGCCTTGAATCTGACAAAATTGCTCTTTCAACTCTAACAACCACAAATAATCAGCAATCAAGACAAATTTGGATATGATGTTGTTTACGATCTTAGATTAATATGAATTTAAGAATAATCAGAATAGAATTTGATCATTTATCTGCCCTTCAAATTTTACTCTAACAGCCTCAACTAGTGACTAATCAAGACAAAACTTTTTTTCAGTCTTAAAGTCATAAATATTAATTGAATTGATCAAAACCATGGCTCATACAATTTTGGTTCAGGTGAGCAACATAGGACCATCATGGTCCTCTTGTAGAATCTCGTAACTACGGCTCGACTCAAGCTGTAATTACGAGATTTTATAACAACACATTCAAAATACTATTGTTTGTCCAAAATTACGTCACAATTAACTGGATAAAATCATTCCATATTTAAAAGGATATTTCTATTGGGGTCTGAAACATTGTGGAGAATGAAGAAATTGCTAGTAACAAGCAATTTCTTCATTTCTCACAATGTTTTCAATAAATTTTCTCTTATACCCATTCCCAAACAAAGACACTTTTGAGGCCCTTCAAGAAAACAATGATTGTAAAAACAATCTGTGAAATCAATCAATTGCTTGAATAGCAATTTCTTCATTTTCTTCAGTGTTATCTACCTAGAAAGATGAACTGCAGATAACATTGGAAAATGTTAGTAAAGCAAACATAAACTGTCAAATGAGGTACTGGTAGTGAAAATTATATGAGAATGGGATATTGCTTGCTATTTTGAATTTACTTTTGTTGGGTGAATGAATTAATGTATTTAATTTAATTTTTGTAGGTGCAGAAGAAAGAAGACTGGCCATAGAGAAAGGTCATTACCATCAAGGTGTCCCCTATATAACAGTCATAGCAGACGGAGGATGGAGCAAAAGAACTCATAAACACAGCTACAACGCATTAGGTGGTGTTGGAATTATCATCGGTAAAGAGACTGGAAAAATATTACATATAGGAATGAGAAACAAATACTGTTACATTTGTTCGCGATATGAAAATGAAAAGTCAGCAATCCCAGAGCATGTCTGTTATAAAAACTGGAATTCAAATTCTCAAGCAATGGAAGCTGATATTATTTTAGAAGGTTTTTTGAATGCGGAAAACAAACATGGGTTGAGATACATGAACTTGGTTGCAGATGGTGATTCTTCTGTTTATGCCCGGATAAGAGAGGAAGTTCCGATATGGGGCAAGGATGTACAGAAAATAGAATGTGCTAATCACGCTTGTAAATGCTTAAGGTCAAGTCTGGAAAAGCTGGTTGACTCAAATCCCTCGTACAAAGGTAGAAATAAGCTAACAAAAGCTGTAAGGGTTAGACTGGTGAGCGCAGTGAGATGTGCCATTCGCATGCGATCTAGGGAATCAGATAAAAAGAGAGGAGCCTTGCAGCTTGGCAAAGATATCAGAAATAGTATACACCATATTTTCGGTAACCATAGCAACTGCTCCGATTTTTGTAAGGCATCAACACAAGATCCTTGTTCTGTCAATGATGGAGATATTGAAACTGAAGAAAAAAGTGATAATGACCTTATGACTGTGTGTACAGACAATTCATTATTTTGGACAGAGGGTTCTTCAATAACACAACAAGAACAATCCAGATTAGGTTGTGATCTTGAGTACAATAACCTAGACAGCAATATGTTACAGGACATTTCTATAATATTGGGTAGAATTGCTAATAAGAGTGAAAGACTGATTTCTAATACTACAACTAATTTAGCAGAATGTTGGATGCATATAAGATCTAAATTTGATGGTGGTAAGGTTTTAAACCTGTGCAATAGAGGGTCTTGGAATACCCGATGTTTTGGCGGATTACTGAGACAGAATATTGGTCCACAGTGGTCTCCAATACTCTGGAGGAAGTGCACAGAAACATTGGCTGGACACCACTTTGTTTCGCTCTATGAGGATAGAACAAGACAGTTGCAACACAGCAATGCATCAAAGTCAAAACCAAATCAGAGTCAGTTACGATGGAAAAGAAAAATGAAGGCTATCAAAGAGAGCACATCAGAATCCAGCAGACTAGCATATGGACAAGAAGCCTTGGAATTTGTGCCTGACCATGACAAACATGTGTTGGAAGATATTAAAAATCAGTACTTGGAAAAACATATTGACATTTCTACTGAAAAGATCAACGCTATAGAGAGACTTACAAAAAATCAGAGTATATCAAATGTATGGTTTGAAGAAAGAAGAAAAAGAATTACGGCATCCAATTTTGGAAAGGTACTAAAAAGAAAACCAGCGATACCTGTTGCAAAATTAGTGCAAAGTTTACTGTATAGTGGCTTCAAAGGCACAACATGTACCAGAATAGGAATACACCAAGAGAGAAACACTATACAAGAATATGTACTCAAGAGGGCAGATGAAGGTGTAAATGTGACGGTCAAACAAACAGGATTAACAATACACCCAACCATGAAATACCTAGGTGGAAGCCCAGATGGAATTGTTTTTGAAAATGGGATCAAATGTGGATTGATTGAAGTAAAAAATGTGTTGTTCAACAAAAACATCAATCTTAACCAGGCTGCAAATAGTCAGAAAACATTTTGTTTAAAGCTTGAGAATAAAAAGCTATCATTGAAAACAAACCATGACTATTTCTATCAGTGCCAAGGACTGCTACAAATATGTGATATGCCCTGGATTGACTTTGTAGTAAGAACCATGAATCCCTACCAACTTCATATAGAGAGAATCTACAGGGACGACAACAGCTGGTCGCACCACTCGGACAAATTAAAGGCATTCTATTTTTCCTCATTACTTCCTGAGTTAGCAGCTCCCAGGAAAGGCTGTTCACCTGGAATTAGAGAGCCTGGTGTTTGGGTAGGTGAAATGCACAGTGGTATCAATGTTCTCCGCAGAATCATTAGAAGCCGTAGGGACAAATTAAATTTGTGTCCATGTAAAGAATTGTAAATAAAAACATAATGGGAAAAGAAGAAATTGCTCAATTTGACCAATTTCTTCTTTTCCTGTTATGGTTTTTATGCAGAATAGATCTATCACATTTTAATGTATAAGAATGCATTATTTATCCTTTTTTGACACGAAATACCTCTAAATGTCTCTATTTGTTGACCATTTTAGAGAAATGTATTTGTTGATTAATATTGCGAAGCCTGTCTTTCAAACTAATTACGTCGTGTTGAAAGGTAATTGCAATTAAGGAATGATATGCTGTTACATGGATTGCAAGTTAGTGGTTAACCTGCGCTTAGACAAAAAAAAATTATATATATTAACCCTTTCCATAATGGCAAATATTTGACTTGTTCAATTTGAAAGGAATTGCAGACGACAAAATTGATGCTTATAAAGATAGGATTTGTGTACATAATGAAGCCCCAGAAAATATTGAGGCAAAAGGAGAAAGTGCTGATTATCTGCACTTTCTTCTTTTGCCTCAATGCTTTCTCAAGCCTCATCTAATAAAGACGTCAAAACCAGGTATTGTTTGGGAAACAGTTAACTGAGAAATCTTCAGAGGTACAGATAACACATCAAACACTATGCTATGGGTAATTATTGAAATCATCAATCTCCATTCCTGTTTTCTTTGCAGAAAGGCAAAAAAATGTAAAATTTTCTTCAATTGAATTTGTCGTCTGCATTCTCATTAAATTTGGACGAGTGTAAATTTTGCCATCAGATAATGGATAAAAGCATATATTCTTTTCCATACAGTGCCCAATTTGATAAGAGTGTAGAAACCCTTGCAAGAAAAGAGAAAATATTAAGTTAAAATCACCATTTTCTCATTTTCATGCAAGGCTTTCTTTGTTATTTAACATTGAGATGTGATACGTTAGTCAGAGCTACAGATAAAAGGGGGTGATAGTTTTTTGAAATGAAATATTTCATTAAATGCTTATCAAATCCTATATTTTGGGTACTAATTTGAATGAGACGATTCAAAATAAGTACCCAAAACAAAGGGTTTGGATTTGAAATAAAAATTTTAGATTGTCGTCTCCCCTCTTATCTATACCTCTGGTAGTGTTAATATTATTAAGTTAATGTAAACTTTGAATTGCCTAAAATATTGTAATTTTGGAAAACTTACAAAATTTTATTTTCTATATGTTGAGAATGAAATAGAGTGGAAAGTATCGGTGCTGACTGTATTGACATTTGATGGTCACTTTACCTGCTTGTGCAATTTATTTTAATTGACTGTAAACCCTGGTCCTGATGTCTGTTACAGAAAAAATGTTTTGAACAACATTTAGACATTGAAAGTCCTGATATCCATTATCTCTTCTCTTGGCTGCATTTTTTTTCTGTGCTATATAGTACAAAAATACTATTTTTTTGAAAAGCCATTTTCTTGTCTATAAGCTTTCAAACTAGACAATCTTAAAATTTCATTGCTTTGGATTTAAAGGGGTTAACCCTTTCCCAAACAACACAATTTTAGGGTGATCCATTTCAAAACCTGCTACAAATGACAAAATGGATATTATTAAAGATACTATTTGTGTAAAATATGGCACAGAAAATAGTGAGACAAAAGGAGAAACTGCTGGTCATCAGCAGTTTCTTCTTTTGCCTCAATGTTTTCCCAAGCCTTTTCTAATAGGGATGCCAAAACCAGGTCTTGTTTGGGAAAGGGTTAATTGATTGATAAATGTGTATCATTGTAGGCCTATAAGATGCGTTTGTTCATTTTTAATTTTGTATGCCCCCGCATAGAAAGATCATGGGGGCATATTGTTTTTTGCCGTTGTCTTTGTCTGTCTAGATGTGTGTGTTTTTCTGAAAACTTAATGAGAAAACATAATTAGCTTTTTGTTTTTCTCCAACTAAATCCTATCTGGGGCATTTGTGTTTCACAGACACATCTCTTTTTCTTTTAAAGTTAATCTTCACATATTTCAATGGAGGACTCATTCACAACAGTATAAATGATTATTGACACAAATTGATGATAATAAATTGTTTTATAAATAAAATAAATATGAAATTTATACATATTAAGATATAACAACAGAAGTATGATAGAAAGTGCATGATTTTGGGTCTTGAAAAAAGGCTATAAGTATTATATAGCATTTCAAATGCAAACAACCATATTTTCTAGTAAGGCTATGACCAAATGCAGTATTATAAGGATTCATTCTGCTGACTTACAATTGATACCCATAATAATGAAGCTTACAGAGAAAAATATTGATCTTCATCAGACTGTGTGTATACACAGGCTTATCTGTTTCGATGTTGGTCTCAAGGTCCTTAAAGGACTTTTTTCCAGATCCTGATTCAATTATATTATTTAGTGGTTAGCATATTTCTATACTCTCTCCTTCATATCAATTATGGGTATCATTTTATTATAAATCTCAAAAATTTTCAGGAAAACTCATCAGTTTCCAATTCCCCGGAAAGCACACGGCCACCTTGTTGCGGTACCATTTGACGATTTCAAGCTGTTTAAAGCCTTATTAAAAATGTATATTTCTTTTACATTAGTGTTATACGAATCTAACTTATCAATCATATATTTCAGTTCAAAGACAAGAAGAAAAATCCAGTTAAAAGGAAACAACCCATTCCAAAAGTTCAACCCCCCACAACTGGTGTTACCTCTCCTAAGCCCTGTACAAGTACAGCATCCCCTCCACAAAATATATGTACAACAAAACTGAAACCTGCTTCAAGGTGAGTGTGAAAAAATTACTCTTGAGACTGATATAATCTCTCTGATATTATTACTGGTCAAATATGCATGAACAGATATTCCTTTAGCTTATTGATTATATCAAGTGATTATGGTTACTACCCACAACAATGTGACAACACAGTGTGTGAGATCAATCCTTTCCCAAACAAGAATCAGTTTTCACATCCCTAGTGGGGAAAGCTTGGGAAATTTGTGAGACAAAAGAGGAATATGCTGGTAAACAGCACCTTGTTCTTTTTCCTGAATATTTTCTGTGTTATATAAAAGCCTATATTGTATATAAATCATTACTTTCTTGACATTTTTTTGCTGTATCATGCAGCTAGGAATTTTGACCAATGTACATTTTTATGCTCACATATAGAAAGATTTGGGGCATATTGTTTTACTCATGTTTGTCAGTCTGTCTGTCCAAAAACTTAATATTGGCCATTTCGGGGGCATCCATGTTTCACAAATACATGTACATCTAGTTTTGATTTAGGAAAGGATCCAAGACTAAACCAGTTCAATTTGTCATTTACGGGTAGTTTCTTTCTCTTGCAGAAAGCTCATCATTCTTACACAAGAGGCCCCTCTGGGCCTTATCGGTCACCTGAATCAAATGAGCAGAAACATTTAAGGAAAATGTTAAGTTAACAAAAAGCGCAACCCCCCAGCACCACCATTTCTTGACAGTCTTTTTTTCTCTTGTACAAACTTATTCAAAGACTCAAATACCAAAATGTGAATTCAATCCAACAGTAGAACATTTCTTAATATGTACCCTATTTACCCCCTTTTGGCACCTTTTGGGGCCCCAAAGGAAGATAACTCCATGATTTGTAAAAATCTGAAGCGACTTCCCATTGGAATGCTTCCTGCCAAGTCTGGTAGAAATCTGTCCAATGGTTCTCAAAAAGAAGAAGAAAATGTTCAAAGTTAAGTAATAACGCGAAGCCCTCCCATCCCCCATCCACAGCACAGCCATTTATTGACGAGTTTTTTTCTCTTGTACAAATTTTGTAGTCCTTGCCCTAAAGACTTTAACTTCCAAATGTGTATCCAATGCAACAGCCGGTTCATGAGTAGAAGATATTTTAAGATGTACCCAATTTACCCCCTTTTTAGCCGTTTATGGGACCCCAAAGGGAGATAACTCCATGATTTGTACAAAGTCTGAAGCAGCTTCCTATTAGGATGCTTTCTGCCAAGTTTGGTAGAAATCCAACCAATGGTTCTTAATAAGAAGTTGAAAATGTTAAGTTAACTAATACCGCAACCCCACTCCCATCCCCCATCCCCAGCACGGCCATTTCTGGGCGGATTTTTTTCTCTTGTACAAACTTTGTTGTCCTTGCCCTAAAGACTCTAAATACCAAATGTGAATCAAATCCAACAGCCGGTTCATGAGAAGAAGATTTTTTAAGATGTACCCTATTTAACCCCTTTTTGGCCCCTTATGGGGCCCCAAAGGGAAATAACTCCATGATTCATACAAATCTGAAGCGGCTTCCCATGGGGATGCTCCCTGCCAAGTTTGGTTGTAATCCGTCCAATGGTTCTCAAGAAGAAGTCGAAAATGTTAAGTTAACTAATAACGCGACCCCCCCTCCCATCCCCCATCCCCAGCACGGCCATTTCTGGGCGGATTTTTTTCTCTTGTACAAACTTTGTTGTCCTTGCCCTAAAGACTCTAAATACCAAATGTAAATCAAATCCAACAGCCGGTTCATGAGAAGAAGATTTTTTAAGATGTACCCTATTTAACCCCTTTTTGGCCCCTTATGGGGCCCCAAAGGGAGATAACTCCATGATTCGTACAAATCTGAAGCGGCTTCCCATGGGGATGCTTCCTGCCAAGTTTGGTTGTAATCCGTCCAATGGTTCTCAAGAAGAAGTCGAAAATGTTAAAAGTTAACGGACGACGGACGACGGACGACGGACGACGGACGACGGACGACGCACGACGCACGACGACGGACCAAACACGGTCGCAATAGGTCACCATGACCTTCGGTCAGGTGACCTAATAAAGTTCAAAATTCAAGCAATGTGAATCTGCTCCTTCATTTGTTGAAATAAAGTCTTTCCCAAACAAGACCTCATTTTGAAAACATTAAAGGAAAAAAAGAATATGTTCCAGATCAGCATTTTCTCCTTTTCCTGTAATATTTTCTGTTATGTATTCAGTATATTGTACACAAGTTTTTATCTTTATTAATACAGATACATGTGTTTGTACATTTTGTCAGTTTGTATACTTGATATTATTTTCTGTTATATTGTGTCTGCATTAGGCTGTGAATCTAAACTCATTCTGAAACAGTGACACATTTCTGCATCAAAAAGAAAAGGCATTGGGAAACATTGAGGCAAAAGATAATGAAATCACCTTCATTTTCTCCCTTTTTTCTCAAAATTTTCTGTATTTTTAACACAAATCTTTAAACAACAACCTTTTTGTCATATGCAGCACTTTTTATTGTCGACTAGTCCACATTAATGAATGATGTTGACAAAAGTGTTAAAATTTCTCTCCATTATTTAGGCGATCCTCTCGAAGAACAAAATTTGTTGGTAGACGGATATCTCATGAATGGAAGCAATGTGAATCCTCCACACGGACTACATGGTACTCCGGCATAGTGACGTCTGTGATATCTGGTGTGGATGGCTATCCAAATGCTGTACATGAAGTGCTATATGACGAAGAAGAGGAACCATTCGAAATAGACCATCTACTGACAGACTTTGAATCAGGATCTGTGAAATTTATTGACATTTAAGGTAATTAATTTGTTAATTTTTATTAGTCTCAAAACTATTAAATTATGACTCAATAATTGAAAACTTACTGATTATGGTTTAGGAATACCAGTATATCATTTGAATGTCAAACAGCCATGTTTTCTAATTAGGCTATGGTCAAATGCTGTATAATAAGGATTCATGCTGGTAACTAACAGTTGATATTTGTAATAATGAAGCTAAAGGAGATCAATGAGAATCTTGATGAAACTGTGTGTATGCACAGGCTTATCTGTTTCCATGTATGTCTCAATTTTCCTAAAGGACTTTTTCCAGATTCTGATTCAGCTATATGTGGTTATGATATTTTTATACACTCTCTTTTCAAGCCAATTTTGGGTATCATTTTATAATAATTCTCAATAATTTTCATGGAAACTGATCACTATTTCTAATTCACAGGAAAGCGCAATGACATAGCCACATTGTTGTGATATAATTTTCTGAGAGCGGTGTAAAGCCTTATTCAAAACTGTTTATTTTCTTGGACATTAGTGTTTTATGAATCTATATTACCAATCATTTATTTCAGTTAAAACACAAGAAGCACAGTCCAGTGTACACAGATCTATTCCCAGTGTAAAACAACCAATTACCATTGTACAACGACCCATTCTCAGTGAACAACAACCCATTCCCAGTGAACAACAACCCATTTCCATAGTACAACGATCCATTCCCAGTGTACAACGACCCATTCTCAGTGAACAACAACCCATTTCCAGTGTACAATAACCCGCTCCCAGTGTACAAGGACACATTCCCAGTGTACAACGACACATTCCCAGTGTACAACAACATATTCCCAGTGTATAACAACACATTCCCAGTGTATAACAACACATTCCCAGTGTATAACAACACATTCCCAGTGTACAACAACCCATTACCAGTGTACAACAACCCATTGCCAGTCTACAACAACCAATAACTGGTGTTACCTCTCCCAAGCCCAGTACAAGTACAGCATCTGACACCCCTCCACAAAAAACAAATCTGAAACCTGCTTCAAGGTGAGTGTGAACAAAATTACACTTAAACTGATATAATCTCTTTGATATTATTACTGGTCAAATATGTATGAATAGCTATTTGTAATTATATGAAATAATAACGGTTTGTACAGACAACAATGTGACAACATAGTCTGAGATTAATCCTTTCCCAAACAACATTTGGTTTTTACATCCTTAATAGTAAAGGCTCAGGAGAACAGTGAGACAAAATAACAATATGCTGATGATCAGCACCTTGTTGTTTTGTGTGAACATTTTCAGTGCCATATTGTATACAATTCCATCCATGTTTTCTAATTAGGCAATGGTCAAATGCTGTATAATAAGGATTCATGCTGGTAATTTACAGTTGATATTTGTAATAATGAAGCTAAAGGAGATCAATATGGATCTTGATCAGACTGTGTGTATGCACAGGCTTGTTTTGTTCCATGTTTGTCGGAAATTCCATCATATTAGTGTTTTACGAATCTATCTTAATCATATATTTCAGCTCAGAGACAGAAAAAACAGTCCAGTGAACAGGAAACAACCCATTACCAGTGTAAAACAACCCATTGCCAGTGTACAACAACCCATTGCCAGTGTACAACAACCCTTTCCCTGTGTACAACAACCCATTACCAGTGTACAACAACCCATTACCAGTGTACAACAACCCATTACCAGTGTACAACAACCCATTACCAGTGAACAACAACCCATTACCAGTGTACAACAACCCATTACCAGTGTACAACAACCCATTACTAGTGTACAACAACCCATTACCAGTGTACAACAACCCATTACCTGTGTACAACAACCCATTACTAGTGTACAACAACCCATTACCAGTGTACAACAATCCATTACCAGTGTACAACAGCCCATTACCAGTGTACAACAACCCATTGCTAGTGTACAACAACCCATTACCAGTGTACAACAACCCATTACCAGTGAACAACAACCCATTACCAGTGTACAACAACCCATTACCAGTGTACAACAACCCATAACTGGTGTTACTTCTCCTAAGCCCAGTACAAGTACAGCATCCGACACCCCTCCACAAAATATATGTACAGCAAAACTGAAACCTGCTTCAAGGTGAGTGTGAAAAAAAATTACTCTTGAGACTGATATAATCTCTTTAACCCTTTCCCAAACGAGAACTGGTTTTGACGTCCCTGATAGAACAGGCTTTGGAAAACATTGAAACAAAAGAAGAACCTGTTGATAACCAGCAGTTTCTCCTTTTGTCTCAATATTTTCTGTGCCATATTTTACACAAATCCTTTCTTCAATCACATCCATTTTGTCATTTGTGGCAGTTTTTGGAGTGGATCGTCCTAATTTTTGTCGTTTGGGAAAGGGTTAGTATCATATCTGGTGATATGGTTATAACCATTTGAAGAAAGCAATAAATTGCTGTTTAACACACATGTATGTATATAACGTTTTACTGTTGTCTGTCTGTCCAAAATTAAATGCTTGAATTTTCTCTGAAAAGCTTCATGCAAAAACTTTTCCATTCAGGGGCTTTTGAGTATCACAAACTCAAACATACATGTAATTTGATCAATTTTTACACTCCAAAGAATGTTATGTTGGTTTCCTGGTTAACTATTTGTCCACATGTTGTCTATCAGTCTATTATTATGGTCGACTCAAGCCATCCAACAACTTCAATTGGTAATATAAGTGTAGTTGGCACTGTGTATCTTTTGGATTTAAAATCATAGATTTTTAAAATTCTTTCATATTCATTAATGTTTACAAAACATTTTAAATTTGTTTTTTCATTAAAATCTCCATTGAACTTTAAACCATTTAAAAAATGCTGCTAATTTCATAAATTTTAATTAATGTGTCAATGATTATTCAATTATATAAAACATTTTTTGGCTTTCAGTACATGTAATTGTTTTCCTTTTAAAGGTGGTAGTGTATTGTTATCTGAATACATCACTAACATTGGCATGAATGAATTCAAATCAGAATCATTTAATTACTGAAAACCTAATGATAATTAATGTGTAGGCTTACAGGGGTTGGTTGGGGTAATATCAAGTTATAAAGTGTATAGAAAAGCATGAAACACAGATATATGTGTTTGTACATTTTGTCAGCTGTACATCTACTGAGATATTTGTTCTGTAATTTTGTGTCTGTATTGAGCTATGAACCTTAATTCAGTGACACATTGCTGCATCTAATAGAAAAGGCGTTGGGAAACATTCAGGCAAACTATAATCAGATAACCATCATTTACTCCTTCTTTCTCAACATTGTCTGTGGTATGAGCACAAATCTTTCTTACACAAGAACCTTCTGGTCATGTGCAGCAGATTCTATTCTGAAATAGTCCACATTAATGATATTGATGAAAGTGTTAAAATTTCTCTTCTTTATTTAGGCGATCCTCTCGAAGAACAAAATTTGTTGGTAGACGGATATCTCATGAATGGAAGCAATGTGAATCCTCCACACGGACTAACTACATGGTACTCCGGCATAGTGACGTCTGTGATATCTGGTGTGGATGGCTATCCAAATGCTGTACATGAAGTGCTATATGACGAAGAAGAGGAACCATTCGAAATAGACCATCTACTGACAGACTTTGAATCAGGATCTGTGAAATTTATTGACATTTAAGGTAATTAATTTGTTAATTTTTATTAGTCTCAAAACTATTAAATTATGACTCAATAAGTGTTGTCCTACTGCTTATTGTTAAAAAATACCAATATATATTATAGGTCAAATGCAGTATATTAAGGATTCATGCTGCAAACTAACAGTTGACACCCATAATAAATTAATAATGATGCGAAAGGAGATACATGATATGGATCTTGATCAGAATGCGTGTCAGCCTGCAGATTTATCTGTTTCCGTGTTGGTCTCAAATTCCATAAACATAGTTTTTTCCCAGATCCTACAATCAATTACATGTAGTTACAATATTTTATACTCTCCTTCATACCAATTTGGGTACCTAGCATTTTATTTAATTCACAATAACTTAATGAATTATCACAATTTCCAATTCACAGAAAAGCACATGGTCACATTGTTGCAATTTATAAACTATGCTAAGAGCGGTGTGAAGCCTTATTCAGTGTTTTACGAATCTTACATATGAATCCTATATTTCAGTTCAAAGACAAGAAGCACAATCCGGTGAAAAGGTACCCTCCGAGCAGGAGTCATGATTCGCTATCATTTGACCCCTGCCGTCTTTACTTCATTCTCCGCCTATGTGTTGGTCATATCTATTTATAGCACAAAATTTGAATCTCGGGGAAAACCCAAAAACGTTTAGATTTCGTACGCGCGGTCATGAGTGTAAATCGTCTAATGCACAACTCAACACTATATCAGTGTAATCGAAAAATACTCTGCTTTTATTCATTGCATGAATCTTCCTGTAATTAAATCACGACTTGGAATTTGACGATCAATCGCAAGAAGTGTTGTGAAAACATTGATGATATACAATAATCTGTAATACTCGCCACTTTAAATAATTGTACATTATGTTCACCACCATTACGTTATTTCTATTTTTGGCAAGTGACGGTAATTTTAAATTTCAGCCAATCAAAAAGTGTATCAGCTTTCTCTGATGTTGTCCAGTTCAAAGCAAGCGATTGGATAACGAAATCTCTTGGAGGGTGCGATATTAGACGAGATCGCATATAAAAACAACAGAGTGAAATCGTTTAGTACATGTGTACTATAAACGTTTTGAGCGGAGTGAAAGAGAGTAGTGAAAAGGAAACAACCCATTCCCAGTGTACAACCCCTTCCCTAAATGATGTTACCTGTCCCACGCCTTGTACAAGTACAGCATCAGATACCCGCCGACAAAAATGAATAAGCAGAAACCTGCTTCAAGGTGAGTGTGAAAAAAATACACATGGGACTGATATAATCTCTTTGATATCATTACTGGTCAAATATGCATGAATATCTAAAAGGGTTTTGCTTTGAAATTATCTGAAATAATCATGGTTATTACCCACAACAATGTGACAACATAGTGTCATATTAATTCTCGCTCAAACAAGAGCATTTTTCATATTCCCATATACCACATGGCACTTTATTTCTTTGGAGGGTTTATTTCTGCGGTCCAGGACTGCACCACAGAATAAAATCCAATAAATATTAAACCTAAATGTAAAGACCGTTGATGTTCTAAAATTTTAGTTAGATTCTAGTACATTGACGAGTAAAACATAGATTTACCTACTGATGCATTAAGCACAATTTAATAACATATAAAGTAGGAAAGGCTTGAGAAAACAGTGGGACAAAATAATATACTGGTAACCAACACCCTTTTCTTCTGTCTGAATATTTTTTGTGCTATATTGTATAGAGACACTTATTTTATTGACATTTATTTTGCTGTCTGCAGCAGCAATTAAATTTGACCAACATACAATTTTGTGGTTTTGAAAAGGTTCCAGGCCCCGGTTTCTAGAAAAAACTTAAGTACGTTCTCATGCTCAAATCTGAGCACCGTGCTCAAATCGCACGAAATCCACGTGAACTTCAATCAAATACCCTTCAACGTTGGAGAGTATCCCTTTGAATTTGAGCTTGTTCTCATGAGAATATACTTAAGTTCTTTCGAGAAACCGGGGCCAGGACTAAGTCAGTTCAATTTGGCCCGTATTTTCCTAAAGGTCTTGATTTTTATATAGTTCGTAAATCAAGCAAATTGAATCATTGAGGCAAAAGATAATAAGGTAACCCACGGTGGGTAACCCACGTGACTTTTGGGATGCGTTAACACCGAAAAAATCGTCCGCTTCAAGGTATGTTTTGTTTAATTTCTCAGCTTATACTCTATTGATTTTGACGAGATAATGTGCACGGAACACGCATTTTAGAGGGCTATTTCCGTTTGTAACTCACTCTCCTCCAAATCCAGTGGTTTCTTCAAACATTCAAGCGACAGTTTTCTTCGGTGCATGTGAACGCTTCACACTTTCATTTTGCACTTAAAAATACTTTGGCTCGAATGTTTGAAGAAACCACTGGATTTGGAGCATAGTGAGTTAGAGCCCAGAATAGCCCTCTCAAAGGCGCGTTCCGTGCGCTTTATCTCGTCAAAATCCGTAGCGTATAAGCTGAGAAATTAAACAAAACATACCTTGAAGCGGACGATTTTTTCGGTGTGAACGCTTCCTAAAAGTCACGTGGGTTACCCACCGTGTAACAATCATTTTCTTATTTTGCGTGAATCTCTTCTTTATACAGGTGATCCTGTTGTAGATCCAATTTCTGGGTAGACGAATATCTAACAACAAATTTCTGGGTAGACGAATATCTCGCACCAAATTTCTGGGTAGACGAATATCTCACACCAAATTTCTGGTTGGATGAATAGCTCGCACCAAATTTCTGACTGGATGAATACCTCGCACCAAATTTCTGACTGGACGAATACCTCGCACCAAATTTCTGGGTAGACGAATATCTCACAACAAATTTCTGGCTGGACGAATATCTCGCACCAAATTTCTGGCTGGATGAATACCTCGCACCAAATTTCTGGGTAGACGAATATCTCACACCAAATTTCTGGCTGGACGAATACCTCGCACCAAATTTCTGGGTAGACGAATATCTCACACCAAATTTCTGGGTAGACGAATATCTCACAACAAATTTCTGGCTGGACGAATACCTCGCACCAAATTTCTGGGTAGACGAATATCTCACACCAAATTTCTGGCTGGATGAATACCTCGCACCAAATTTCTGGCTGGATGAATACCTCGCACCAAATTTCTGGGTAGACGAATATCTCGCACCAAATTTCGGGGTACACAAATATCTCACGAATGGAAACAATGTGAATCCTCTACAGGGACTACATGGTACTCCGGCATTGTGACATCTGTTATATCTGGTGTGGATGGATATCTAAATGCTGTATATGAAGTGAAGTGATGAAGTAGATGAACATTTTGAAATCTTCAGAAAGACTTTGAATCAGGACTGTGATATTGAACATTTAAGGTATATAATTTGTAAATTGTCATTATTCTTTTTATCAGAAGAACATTTCAGACTGGTCCAGTTGAAAACACCTCATCTTAGTGATTAGGGTTAGAACCATTTGAAGAAAGCAATGAAATGCTGTTTGACACACATGTGTGCATATAATGTTTTACTGTTGTCTGTCTGTCAAAAAGTCAATGCTAGCATTTTCACACAAAAAAAATTCATGCAAAAATTTTCCCATTCAGGGGCTTTTCAGTATCCCAAACACATACATGCACATGGTTTTCTCAATTTTTACACTCCAAAGGAATGCTAATTAGTGTCCAGGTGAACTATTTACAACTTATCCATTAGTCTATTGTTAATATGGTCGACTCAAGGCATCCAACAGCTTCAATTTTTAATATATGCAAAATTGCCACTGTGTATCTTTTGGATTTAAAAGCATAGATTTTTGAAACACTTTCGTATTCATTAATGTTTACAAAACATTTAGAATTTGTTTCTATTAAAATTTCCATTGAACTTTAAACTAAATCAAAATGCTGCTGATTTCATGAATCTTAATTTTTGTGTCACTGATAATCCAATCATAGTTAACAATAACACATTTGTTGGCTCTCAGTAAGTGTTTTGCTATTAAAGGTGGCAATGTATTGTTATCTTAATACCCCACTAACATTGACAGAAATCAATTCACATCAGAATCATTGAATAGCTTAAAACCCCATTGCTAATGTGTAGGCTTACAGGGGTTGCTGGAGGTAAAATCAAGTTAAAAATGTATGGAAAAGCATGAAACACTTTTATATGGACTAAATTTTAAATATCAATTGTATTTATGTGTAGAATAACATATTAGAATGATTTCAAGGGAAGTAACTCCAATTTAAATGTAATGGTATAGCCCAGACAGTACACCATACATTTTACTAAAATGAAAGTAGTTCCAACATGGCTGACATTTCAAAACAAAACATGTGTCAAAGTTTGCGAGTGCTTTTATAGGCTTTATGTAAGTGTTAACTTGAGTTTTGTAGTTGTAGTACCTAGTTTGTATTCAGCTCTTTGATATATTTAAAGAACAATGAGTTCAGTTGTGGAATTACAGTTTCCCTGGCTTCCTACAAAATCATCCTTTCCTTCAATGTTTTGTGAATGATATGTTATGCCAATGGGTATAAAGCATAGAACTATTTAGTGCTCTTTAAGAGCTTTAATTTGGTATACAATATGTTATATTTTGTATAAGAATTAATGGGAAAATTGTCTTTGAATTTCATGCCCCAACACTGTTTACATGAACCTTAAGAAGAAAATTATGTGCAAATATTATTTTACTCTATTTTCATATGCAAGGGAGGTAAATTTGAACATTTTTGTCAAATATTTCCATAAGTATGCATTAATTCAATATTCTAAACCATACAAAATGCTTATGTTTGTATTTGGAATGGAAATTTAAAACAGTTTAGGAATTACTGGCACTTTTCAAATTTCGCCTCTGGCTCTGCATTTCATTCTCAGTTCGTAAACCTTAAGTAAACGTGACCCGTCATACTCAAAAAGTCCTTCTGGGAAATGTGAAGAGCATTGATCCTAGTCAGTCTTTGCAGATTGCACCAACTGACTACAATCAAAACTTCCCTTCCCTAATATTCCGGATCTAGATTGTTTTCCTATCATAGTAGTGATACTGGATCAAACCTACTCTCTTATGAACAGAGCACATTATCTCTACATTCCATTTCGATAGAATGAGCTCTGTTCTCGCGGGGTCATTTCAGTCTAATCTCGAGGCCTTGGTGGGATTTCAGTATCCAATCGTTGGCGATACACAACAAAACAATTTAAAAAGCTGATACAAGCTTTCATTGGCTGACGCTTCAAATTACCGGCTTCAGCCAAAAATAGAAGCGAAATAATGTATACGTAATCAAACCAGATCAAACTGAATGATTTTGATTAGATAATTCAAATGTTACCGGCTTCAGCCAAAAATAGAAGCGACGTAATGTATACGTAATGATCATGCAAGATAAAACTGAATGATTTTGATTGGATAATCCAAATGGTGTGCTATAATTACATTATGACGACCAAATAGGCTGTTGGCGTACTGAAAATTGCAGAGGTCATATTTGATGGTTTAATCAATAGAGCTCGGCAATGGAGAGTAGATCAAACCCAGAACCTCATGAGTGAAAATCTCATGCACTACCAATTGCACTATGGCTGCATCCGTCAATGCAAAGTAAAATTAATTTGACGAACAATTATAACATTCCTGTCGAAAGAAATTTGGTTTACCAAGCTAGAAGGGTAATGAATCTGTCTCCCCAATAACTAATGACAGGCCAAGATGTGAGTGACCCTTTAATTAGCTCAATAAATACATTCTTCTCAAATGGGTTGGACATAATGTAATAGCTAGGGTACACTTAGTCCAGTGCTGGGGATTTCTTTCACAAAGTGGTATTTCAGTTACGAATGGACAGAATTCTTATTTTTGTTGCTTTAATAATGTTTAAGAGTAGTAACTGTTGATCCACGATCCATGTTTAACCCTCATCCTACCAACTGGGGTCAATTTGACCCCACGCGTCATTTTTTGTGTGTCACAGTTTTACCGCATGTACTCTGGTGTCCAAATTTTAGGAGTTTGTTGGTCTACCACAACTTTCGTCAAGTCACGCAACATTTTCCGATTTTAGCATCATTTGAGTTTGTAATATTTATTTTGTTGCTGGGGTCCGTTTGGACCCCACTATAATTACTCTTTATTACAACTAATTAAACTTATTCAAATTTTTTCTTAAAAAAATCTTTATCTAAAAAACCACTAGATGCATTTCAACCAAACTTCACAGGAAAAATCCTTGGGCGACCCTCTCTGAATTTCCTTAAAGGAATTTTGATTTAATAAAAATACCCGAATTATCTGCCCTTGATTGTCCAAAAATTGCGGCATGACTATTTTTTTTACTATCTTTACTCTCACATCAACAAATTTTGACAAGTCAAAACAAAACTTCAACAGAATGTTGGTGACCATAAAACCTTGCCTGGGTGCAATTTTCAGCTTGATCGAAATCTTAGATCATGAGTTATGTGCCCTTGAATTTTATGCAAAAATTGCATAATGTAGTAAAGTAGAAGTAGCCCTATGGAGCGATTCAAGCCCTTTATGGCCTTCTAGTTTTTCATTTCCGCATGTTTTTGTGCTATTATCATTTGTTAGTAACCAATATAACATTTAAACAAAGAATATGTCTTTTGTTAAACTTATTTTTGTCATAAAATTAAAAATTACGTGTGGGGTCCAAATGGACCCCAGTTGGTAGGATGTGTATGTAAAATATGTTGGTAGGATGAGGGTTAAAAGTATTGCTTTTAAACAACAGTATGCTCTCCTATTTCAATGGACCGAGTCACGATAGCTCAGTCGGTAATGTCAGAGTCTGTCAATCCAATGGTCATCAGTTCCAAGTTCCCAGGTTGGCCAATACCCATTCTGACATTTGACAAAAGTCATTTGTCTTCAACCGATGGGTGTGAATCATCTATGTGAGAGAGCAGCTGGAGGATCGGTTTGGATATTGTGGTAGTACTGGTGAGAGAAATACCTGGAATCTATGAGTAGGTGCTCCAGCTATCACCATGTAACAAAAATAGTTTAAAGAGATGTTAAACCCCAATCAACAATCTATTGCATGGGTGTTACTAAGCGTTGAGGTCAAAAGGTGCAGACAACTGAAGATCAAATGCTAGTTAATCAGTCTTTTATTTACTGTTTCTTTACAAGCATTTTACAGGACATTTCCACCTTCTTAACCCTTTCCCAAACGACAAAATTTTTGGGTGATCCACTTCAAAAACTGTCACAAATGACAAAAGGGATGTTATTAAGGACAGGATTTGTGTAAAATATGGCACAGAAAATATTGAGACAAAAGGAGAAACTGCTGGTTATCAGCAGTTTCTTCTTTTGTTTCAATGTTTTCCAAAGCCTTGCCTAATAGGGACGTCAAAACCAGGTCTTGTTTGGGAAAGGGTTAATCATTTTCTCCTCTACCATTTTAATTCAAAACATCCCTCTTTAAATTGCAATTCAGCAAAATGATTTACAATTCAAGCTATCAAATTGTAGAATGATACCAAAGATGGACCATATGTCGAGCCAACTGACAGTCTATGTATAATATCTAATTACCAGAAGACAAAATTTTAGACTGGTCCAAATTCATAGATGTTGCAGAAGACAATTTCAAAGTTTATGAAATTTTACATTTCTTTAAATATCTGGATAGAAAACATTGTGGGAAATTGAAAAATTGCTTGCAACAAGCAATTTCTTCATTTTCCACAATGTTTTCCAAAGCCTTAATCTAATTGGGGCGTCAAAAAGCGCCAATATGTGGGAATGTGTTATATAATGCTTTTGAAGATGTCTTTCACTTGTAGTAAAATTGTTGAGATTTTTTACTTATCAATGCATCCAAAGCAATACAGCATATTTCAACCACTTCTTCAGATGTATGAATTGACAAGAGACTTTTGATCAATCCCTTTTATCAAAAAAAAAAAAATCTTTGGTGATAATACTATTTCATTTCAAACCTTGCATCTTTTCATTCGAATAAAAATTTTGTCATGCATATATGTGGCAGACAACAATTTCACATGTATAAAATTATACATTTTTGGTCTTTCTGGGAATAACATACTGTGGGAAATGAAGAAATTTATTTTTTCAAAAAGCAATTTTTACATTTTCCACAGTGTTTTCTAAAGCTTTATGCGGGGTGTCAAAAAGCATTTATGTGTCAGGGTGTTCCCTATAGTGCACAAAATTGGGTGTTTTGGCACACTTTTAACTTAACTATGATGTGTGATAATGGGCTATTTATTGGAACTGTCTACAATTTTTGCCACAAGATATTCATATTTTCTACCTGTAATGGCTAAGAAGCTCCATTTTGGCTGTTAGGCAGGAAATTGTCGCTTTTCAACAAAAACCTCGTAACTGCAGCTAATACAAGCTGCAGTTACAAGGTTTTTGTTGAAAAAAGACAAAATACATGTGTGTAGAAAACCAAAATAAATTAGAAAGGATATTTTTACTGAAATTACATCTTCAATCCCATTGTCATGTTTCATAATTTACATACAACTGGAATAATTTAGCGAGTTTTCCAATTTATAGTTTTTTGCTCTCAATGCTCAGCTCTATCTTTTGATTAAATCTCCCTTTCTGTTACAACTATAGAATTACATGTATAATTAAAATCTGCCTTGAGATTTTGAGAACTCAAAAGAACTAGCAGGTTGAATAAAATTATTGACTCTAAAACTTTATTCATAACAGAAAAGTTGCAGATGGACAGAATGACATAATTGAACTGGGGACTTTTGTCAAACACTGCACAGAAAGGATGTTGAAAGGATGATATTTGTCCTAGTTCCTGCCAAACAGGACCATTTTTGGAACACTACTGTACAACACCAAGCTTTTTGCGGCATATTTGGAATGAAAGCTACAATAATGGTAAAATCAAAACTGAAAATCTTGATACATTTATCAAAAGCTAATGTCAGACAATCAGAAATAGGATGTAAAGTGTTTTAACTTCCCCCCAAATGTAAAGGGCACCTGTATGGTTAAATATCACCATGCAATAAAGTGCAAAATGTGTCACAATGCATATACATGCTTTTTAAGTTACACCCATTTATTGACATTTAATTGCCAAAACGTAGAGTACACTGCATACATATATTAGCCTGTGACATACTTGTCCTATTTTGTTCCTCTTATCGGTATGAAAGTAAGCATTGACTAAGATCAGAAAAATTGCCCAAAGAAACACGAAGGCCCTTTTTTCATGACAATTTCAAGTAGATAAGAAATTTTACATTTTTTGGGGGTGTTTTGGGTAGAAAACATTTTGGGAAATGAAAAAATTGCTTGTCACAAGCAATTTCTTCATTTTCCATATTGTATTCCAAAGCCATTGTCTTGTAAGGAGTCAAAAAGAGTCGTTATGTGGAAATAAGGTAACATCAGATGGCCTACATATGGATGGCACATAATTGACTCCACAAAACAAGCGGATCAATTTGTTAAAGCTTAGCCATGAATCTATCTGCTACTTAATATTATTGATAAAGAGCTCTTCTCTAATAATCATTGATCTTCCTCTGGGACAATTATTAGCAGAACGGGGGAATCAAGCAGGACATGTCCATATTTGTACATTGGCAGAACATTTTCTGATAGAATTGTCCATATGCTCTCTCACCCTTTCCAAAGTAATTGGTGTTAACTTTTGGTTCAACTAAATTCTTCAAGAATGATCTCATAATTTTACATTTGTTCTCTTAACTTTAAAGTTTCTTTCAAACAAATTGTCAATTCAAGCGACAATTCAATAAGATTATCTCAAGGCTTTGTGATTATAATTCAGCAGAAAGCAGGTAGTGTAGGCTAAGATCAGACTGCACATCTGTGCAGGCTGATCTTAGTCTATACTGTCTGCTAAATCTTTTCTAACAACAGGAATATGACACAAACAGCTACTCTCTTACACGCCGCTCAAACGTTTATAGCACACATGTACTAAACGATTTCACTCTGTTATTTTTATAAGCGATCTCGTCTAATATAGCATCCCCCAAGAGATTTCGTTATCCAATCGCTTGCTTTGAACTGGACAACATCAGAGAAAATTGATACACATTTTCATTGGCCGAAATTCAAATTCCCGTCAGTTGCCAAAAATAGAAATAACGTATATGGTGGTGAACATAATGTACAATTATTTATAGTGACGAATATTACAAATTATTATTTTCCATCAATGTTTTCACAACACTTTTTGTGATTGATCGTCAAAACCCAAGTCGTGATTTAATTAGAGGAAGATTCATGCAATGAATAAAAGCAGAGCATTTTTCGATTACACCGATATAGTGTTGAGTTGTGCATTAGACGATTTACACTCATGACCGTGCGTACGAAATGCAAACGTTTTGGGTTTTCCCCGAGATTCAAATTTTGTGCTATAGATAGATATGACCAACACATAGACGGAGAATGAAGTAACAAGAGGACCATGATGGTCCTATATCGCTCACCCGAACAAAGATGATATGAGCCACAGTATTGTTTGAATCAATTAATATTTGTGACATTAAGACTGAAAACAAACTTATGGTTATCAACATTATGTCCCTGTTTCCTCTTTATAGGTCAAATATCTGGTTGTAAAGAGTGAAAACAAAGTCAAAAACGAGATTTTTGTCTAACTCAAGGGCAGATAACTCAGCAACTGCTTGTCTAATTGTGCTGAATTTCAAACTCATCCACGATCTCATGGTGATTAACCATTATATCCAAGATCAAAGTTTTGTCTTGTTTGGTCACCATTAATTTTGTGGTTGTTAGAGTAAAACAAAGTCGAAAACAGCACTTTTGTCAAATTCAAGGGCAGATAACTCAGGACATTCTGCTCCGATCAAACCAAAACAAAAACTCATCCGAAATGTTATATAAGGTCACCAACATTGTGTCCATTTTTTGTATATGTTGGTCAATATTTGTAGATCTATGCTAGAGTGTAAACAATGTCAAAAGTAGCTATTTTTTACATTCAAGGGCAGATAACTCCTGACTTTCTGGTCCGATCTGATCCAAAATCAAACTCATCCAAGATCTTATGGTCACTAATATTGTGTTAAAGTTTTGTCTTGATTGGTCAATAATTGTAGATGCTATAGTGTAAACAAAGTCGAAAATGGTCAAAAACGACAATTTCATCAAATTCAAGGGCAGATAACTCCTGACTTTCTGGTCCGATCAAACTGAAAATCGAACTCATCCAAGATCTTATGGTCACTAATATAATGTTAAAGTTTTGTCTTGATTGGTCAATATTTGTAGATGCTATAGTGTAAACAAAGTCGAAAATGGTCAAAAACGACAATTTTGTCAAATTTGAGGGCAGATAACTCCTGACTTTCTGATCCGATCTAACCCAAAATTGAACTCATCCGAGATCTTATGGTCACCAACATTGTGTCCAACTTTTGTATTGATTGGTCAATATTTGTAGATGCTAGAGTGTAAACAATGTCAAAAGTAGCTATTTTTTACATTCAAGGGCAGATAACTCCGGACTTTCCAGTCCGATCTGACCCAAATTTGAACTCATCCAAGAGCTCATGGTCATACATGTTTTGACCAAGTTTAGTTAAGATTGGCTTATATTTGTAGATGCTAGAGTGTAAACATCAAATTGTTGACAGACGGACGGACGGACGGACATACGGACATACAGACATACGGACGGACGACGGACAAAAAGTGATCACAATAACTCACCTTGAGCACTTCGTGCTCAGGTGAGCTAAAAACAGCCACAAATGACACAAGAGGGCCAAGATGGCCCTGCATCGCTCACCTGAGAGGACTTTGAAACAAACAGTTTGCAAACTTCAAACTCGCATGACCCATTTTTTACATGACCTAGACATCATCAAGATAAACATTCAGAACAATTTTCACAATGATGAGTAAATATTTTGGTTCTTAGAACAAAAAACAAGATTTGACCTTTTGACCTAGTTTTTGACCTAACATTAGCCACTTTCTACATGACCCATTTATCATCAAGATAAGCAATTCTGAACTATTTCCACAATGATGAATAAATATTGATTTTTTGGCAAAAACAATATTTGACCTAGGTTTTGACCGCCCATGACCCACTTTATACATGCCCCAGATATTGTGAAAATAAACATTCTGAACAATTTTCACAACGATAAAGTAAATATTTTGGTTCTTTAACTTACAGCAAAAAAAATGACCTAGTGACCTAGTTTTAAACCTACCATGACCCACTTTTCACATCACCAAGATATCATCAGGATAAACATTCTGGAAATTTTCACAATGATAAAGTAAATATTTTTGGTTCTTAGAGCCAAATCAAAATTTGACCTAGTGACCTAGTTTTTGACCTCACATGGCCCCCTTTTAATATTGACCAGATTTCACCAAGATAAATATTCTGAACAATTTTCACAACGATAAAGTGAATATTTTGGTTCCTAGAACAAAAACAAGATTTGACCTAGTGACCTAATTTTAGATCTCGCATGACCAACTTTTCACATCACCAAGATATCAGGATAAACATTCTGAACAATTTTCACAATGATAAAGTAAATATTTTGGTTCTTAGAGCAAAATCAAAATTTGACCTGGTGACCTAGTTTTTAACCTCGAATGAGCTGCTATTCATATCACCAAGATAAACATTCTGAATTTTCACAATGATTGAGTAAATATTTTGGTTCTTAGAGGAAAAACAAAATTTGACCTAGTTTCTGACCTCACATGACCCACTTTTAAAATGACCCAAATTTTGTCAAGATAAACATCCTGAACAATTTTCACAATAAAGTAAATATTTTGGTTCTTAGAGCATAAACAAAATTTGACCTAGTGACCTAGTTTCTAACCTCACATGACCAACTTTTAAAATGACCTAAATTTCATCAAGATAAACATTCTGAACAATTTTAACAATGATAAAGTAAATATTTTGGTTCTAAGAGCAAAAACAAAATTTGACCTAGTGACCTAATTTTAGACCTAGCATGATCCACTTTTCAAATCACCAAGAAATCATCAGGATAAACATTCTGGAAATTTTCAAAATGATATAGTAAATATTTTGGTTCTTAGGGCAAAATCAAAATTTGACCTAGTGACCTAGTTTTTAACTTCGAATGACCTGCTATTCATATCACCAAGATAAACATTCTGAATTTTCCCAATGATTGGGTAAATATTTTGGTTCTTAGAGGAAAAACAAAGTTTGACCTAGTGACCTAGTTTCTGACCTCACATGACCCACTTTTAAAATGACTCAGAGTTTGTCAAGATAAACATTCTGAACAATTTCACAATGATTGAGTAAATATTTTGGGTCTTACAGGAAAAACAAGATTTGACCTAGTGACCTAGTTTCTGACCTCACATGACCCACTTTTAAAATGACCCAGATTTCGTCAAGATAAACATTCTGAACAATTTTCACAATGTTTAAGTATATATTTCCGTTCTTAAAGCAAAACCAAGATTTGACCCAATGACCTAGTTTTTGACCTTACATGACCCACACTTTGTACATAATCTAGATATCAAGATAAGTATTTAGGATAGTTTTGACAAAGTTTTGGGCAAAATTGGCATCTCTAGAGCAAAAGAAAGGATCTGTAATATTTGACCTTTTGACCTACTTTTTGACCTTGCATGACCCTCCTTTGATCATGACACAGATATCATAACGATAAACATTTAGAACAATTTAGACAAAGTTTGGACCAAAATTGCCACTTCCAGAGCAAAATAAAGGATTTCACAAGATTTGACCTCATGACCTAGTTAATGACCTGGAATGACCCACTTTTTGACATAGCCTAGATATCATCAAGATAAACATTCAGGACAATTTTGACAAAGTTTGTGCCAAAATTGGCACTTATAGAGTAAAAAGATGGATTTTACAATATTTGACCTAGTGACCTAGTTTTTGACCTGGCTTGACCTATTTTTTATTATGACCTAAATATCATCAAGACAAATATTCTGATCAATTTTCACAACAATTGAGCAACAAATATGGCCCCTAGAGCAGAAAGAAGATTTGACCTAGTGACCTACTTTTTGACCCCATTATGGCCCCGATTCAAATTCTTTGAAGTATTTTGAAAAAGCATGACCCATAGATCATATGTGTGAAATATGATTGAATTCTGCCCCGTACTTTAGGAGGAGAAGATTTTTTTGTGAAAAGTTGACGGATGGACAGATAGACAGATAGACAGTTAGACAGATAGACAGATAGACAGTTAGACAGACAGACGCCGGACAACAGACCGATCACAATACCTCACCTCGAGCACTTTGTGCTCAGGTGAGCTAAAAACGGCAGGGGTTAAATGATAATGAATCATGACCCCTGCTTGGAGGGTAACAAACAGCATGACAAGGAAAATAATGCAAACAACCTTTTTTCAGGATCATTTCATGTCATAATTACAAAAGAACTGCTTGACCCAAGCTTCAAAACATCAGGATCATGCATGCGATCGTTTATCATAAATATTCTGGCTTTACAATGTTTTTGTTGAAAAGCAAGCAAAAAGCGGAGGATATGAAGATGAGATCCA
Source organism: Fragum sueziense (assembly GCA_963680895.1). Classification (NCBI taxonomy): domain Eukaryota; kingdom Metazoa; phylum Mollusca; class Bivalvia; order Cardiida; family Cardiidae; genus Fragum; species Fragum sueziense. The sequence continues at coordinate 46,522,326 of OY804595.1, forward strand.
TATTGTGGATATCGTGGATATCTACAGGTCATATCAGTTGTCAGGGAATGCATTTTCTTTCATCAGTATGTTTCAAACCAAAACAGTCTAACTTTTTGCTGTTTGGTAAAGAATTAAACAGCATAATGAAGATGGGATCCATATTGTACATATCTAGAGGTCATATCCGTTGTCAGGGAATGTATTTTCTTTCATCCCTATGGTATGTATACAAGCAAGCTAGTTAGTTGGTAATGAATGTCAGATTTGATGAGCATTTTGAAGGATGACCCTAGATAGGCTTAAAACAGGCTGCTAGCTATCAACACATTTGAACAAATCTTGAATTTAACTGTGGGGTAGAGGGTTAAACAGCATATGAAGATGGGATCCATATTGTACATATCTAGAGGTCATATCAGTTGTCAGGGAAAGTATTTTCTTTCATCCCTGTGGTATACAAGCAGGCTAGTTAGTTGGTAATGAATGTCAGATTTGATGTGCCTTTTGAAGGATGACCCTAGATAGGCTGAAAACTGGCTTGCATCAGGGGTTGATCTGGGTTGCTATTCAACAACCATTCAAATTCAAATTTACCTTTAAAATTACACAACAACCCATCCAATTGGCCGAGACATGGGTCTCGCCAAATCAGATGGCTTGTAATGTAATTTTAATTTAGGAAATTAATTTTGAATTGTTGGTGAGTATGGGCCCTTGGTAATGAATGTCAGATTTGATGCGCTTTTGAAGGATGACCCTAGATATGCTGAAAAACAGGCTACTATCATTTCATTTATCAGAAGTTGATCTGATTGCTGTATAATTGCTTGCCTTGCTAGGGAATGAGATACACAGCAGGCAGAAAATTATACCTTGAACATACATGCATAATGAACAAGTGACTTTGGGCACCTTTCATCAACAGGTCCAGAGAAAATACTTGAACATTGTCAATGTCTTGCCTTATTTTGAAAAAAAAAACTTTACTTGGACAACCATTAATCCGAGTCTTCTCTGATGTAAATACGCTCTTTGATATTTTGATATTTCGCTATTTACATCAGAGAGCGTTGCTCTTTGAAAAAATCAAGAAGTTCGCAACAAATTGTTGCGCATCGTTCACCGTCCGATCTTAAACGCTATCGTTAAAACCCCTGATGATATCGATAAATGAACCATTTATTGTTATGGCTGCTGAAAAAATTACGACCAAAAGGTATTTCTAAAAGGTTAATAGGCAATGTTTTGCAACAACCCTCACCTGAGCAGCCTTTGTTTACCTTGACCTTCCATTCAAAACCAAAGGTTATACTCATCCAGCAGGCCGATTTGAAATGAAATTTTTGGTCAGGTATGACAAAAAATGATTTATTGATCTATACCTCACAGTGTTTTACCGAGTGATTCGATATGATACACAAAAACAAAGCTTCAAGTTACTTGTAACGTTACCGAACTTTCCGCTGTTTTCAAAGAGCAACGCTCTCTGATGTAAATAGCGAAAAATCAAAATATCAAAGAGCGTATTTACATCAGAGAAGACTCGGATTAGGACAACCATTTGATGCCTTTCAGTAGCAATACATGCAATACACAGTGTTATAATCTATGAATGAAGTGCCAGAATATATCATTAGTTCACCAGCTCTCACATAATCATCTAAATAATAGTTTGCCTTTTTAGCTTGCAATAATATAGAGTAACATTAAATAGGTTTTACTAGCATTAGAGACTGATATAATGAACCAATTAAGACCAAGTCAGATAACACCTGACAAGTTGTGGTATAAACCCCCAGTAACTTGACCTGGCCTATCTTCTTTATTGTCAGTGTTATCTGACCACAACCAAGTATAAAACAATACCTCGTAAATAATCCAATTAGCCTCTTTGCCTCTTTGAGATTCTTAAAGGTTCGGTCTCAAGTATTCTGGCCTAAATGAACAGCAAAATGGACATCAACCTGATTGATTAATTTGGGCTTTAACGCCTCTTTCAACTTATATGGTTGTATGATATTGCACAACTGGAGCACCTAATCATGGATTCCTGTTGTCTCTCATACCAGTACTACCACAATATCCTTACAGAGCATCCAGCTGCTCACCGAAATAGATTTACAATTATCAAACCATAGGTGGGTGACAATTTTGTCAGAAAGGATATTTGCTACAGCCGAGGATCAAACCCAGGGCCTCATGAGTGCGAGTCTGATGTGCTACCATTCAACTGCACTATGGTTGTGGTCAACATCAGCCTGGTTATACATCCACATTAAAGCAATGTTGCAAACAGCTGATCTGGCTTCAATCATTTTCTGTTCTTTTTCTTTAACCCTTTCCAAAACAGCAACATTTTAAGGTGGCAATTTGAAAGCTGCTGAAGATGACAAAAGGGATATTGTTAAAGGTATAATTTGTATATAAGATAACACAGAAAATATTGAGACAAAAGGAGAAACTGCTGATTATCAGCAGTTTCTCCTTTTGTCTCAATGTTTTCCCAAGTCATTTCAACTAACTGGACGTCAAAACCCGGTCTTGTTTGGGAAAGGGTTAAGCATCAAACATCTTGAAATCAACAATGCCCATAGATCACTTTCAGAACAGAGGAAAGCATATCAGTCCAATTTTATGTAAAATTGATGCTACTTTCTTAAAACAAGAGGGCTGTTGGCCCTAGGTCGCTCACCTGAAATTATTGAGAATTAGTCAAATTTCTCCTTTTCTGGTGCCATGGCAACCAGAGTTTTTAGTCAATATCAATTCTTTTAGCAATTCTTTAAGAGGACCTCCTAAGGAATATTTTTGCCAAGTTTAGTTGGAATTGGCCTGGTAGTTTAGGAGGAGATGTCGTTCAAAGATAGTATTGAGATTCAGTCAAATTTCTCCTTTTCTGTTCCCATGGCAACCAGAGTTTTATATGGATTTCAAATCATTTAGCAATTCTACAAGAGGGTCATCTAAGGAACATTCCTGCCAAGTTTGGTTGAAACTGGCCTGGTAGTTTAGGAGAAAATGTCGTTCAAAGATAGTATTCAGATTCATTCACATTTCTCCTTTTCGGTTGCCATGGCAACCACAGTTTTTTATGGATTTCAATTCTTTTAGCAATTCTGAAAGGGAGTCACCTAATGAACATTCCTGCCAAGTTTTGTTGAAATTGGCCTGGTAGTTTAGGAGGAGATGTCGTTCAAAGATAGTATTGAGATTCAGTCAAATTTCTCCTTTTCTGTTGTCATGGCAACCAGAGTTTTTTTATGGATTTAAATTCTTTTAGCAATTCTGAAAGGGGGTCACCTAAGAAACATTCCTGTCAAGTTTGGTTGAAATTGGCCAAGTAGTTTTGGAGGAGATGTCGTTCAAAGATAGTATTGAGATTCAGTCAAATTTCTCCTTTTCTGTTGCCATGGCAACCAGAGTTTTTTTATGGATTTCAATTCTTTTAGCAATTTTGAAAGGGTGTAACCTATGGAACATTCCTGCCAAGTTTGGTTGAAATTGGCGCAATAGTTTAGGAGGAGATGTCGTTCAAAGATAATATTGAGATTCAGTCAAATTTCTCCTTTTCTGTTGCCATGGCAACCAGAGTTTTTCATGGATTTCAATTATTTTAGCAATTCTGAAAGGGGTCACCTAAGGAACATTCCTGCCAAGTTTGGTTGAAATTGGCCAAGTAGTTTAGGAGGAGATGTCATTTAAAGAAATTGTTGACGGACGACGCACGACGGACGACGCACGGACGCCGGACAAAAGGTGATCACAATAGCTCACTTGAGCACCTTGTGCTCAGGTGAGCTAACAAAGTACATTACCTCTTCGTTTAAACTATGATGAAATGATATAATATATTTTGATGATTAAATCAATAGACCTCGGCTTTGGAGGGTAAATTGATGCAAGCTAACTAGATTAATTGAAGCTGTAGAAGTTTGTTGGTAAAGGCTAATTTAAAGTGACAGATTGGTGATTAGATTTCAATTCCCAATCAAAAAGTTTTACGTGTATCACCAAATGCTCAAGGCAGAAAACTTGCCAAACTCAGAAGTTAAACCCATTCCCACAAAATGACGCCTTTTGACGCCCCACAAGATAAAGGCTTCAGGAAACATTGTGGAAAATGAAGAAATTGCTTGTGACAAGCAATTTCTTCATTTTCTACAATATTTTTATCGCCTAAATTCTAAAGACCAAAAGAAATTTATCTTTAATTCACTTGAAATTGTCTGTGACATCTTTGAATTTGGACCAGTCTAAAATTTGCCGTCTTGAAATGAGTAAGGCTAAGCATTCGAATATTCTCGGATCTTATCGTTACTAAAGATCGGCTCGAACGTATTACAGTAGCCGCCATGAGCCGATCCTGCCCATATCACTCCGCAAGCATAACAACGGTAATCTGGTCTATAACAACAGAAGCAGACCAAACAACTATTTAAATCTACACGAGAAAAATATTTGAACAAACAGCGTTCAAAAGTCGATTGTATCCTCATAAATGTGACAAAATTTTACCAGATAAAAACAAGAGGGCCATGATGGCCCTAGATTGCTCACCTGAAATTTCTTGCTTTGTTGAAATAAACATTTTGACCTGTATAGCAGCAAATTAAGAATTTTGCAATAAAGCCCCTTTTCCTTAGTTTTTCAAAAGAATGAAACAAAATTCAGCCTTTTCAAAAGTGTTTGCTCTTTTACCCTTTTTCTGATGCCACTGCACTAAGAGCTTTGATATTAATCAAATTCTTATAACAACTTTGAAAGCCCTTCACCCAAAGATCATTCATGTGAAGTTTTAAGAATATTGACCCACTACATGTAGTAAGCCAGAAGATTTTTAAAAAATTTTGCTATTTTCCCCTTTTCTCGTGCCGCGGAAGTCAAAGGCTTTGATGGAATCAAAGTCTCTCAAAAACTTTGAAAGCCCTTCACCAAAGGATCATTCATGGAAGTTTCAAGAATATTGGCCTACTAGTTGAAGGCAGAAGATTTTTAAAAGATTTAGCTATTTTCCCCTTTTCTCATGTCGCTGCAGCCAGAGTCTTTGATGGAATCAAATTCTTTTAACAACTTTAAAAGCCCTTCACCCAAGGATCATTCATGTGAAATTTCCAGAATATTGGCTTGCTAATTAGGCAGAAGAAGATTTTTAAAATATTTGGCTATTTTCCCCTTTTCTCATGCCGCGGCAGCCAGAGTCTTTGATGGTATCAAATTCTTTTAACAACTTTGAAAGCCCTTCACTCAAGGATCATTCATGTGAAATTTCAAGAATATTGGCTGACTGGTTAGGCAGAAGAAGATTTTTAAAATATTTGGCTATTTTCCCCTTTTCTCATGCCGCGGCAGCCAAAGTCTTTGATGGAATCAAATTCTTTTAACAACTTTGAAAGCCCTTCACTTAAGGATAATTCATGTGAAGTTTCAAGAATATTGGCCAACTGGTTAGGCAGAAGAAGATTTTTAAAAGAGTTGGCTATTTTCCCCTTTTCTCATGCCGCGACAGCCAGAGTCTTTGATGGAATCAAATTCTTTTAACAACTTTGAAAGCCCTTCACCCAAAGATCATTCCTGCCAGGTTTCAAGAAAATTGGTCCACTGGTTTGGGAGGAGAAGATCTTTAAAGAAATTGTGGACGGACGGACGGACGGACGGACGGACGACAGACAACGACCGATCACAATACCTCACCTTGAGCACTTTGTGCTCAGGTGAGCTAAAAATTGATGTGATTTACCTATTATTGACAGTATATTTCACTTGAATCATAACGTTAGCTAAAGGATTGATTTGTTTTGATGACGTCATTTACGCGCGTCTATTTTCACGTTCAATATGGCGGTCACTGTATTACGCTCGAGGTCATGTTGCAAACTCGTTCCAAACGGCAAAAGGTTGCAAACAGTCTCGAGGGTCGCGATTGTAAGGCTAAGCTAACATTAAGATGACATTATATTAGAATGTTATGTATTGCCCACAAAAGATAGTTTCCTACATTTCTACTTGCTTTCCTTCTGTTTTTAACTAGATCTATGTGACCCCCATCTTCATTTTTCCTTACTCAACGAAGAAATCAAGCCAATGAAATAATTTCTAAATCTACTTAACTATTCTTAATTCTAATGCATCATTAACACAACTGATTAGTTGCATTAAAAAGATTTTTAAATAGGTTTGCATTCAATTAATTCAATAAACTACCTTTGATTGATTGGAATAAATTAATTTTTATTTCTTTGATGTAACCCAATTTGATATCAAAAGATAACCTTTCTCCTTCTTCTTGAAATACGATCTTTCCAATATTGAAATTTTGAACATTATTTCCGATTCCAAATTATTGTTGAGAATGTAAAACATACCTGTATATTTACATGTACAGTGCACTGTATGTCTAATAGAAATTACGAAAATGCAAAACCTCGTATGTCTATCTGTGCGAATTTTGAAGTACAAACTTGTGTGCCCAGTTTAGACAATTCTCGCAGGTTTTGAACCGTATTAATGAAAGATTATTTGTGAACAATATGTCGAAATTTCAAGTAAAACACTTTAGTTTTGGAAAAGTTATTACACCTTTTCCCCTCCACGTTAAAATTTTCCAAAACGAGATACGAGGTTTTGCATTTACAACGACGAACTGCTTTGAGGGTCATTTATCCCTTTCCCAAACATAACCAGAATTTGACGTCCCTATTAGAAAAGGCTTGGGGAAACATTGAAAGAAAAGAAGAAACTGCTGATAACCTGCAGAATCTCCTTTTGCCTCAATATTTTCTATGCTATATCATATACAAAATCTTTCTTTATAAACATCTGTTTTGTCATCCACAGAGGCTTTCAAATTGGGCTACCCCAAAACTTTTGTCGTTACGGGTCACTCGAATCTCGTTTGGGGTCACTCAAATCTAGCTGCAATGTTTATGGTACAAAGGCCTACAATTGTGGAATGTTTGAGAAAACTAACCATTATAATCTATCTATCCCAAATCTTATTAAGGAGGGGATTATGAAATTAAATAAACTTCTTTGACCTCTTGCTTTGGTCTATTCACGGTCAGTCATAGTATTTTCATTTCCTACCTTAATTTTGGTTACTCAATCTCTTTCCTTTCCCTAAGTGTTATGTATAATTAATTATGTTTGGCTTGAGAGGATAATCATGTGTATCAAAATACTACAATCTTTCATTCCATTGGGAATTCTACAATCTATCTTCAGTTATAACTTAAAAACATATTGCAATTATCAAGAAAAAAAAATCAATTTTTCCTTAATTCATTATCCGATGACACAAGTCTAGACAATTTCAATTTCAAGCTTGACTAGACAGCTTTTAATTAGGAATTGCCTTTACTGATAACTCAGTCATGGGAGTGTGGGTTCAAACCCCAGGTTGACCGATATCTTTCTGTCTTTTTTAACCCTTTCCCAAACAAGACCTGGTTTTGACGTCCCTAATCAAAAAGGCTTGGGAAAACATTGAAACAAAAGAAGAAACTGCTGATAACCAGCAGTTTCTCCTTTTGTCTCAATATTTTCTGTGCAATATTTTACACAAATCCTATCTTTAACAACATCCATTTTGTCATTTGTGGCAGTTTTTGAAGTGGATCACCATAAAACTTCGTCCTTTGGGAAAGGGTCAAAAGTCATTAGTCTCTAGTAAATAAATGGATCAATCACAAATCATCTGCAGGGGATGACCAGATAGAGGCTATGATTGGATGTTGAGCAAGTTTTCAAAGATGTATGAAATGACTGGAACTGATGTTTATATGCACCAGTCACCATATTAGTAAGTATTGATGAATAAACCATTTTAAAACAGCACTCAATCAAATGACCAATCACCTTTATGGTAAAAGCAATCATGGGCGGATCTAGAGGGGGGTCGGGGGGTCCGGACCCCCCTTGGCATTGGCCAAAAATTGAATTTTGACTATATAAATTTATTGTAACGTTACATTTTATTGCATTTTAAGCCATAATTTGAGCTTGGACCCCCCATGGAAAAAACATTGGGCTTGGACCCACCCCCCTGGAAAAAATTCCTGGATCCGCCCTTGGCAATTCTATGAGAATTTCACCTGCTAAACTAAAACAGAGTGATGAAAAATAATTGTGCCCTTGGAACTCTGTTTTCTCAATGTGACTCTTGACAGAAATTTTTCATAATGACAGTTATTAATTTGAAGGTGTTATGAGTTAACATTGAGGTCAGTGATTAAAATGTTTTTAATTTTTCCCAATGAGGATGCAGGCCAGGTTACCATATACCGGTATATCACATAGTTAGATCTCTATGCAAATATGGATGTTTGGATGTTTACATAAGGACTAGCTCCTTGATAATGGTAAACCCTACCCCAAACAAGACCGGATTTTGATGTCCCAAATAAAAACAGCTAGAGAAAACAAGGAAGAAAATGCTTGTATACCATTGTTTTCTCCTTATGTTTCAATATTTTCAATGCTATATTCTGCACAAATCTTTTCTTTGTCAACATCCGTTTTGTCATCAGCAGCAGCTTTCATCCTAATTTTTTGTCACTTGCATGTTTACATAAGGACAAGCTTGGTATCTAATCTATTCTTACTCTTTCCATTTTATCACCAAAAGGCTTGACATTACAATATCACATAAATATGTTGTTTGTTTTGTTATTCTTAACAATGCACATAAATGATATGAACAATGCAAATGTATAAATTTCACAAAGAAGGAACAGAGTTAGAGATAGGGTCAAAATTTAGCCACAGGTTTTAAGGATGGTTGGAATTGCGTCTTTCAGAAACGCCACAAAATAGCTTGCACTGCAGGCCTGTAGGAACATGGGGGGAGGGCTAGCAAAGGTGGCTAAGCCGCCCTTTAAGTTTGCCAAAAATGCCGAGTTTCCCATATTTTAGACTGAAAATTCAGGGAAAATCTGTTTAGCCCCCCCCCCCCCCCCCCCAATAATTCAGCCACAGGGGCCTCAGCCCGCCCAATATGAAATAGCTTCCTACGGGCATGCACTACATATAGATCAGTGTTTGCTTCCAGCTATGGTCAAGCTATAGTCTCCAGCAAAGTCTGTCAATATTGCTCCTTTACGTTTGACAGGTCAAACAAGAATGTCTGATTGAGTCTAAATTGAGCTATATACTATTTTATGGACTACTTGAGTGTAGGCAAACAATGAGAATCGAAGATCATCAAAGGGAAGAAAATGATTGAAACAATTCATATCAAAAACAAATACAGTTGAATGCTTGACTTTTTTGTGACAGGATCATATTATCAAATTTAATCATGGGAAAATGCAGTCACACTTAGCTTGTTTTGAGTTTCCTTTTTACTAACAATTTCTTGAATCATTTCAAAGCATGCTGGAAAATGAAAACCATTTCATTGACAACAGATGCAGGACTTTAAAATCAAGGGGTCTGCACTAAATTTTTATAGGCGCAAATAAAATTGTATGTACGAGTCATACTTCTTATTGCTTTGCACCGATCTGTAGGAACCAAAGGCGCTAGGGCTTAAACCATTTCCACAAAATGACTCTTTATAAATCCCTTCAAGATAAAGGTTTCAGAAAACATTGTGGAAAATGAAGAAATTGCTTGTGACAAGCAATTTCTTCATTTCCCAATCTTTTCTTTCCAGAAAAAAATGATTCCAGTATACCCCCTCCAAACTTCATTTGCAGGGGTATAACAAATTTTGTTTAAATTTCACAAACTTGAAATTGTCATCCACATCATCTTGAAATCGGAGCTCGGAGCTGCCTAACTTTAAATGTCCTTTGGGAAATGATTAAATTACATTGCCTGAATATAACCTCCTACCTTGACCATTTTGTCCATGAAACTGCTGTAATTTCTTCTCCAGTTTTTGCTGTCTTCTTCTCCTCATTACAGCTTCTGGATTCGATATACTTCTGGTAAAACTTGTTTCTGGGGCGTCTGTGTACAGTTGCTCAGCGACACCAGAGTTTTTCTCATTTTCTTTATTCATCCGCCTTTCTTTCTCAGCCTTTTTCTTCTCTTTCTTTTCCCTTTTAGACAGTTTTCGTTTAAAGTTGGTATTTTCCTTCTCATTTGTTGAAGGGGCACCCTGCATTGAAGAACATATAATTATGAAGTTTTAGAAATTGTACTTACTATTGAAACAATTTGATGTTTGAAATTTTGATTTACATTTAGTATTACACAAAGCACATTCAGCAACCAATATAAGGAATCAAAGAGGCAAGTACATGCAGTGATTTTTTTCCTAAAAAAACGGTCGTTATTGGGCCCCTTTCCACTCTCTGTGGAATATACTTTCTCCCCCCCCCCCCCTCTCTCAGACAAATTTTCCCCTCCTAGAACTAGATTTTTCTGTTGCAAAGAAAAATTCATAATACATTTAGATTCAATGCATCTCTAACAGTTCAAATGGTTGTTTGAATGTCTCATTATGACATACAAACAAGTTAAATGCATTTATAACACTGTATTTGAGAGTATATTAAGCATGTATCGAAATTTCCCCTTTTTGGGCGTTCACGCACAAATTTTCCCCTGCCTATGGGCCCTGACCCCCTTCCCCGAAACCTAAAAATAAACACTGACATGTATTCTCAGAAACTAAATCTGTGTTTGCTTTGACAATAGAATATAATTGAGTACATTGTCAAAATTGTCCTTCTTTTTCTTATCATTTTATTGAAAAGGAACTGGTAGGCCCATACATGCCCTACAGACAAAATGCCAAAGTAAAAGGCTTGCTAGGCTGCTAGCCGTGCACCAGTTCAGCTCTGAATTACTGCTTCATAACAAAATATTGCAACTATAAGTCTCATAAAAGTTGTTTGTTCCTGTCATAGCTAAATTTAGTCAATGAGACAGAGGATGACAAATATAGATCAGGAAACTTTTGTTGCAGAGGTGAGAAGAATTGATTTTTGAGCCAGTGATGACCTTGAAGGTAAATAATGGATTGGTGTACTAAAATCATGTTGTCAAAAGGACAAAAAAAATCCCAAGCTTCTCCTAATTATTTGCCTAATTTAGGTGCACCAAAACCTGCATTGTTTGGGAGAATGTTAACCACAGAACAGACAACTTACCTCCCTTCGCAGCAAGAATCTTCCCTCCCGGACATCTTTACCCCAGTTCAGTTGTACATACAGGACTCTCTCTTCATCAAGAAGTCTTCTCTCCTCTGTAAATGTACAAATACAGTGTGTGAAAATGATAGATGCATATACAATAACAAGCAAATCTTTTCTCCTCTGTAAAAGTGTACAGTTTTAATATTATGGGTGCATACACTTTGTGAAAATGATAGACACAGAGCAACAATACAAAAGTTTTGATTGGTTGGGGTTTAACCCTTTCCCAAATGGCCAAAATTTGGACTTTTCCTATTTCAAAGCTGCTGGAAATGTTAAAATAGATGTTGTTAAAGATAAGATATTTGTATAATATAGCACAGAAAATATTGAGGCAAAAGGAGAAACTGCTGGTTATCAGCAGTTTCTTCTTTTGCCTCAATGTTTTCCCAAGCTATTTCTATTAGGGACGTCAAAAACCGGTCTTGTTTGGGAAAGGGTTAACGCCTCTTTCATCTGTTATGGTCATATCACAGTGGCTGGAGCATCTAATAATGGACTCCTGTCGTTTCTCATACCAGTTCTACCACAACGTCCTAACTAAGCCTGCTGCTCACCACATAGGTTAACGATATCAGACCATTGGTGACAATTTTGTTAGTAAGGATATATCGAGGGCTTGGTGCAAAAGTATTGTAACTCCATTTTATAAAACTTTACAAGAGAGGGAAAAAACTTATTGACTTTCTCAAAGTTAAAGAAGAAAAATGTTTTTAAAATTCTAAATATTATTTTAAGTATGCAGAATTGAAACCTAATATTTGAACACATTATGCATTCCTTCCTAAAGATCCAGAAAAGGCAAAAAAGTGAATTTCTGAAAAATATGCAGTTACAATAATTTTTCACTGAGCCCTCGATATGCTGCAGCTGGGGATTGAACTTAAGATATCAAGTGAGATTATAATGCGCTACCAACAGTGCTATGGCCGCAGCCAGCGATGCAAAAGAGAATTTGATGTTTGTATATTGCCATCGTGGGTACATAACCAAAATTTGTCTTTGACCAACTCATTGCATAACATACCAGTAAGTTAAATTGCATAAATTTGTCATATAAGAAAAATTGCAATATTTTTTTTTCAATCTAGAATAGGACTTTTTATCTTGTGACTCTATTAAGACATTGTTCTCATTCAGAAAATTTGGCCAAGTTAGTTATACATCCCTGCTTGTCAACAAAAACCTTGCAACTGCAGCTTAAATTAAGTTGCAGTTCCGAGGTTTTTGTTGAAAAAGCAGCAGTACATAGCTGTATATTACTACACACAAACTAAAGGTATGACAAATATGTGACATTATTTATGGATGGACAGCTCCCCAGGTAATCTCACATAGAATGAAGTTGTAATTAGTAAATAAGTGAACTCCGGATTACCACTCCAATGATAAAATAGGATTAGTGGTAAATTGAACTTGTCTTTAGTTCATGCCCCCATAGACTTTTGTCTCATTGCAATATTGAGGTTTGAATGACCTTGTAAATGAATATGAAAGAATGCACTACAGAAATAAATTAATGTAATATTTTTCTATTGCAATTGAGTGACATAGGGATTGAAGACATGTGCATTTGATAAGGTTTTCGAAATGACAAAAGAAAACATGCCCAAAGGACACTTCATCTGCCTGTTGCTTGGTCAGATCTGAGGTGCGTTCTTTAGAGCGAGATTTCTTGAGATATCTTGAGATTTCTTAAGATGTTTTAGGATAAAGCGTTCTTTAGAGCAAGATTTTTAAGACCATCAATGGGAGGCGCCATTACCCTATACTTCATGCGGAATCCATCGGTCAACTCTATAGAAACAATATAAAAGAGACTTGACCGAGATGTTCCGAACGCCCCATAATTCATAAACCGCGGTGTTCCGAATGCTCCATGCTTCATACAAATGACGTCATGATGACGTCATTTGTATAAATATGGAACATTCGGAACAGCTCGGTCATAGTCTCGGTCTAAAAAACGCTTTATCAAAAACATCTTAAGAAATCTTAAAAAATCTCGCTTTAAAGAACGCGGCTCTGGTTACACCCCCTAGATGAAGGACTGACTGGGTCAGCCTCATTTCAAATCTCTGTTGAAATTACAATAATGAATACATGTAGGATATGTCACACTGCAAGAACATGGACGGGCCCATTTTCATTCTCATTCATTTATGTTTCAAAACTGGCGATTATTATTAATTTGTCGTTTACATCTTTTCCATAATTGTCCTAGAACTGATAGTAAGACAGTACAGATATTTGGTCAAGTCCAGTGCATATTTGGTGAGGGCCAGCAGCAACTGGCAAGAGCAAGATTAACTGTTTGGCAACCAAAAAGTAACTATTGAACCCTGGATAGGGATGAAAGGCTTATTAAAATTTATGCAAAAGTTAACGTTACTCCCAATTTATCAAACCCTGTAATGTGGATGCTCATTGGAATCGGCTCGGAGAGCCAATTATACTTAGTGCACACAGCATACGGCTTTGAATCCAAATGGAATATCATCTACCCTTCCTATAGATCTTTAGCTCTGGTCTAATGAACAGTTTGACAAAGGTCTACAGCTATTATTTACACCTGTCATTATCATGGACAGTAGAGTACCTCCATACAATACAAAAATAATTTGTACAATTTGTAACTTGAGTAACCCACAGATATTTTATCTCTCTGTAACAATTTTAACCCTTTCCCGAACAACAAAAAAAAATATTAGGGTGGTCCAATTTGAAAGCTGCTGCAGACGACAAAACGAATGTTGTTAAAGATAGAATTTGTGTATAGTGTATCGCAGAAATTATTGAGACAAAAGGAGAAACTGCTGGTTATCAGCAGTTTCTTCTTTTGTCTCAATGTTTTCCAAAGTATTTGCTATCAGGGACCAGATCTTGTTTGGGAAAGGGTTAAAGTTTTTGTAACATATTGTATACTTTGTAAACCATATCTAGTTGTCAAATATACATAATTGTTGGACGCGACCTAATTTGGTATGTGATTACGGAAATTTAAGTATCCTGCTGAATAAGTTGCTGATGATCATGTCTTTTTTCTGTGGCTCTTCATAAACAAGAAATATCAAAACTCATGACGGTACAACCACAGTTTTTCTGAAAATTTTTGAAATCAACTCTTTTTTCTAATGTGTGCAATGTTTATTACACCACAGCATTCAATGACAATTTAAGGATTACAGGACATCATTAGATACCAATCAGTTTGTCCATTTTCAGGCATCATTCTATGACAACAGAAATCAACTTGAGATACCCTTGTCAATTTCAGTTGCTACGGTTGACATTCGAAGATGCACTTATTGTTTTGTAGTTACTTAGTTTGTAGTCATGGGATGAAATCCTTACAGGACATATGAAATTTACACTGGTCAAAAGCCACCCAATACAGTGAAACCTATATGAGGGGTATATGAAATATGTATGAAAGGGTAAATATTCAACATTCCTCACATTCATTCAGGGTGACCTTACTTCAGTAATTATGCAGCGAGATTATTCTGTTTACAGTAATTAGTATTACTAGTCAATACCAGGACTAATTCTAATTATCTACACAAAGATATTAACCTCAAAACCTGGCCAGGTTTTAACACTTTGCCAGAAAATAACATTTCCAGACCGATCAAAATTGAGAGATGTTGTAAATGACAATGCTTGGTGCAGATGCACAAAAGATCACAATAAGGATACCAAATAATGGTTTGTGAAAACTGTTGCTGTTCGTCTATTTACAAGTCAAGGTTATTCAACTTATCAATTTTGCCTTCAAATGCCTTGCATTGTAAGTTTTGATTTTTCAAGACCTTCTGAGATCATTTTGCATTTTCTAGTATAGTTGTGCAAAGCTTTTTCATAAAGAATAACATACCTCCATTTATATGGACCCCACAAGAACATCCACCACTTCCTTTGTAGTTGCCGAGCTTGTGACTCGTATACACAGAGCAACAGATAAGAGGTGCGTGATGAAGACATTCTAAAATTGTAATTTCTAATCCAAACCCTATGTTGTGGGTACTCATTTGGATCGTCTCGACGAGACGATTCAAATGAGTACCCACAACATAGGTTTTGGTGAACAAAATTTAAAGTGAAATTTTACATTTTGAAAAGCCATCACCCCCTCTTCTCTGTAGCTCTAAATGCTATAGGTTTGGTTTTATTTCAAAGAAAATTTAAGGCAAAACAAAATACCCTACCTCCATTAATATGGACCTCAAACAGGTTGTATTTGTTTGGTGACAACATTCGCATATCTGGACGGAATTTCTCCACAAGGACGTCGACCACTTCCTTCGTAGTGGCCGAGCTTGCGACTCGTATACACTTAGTAACAACATTGTGGTCCTCATCTTGAAAATAAAACCTCACAACTCCATGAAACTCTAGGCTCTGAAAATAGATGGATTTTCTTTTTTATTTGAAGTCAAGGAAGAAACAATTCCAGCAATTCATTGGAAGAAAGTTAGAAAGGGCCCAGCATTGCAGAAGGCTTTCTTCCTTTCTTCTTATACAAGATGCTTTGAACATCAAGTTTGGCTTTTCATACCTCAGTGTTACTTAGTCTACATGCCAACTTAGGTTGTTTAGAAGCATTTTCTCTCTTTGCAACAATTATCTATCCGCAGCCGATCCAGGATTTCTGTGAAAGGGGTTTGTTTTCACTTAAAGGGGGCTCTTTCACAATTATTACACAATTTTGACTGAATTTCTGCAAGAAAATGAAATAATCTGGCTATAAAGGGGGCTTGTTTGAACCCCCCTCCCCCAACCTCTTCTGGATCCGCCATTGTTAATATATCATTTTCATTGCTATAAAGTACACACATCTTACCTTTAGTTTTGTTGTCTTCCAAGTTCTTCAAATTTGATTTGTCTAAAATCTTGCAGTTTGGGAAAGGGTTGAACCAAGATTTGATAACCAGTAGTTTCTCCTTTTGTCTCAATATTTTCCATGCAATTATTTCACACAAATTCTATCTTTTATTAATAACTTCCATTTTGTCATTTGTGGCTGTTTTTGAAGTGGATCACCCTAAAATTTTGCCGTTTAGGAAAGGGTTAAAAGTCAGTGGGAACCCTGCTCACCTGTACCTGACGTGCGCCATGTTCATATGACCATCCATGGTTCTCATCAGGATTGCTTTCTCTTCTGCCACGAAATTTGAGAAAGCCGAAACATTCGAAAAAACTCATTTTACAAAATTCATATGTACAAGCTTAGGTTTAGATTACAAGTAAGAGACAAAACACAACAAAATTTCTTTGAAACATGAAAAAAAGATTCATATTTCACCCTCTTACTGAGTCTTAGTGCTTGCCATTACTGCATAGGTAGTTGCTATGGGGACATCCCAGTTGGTCTAATCCCATTTGGTCTAAAATTCAATTTTCCCATTTCGTCTAAAACTCTAAATTAGAAATACATGTACCAATAAAGTTATGAAATGTAAAATTGAACTTTGTGTATATCATTTGTATATCACACCTTTTCTGACACTTACACCTTTTTGACTTAAATGCAAGATTTAGTCGAAATGAAATATTGATTAAACAAGGTCTGAAAAGGTATTAGACGAGATGGGAATTTTTCGTCTAATCCAAAAATTTTATATATTAGACGAAATGGGATTAGACCAACTGGGATGTAACCGTTGCTATAGGTTGACTGTTCAAATGAAAACATGGTTGTCACAAATAAAATTCTAAATCCTATAACTTAAATTTTATGCAGGAAAGCTACATCATTCCTTGATAATGCCAACTGAACAAAGGAATTCAAAACTTTTCAAAGAAAATGTCAATTCTTCTCAGCACAGCCACTGCCATAAGTTTCCATAGATTATGCATGGTTGTCCAGTTTAGTCCAATTAGATCTTTATCTACAGCTAAAACTTGAATCCTGATGATGATCAGTCAGTGAACCAGTGAAAACGAAAAAAAAGACACTACAGGAAACAGAATTTTTTTTTTCCAAGAAACATATCCATAGGTTTTTACATAACACTAATAGATTGATAGATATACACAGGAGAAAACCTGCTAAACTGTTCTGGATAAAAAGAAAAAGACAAGAATTTGATGATTTGAAATTGCAAAAAATAATACTTACCATTGACCAAACCCTATGATGTGGGTACTCATTAGAATTGTCTCAATGAGACAATTCTAATGTGAACCCACAATATAGGGTTTAGATGACAAATAACGAATTTAGGATGTTATTTCCAACCGTAAATTTATCTGAAGCAGGGTAATCAAAACCTTGTCTACAGAATCAACATGGCTTGGAAAATACATCACTAGCAGCAGGTATTTCCACCCAGGCTTGCAGACGACAAAGGTTTCATTTAGAAATTTAGACTGTCAATTTAGAGACTTAGCAAACCACATATGGCTGCTTTTCAACAAAAATCTTGTAACTGCAGTTACAAGTTTTTCTTTGAAAAGCGGTGAAGATGTTTTATATACAGGGTTCTCCGCAGAATATTTTGAAGCCGTAGTGGCATTGGTAAACCTTGTAACACATTGTGCTCATGCAAATAATAGTGAATAAAAACATAATGGGAAAAGAAGAAATTGCTCAATCTGAGCAATTTCTTCTTTTTCCATAATGTTTTTATACAGAATTATTACATTTTATTTTATAAGAATGCATTATTTATCACTTTTTATCATGGAATATCTACAAATTCCCTTATTTTGTGACATCTTTGATGAAATTAAGCTGTGGGGTAGTTTTGAAGCTGTAGGGGCATTGCACTGATTTATATGAAGCTGCAGTGGGGCCGATACAGCTTATTGGGCTGGGGAGAACACTGATATATAAAAGTTTTAACTCAACCTTTTCCCAACGGTAACTAACAATGTGGACAGTCTCCAAGAATGAAAATGATGCAGACATGTATTTTGACACATATTTGATTTGTGTACAATGATATAGCATAGAAAATATTGAAACAAAAGAAGATGCTGGTTACCAGCATTTTATACTTTTGTCATAATTACCCTGGTCATTTTCATCAGGGTCGTCAATACCAGGCCCTGGTTTCTCGAAAAAACTTAAGTATGTTCTCAGACTCAAATCTGAGCACCGTGCTCAAATCCCACAAAATCCACATGAACTTCAATTGAATACCAATCAAAGTTGATTCTAACTTGATTGGTATTGAATTGAAGTTGAGCATGAACGCATGAGTATAATTATACAAGTTTAAGCTTTTTCGAGAAACCAGGGCCAGGTCTTGTTTGGGAAAGGGTTTTAAAAACCTGTTTAAACCATCATCAGTCACAAGGCAAATTTTCAGACGGTCCAATTCATAAGATATTGCAGACCATAATTTAAAGTGTTTGAAATTTTAAATTTTTTGTCCAATGCAAGAATTGAAGCTTTTTGACACCCCACAGGATAAAGGCTTGGGAAAACAATGTGAAAAAGTTTCTTCTGAAATTTCTTTCAATGTTTTCTACCCAGAGAGACAAAAAATTCAAAGTTCATTCACTTCAAAATGTCGTCTGCATCATATTTAAATTTTGATCAGTCTAAAATTTTGCTGTCTGGTAATGGCTTAACCATTTCCCAAATAATACCAGATTTTGACATCCTGAATGTAAAAGGCTTTGGAAAACATTGAGACAAAAGGTAAAAATACTGATAATCAACATTTTCTCCTTTTGCCTCAATGTTTTCTGTGCTAAATTATTCACAATTTTTTTCCTTTGTCATCAGTTTTGTCGTTTGGGAAAGAAACCATCAGTGTGTCCACTGAAAATTTTGACTGGGGGTTTTTGTACCTCTTGGTGGTTAAAGTTGGGGGTACAAAAAATAAATTGGGGGTACAAGAAAATTAACACTAAATCTAAACAGTTCTTCACTCTAGGTATCGTTTGGGAAAGGGACTGGAGGCATTTTGTTCAGCATTTTTTCTTTTAATTACAAATCAATCAAATTTGAAAACTTAAAGATTGGAATGTTTTCAGACGCCAAAGTAAGTTCTATGAAGCAGTTTCCGTTTACAGCTGAGCCTCTAATAATAAATATCTGCATCGTTCCCTTTTCTACGTCCGAACAAAGCCAGTCGAACTGGCAGAGCCATGAACTTTGATTTTAGATTCAACAGTGGACGATGGTACTGACTGAGTGTTTTCTCCGTCGTTTCGCCTATATTTATGTTGATTCTGATTGAAATTAAAGACCGATCAAATTTTTTAAAATCTAGTTTGTTTAGTAGATGCCATGATCATGCAGACGCTCGCAATGATACAGCGTTTTGGTTGAATGCAAAAACGCAGTATCTTGGCCAACTACAATTAGCGGAAAAATTAGAGGGATCAGAATGACCAAATTTGGCAGTTTCGGTTTTATTACTCGGCAATCAAACTTGTTTTTTCTTTCGTAAAAAATGGGGATAATTGTAATCTTATTTTTGTAATTGATACGGGTTCATTTTGCGTACGTTCTTAGACGTTTTGGGTGAGAAAGTAGTACGTGATTTTTGTTCAAATTACGTGATTCGCGTACATATCTACGTGATCGGACACCCTGAACCATTTGCACCCTGCTAGTTTATCGGCTAGGATAAAGGGTAAAAATATGACCAATAATGGTAAAAACTAGCCAGGGACCTGTCAGCTTTATTCAACCATTTACACCCTTTAGGCAACATATGTTTTGACAGATACTTATGATACATATAAAAACAACCCTTTAGGCTTGGCTAATACACTTAACCCTTTCACATACAGCAAAATTCTTATTGCTCCAGATGACAAAATGTATGTTATGTTGATTTATTGTTAATTTTGAAAAACATTGTGGGAAAGTGAGATGTTGAACATCAGTATTTTTCACTTTTTACTAAATGTTTTATGAGACTGATTATAGGACACCTGAAGAGGCTTTCTAATGGGAAATGGTTATCATCACATACATGTATATCACTTTCCCTAACCCTTACCTGTAAAGGTGTGTAACCCTTCGCCTTCAAACCCAGTTTCAAAGGGTAACATCCCAATTGGTCTACTCCCATTTCGTCTACTGTCTTTTTAGTGCCTTAAGTCCCAATTCGTCTACTGTCCCAACTCGTCTACTTTCATGTCAAATCATCAATTAACAACATCAATTTTTGTTTTAAGATATAAATTTAAGTCAATATATTAAAAAATGAAATAAAAATGCAAATATTTTGATAAAAATCATATGATAACATATTGATATACAAAGTATAGAAGAGTAGACGAAATGGGACTTTTGTCATAAATAGTAGACGAATTGGGAGTAGACGAATTGGGAGTAGACGAAATGGGATTAAACCGTTCAAAGGATAGAAAATTACCACCCAACTCCATGCATCTTCCTAATTCTTATTCTGAACTAGATCTATTTTATAAGGAGAAGATTCCAACAATTTACAAACGGTTTTTTTGAGGGGAACAAAAAGACGTGACAGATTACCTTTAAAATGCAGGAAGTAAATGCAACAAAGGGAGACAACTTTGTCTACAGGTAAACAAACCCGGAATCTCCCCGATGCATTTCTAGGCGCGGGGATCGCGTGCATTCAATATCCCTTAATCGTAATTCAGTGGATTTTAACGCATGTATACATGCCAAAACTTCCCGTTTGTTAGACAAAAACTGCGCATAATGACTTACCTGACCTTAATTTGAAAGTCGGCCATTTTGAAAATTTGTTGACGATTTGTCACCTGAACTTACCTGTATAGTGACAAGTACTAAGGAGGCTGTTTTAGCCTGCGATCTGACATGGATCGACCTTAGTTTGAATATGAGAACCAACAAAATTAGATCAAACCGCTTTATTACCTCATTAGGGGCGCTAAGTTCAAATAAATCGTAGTGGTCCTGATTCCACTGTGTGATCAAGTTTGCCAGTTTTTGGCGATCATTCACTTTATTAGCGTTTGTCATTGTGTGTTAATTAAATCCAACGAAATGGAATAAAACTGCCTTTTCTCACATATACTCCAAACTTATTTGAAATATCACAATTCAAAATAAATCCTCACGGAGTCATTGTAACCCACTTTACAAACCGAGCGTTTCCGTAATCAACGGCCTCCCATTTTTGGAATGTATTGCGCATGCGCAGTGCACTATTGATATGCAAATTAACCTAGGTGTATCACTGCATCATTAAAGGTACACTCTCCTGTGAACTAGCCCAATACCAAATGACAAAATTTTCTACGCGCTCAAATTCAAAGATGTTGCAGACGACAATTAGATATAGATCTACATTCAGATGTTTTGCTCTTTTAGGGAAATTTACCTGTATTAACATTTTGTCGTCTGCAACACCTTTCAAATTGGACCACTTTAATTATTTGCTGTTTTGGGAAGGACTTAAATGTCACTGATGACTGTCATTGGGTAGAATATACTGAGGGAAAAGGACGAATGAAGGTCATGGGCATTTATTTTATTTCCCCTACATGATTTCCCGAGCTTTTTGAAATAAGCAATCAACTTTCTTTCATTTGAAATTGTTGTCTCTGGAACATCCTTGAATGTGGACAAGTTTTGCCCTATGGTAACTTACGGGTTAGATCCTTTTCTCAAAGGACAAAAAACTATTCTTTTGATAATTCCTATTTGAAAAATGCTACAGACAACCAAATTAGTGTTGGATTGACCCATTAACCCATTACCAGACAGCAAAGTTTTTGACTAGATCTATTCTAATTTCAAAGGTTGCAGACAACAATATCAAGTTGATGAAATTTTTAAAATATTTCCATTTTGGGTTAGAAAATGTTGTGGAAAATGAAGAAATTGCTTGTGATCAGTAATTTCTTCATTTTCCACAATGTTTTTCCTAAGCCTTTTTTGTGAGAGAGTGAAAAGGGGTGAATTTTTGGGAATTGGAACACACATTGACACTTTCTATTGAAGGAAAATGAGAAAATGCTGGTCATCCGCAGTTTTGTTATTTTGTCTCAATGTTTTCCAAAGGAGTTTCCTGACCCCCTGGCATTAACAGAAAATTAAATTTTGACTGAAATTATAATGTTAGTATAACATCACATACATACTCAAGACATTTAAAGCCATCATTTGGGCTTGGACCCCCTGGAAAAAATCCTGGATCTGTCCTTGTTTGACTGTTATCTACCTTTTCTTCCTGACGTTAAAAATATTTCCAAAGTCAAATTTATAAATTGGTTAAAATTTAAAAAAAACTCCAGCGGATAAATGAACATCTCCATGAGCTCAAATTAACCCATTACCAGACAACAAAATTTTGGACCATTCCAAATTCAAAGATGTTGCAGACGACAACTTCAAGTAAATGGAATTTTACATCTTTTGTTGTTTTTATTTAGAAAACATTGTGGGAAATGATGAAATTGCTTGTCACAAGCAATTTCTTCATTTTCCACAATGTTTTCCCAAGCTTTTTCTTGTGAGGGAGTCAAAAGGTGTCACTGTGCAGTAATGGGTTAATTTTGGAAGGAAAAGGTTATCAGCATTGCCCTTTTTTTACCTGCAGATTTTCTTACAGTTATCGTGAAACATTTTGTCTCCCTCACAAGAAAATGAGCCACGGCCATGGCACAGTTGGCAGGGCATCTGCCTCTTATTCGAGAGGTCTCGGGTTGGATACCCAGCCGCGGCAAATACCCTTTCTGACAAAATGTCACCCATCAATGGTTTGATATCGTGAACCTATGTCGGGGAGCAGCTGGAGGCTCGGTTAGGGTGTTGTAGTAGTACTGGTGAGAGAAATACCAGGAATCCATGGTTAGGTGCTCCAGCCGCAGCGATATGACCAAAGTAGTTGAAAACGGCATAAAACCCCAATAAACCAAACCCTCACAAGAAAAGACTTGGGAAAATATTGTGGAAAATGAAGAATTGCTTGTGACAAACAATTTCTTCATTTCCCACAATGTTTTCTAACACCCAAAATGCAGTGTCCAATCCAGAGGGGGTTCCGGGGTCAGGTGGGGGGTTACAAACGAACCACTCTCTGTAGCCAAATTATTTCTTACAGAAATCCAGAATCCACGGCAGAAATGGAAGCATTTTTAAAGTTTTATTAACTTGAAATTGTCTTCTGCAAAACCTTTCAAATTGGAAGAGTCCAACATTGTGGACTTGTTCTAACACTTTCCAAAAAAACACCTGGTTTTGACATCCCTAATAGAAAAGGCTTGGGAAAACATTGAAACAAAAGAAGAAACTGCTGATACCCAGCAGTTTCTCCTTTTATCTCAATATTTTCTGTGCTGTATTTCACACAAATCCTATCTTCAATAACATCCATTTTGTCATTTGTAAATTTGTTTTTGAATTTAGATACCCTAGAATTTTGTAGTTTGGGAGAGGGTTAAGCTGAAGTTACAGTTTTTTGCTGAAAAGCGACAATATCCATTTGATACCATGATCAAAGGGAGATAATGCTTAAAAAAATCAGGAACTTCATTGCTGTAGTTATTCATCTTGCACTCTCAAGGAAACTTTGGCCCTTACTGCAGCTCATGTCTATTTAACCCATTTCTAGACAACAACACTTTTGCTGTTACAAATTCAGAGATCTTCCAGACAACAATTTCAAGCATATGAAATTTTAAATTTTTGGTTTTTTTTGTTTTTTTTTTTTTTTTGGGGGGGGGGGGGGGGAGGGGGTAGAAAACATTGTAGCTATTATATTGTTGGGGCTTCAAAAGGTGTCATTATGTGCCAATGGATTAACCCTTTCCCAAACAAGACCTGGTTTTGACGTCTCTAATTAAAATGACTTTGGAAAACATTGAGACAAAAGAAGAAACTGCTGATAACCAGCAGTTTCTCCTTTTGTCTCAATATTTTCTATGCCATATTTTACACAAATTCTATCTCTTATAGCTTTCATTTTGTCATTTGTGGCGTTTTTTTAAGTGGATCACCGTAGAACTTTGTCGTTTGGGAAAGAGTTAATCTTTTCCTTATCAAGACATGCTTTTGATGTCCCTAAATCAGGATTACCTTAAAATGGGTTTGAAGAACTGAAAATGCTGATGACCAACATTTTCTCTCAATGCTTTCCATGCTATAAGATACAAAATTGAATTGAATTTGTATTTTCAGCAACACTTATCCCATTCCCACACGATGACACCTTTTGACGGCCTTACAGGTTAAAGGCTTAGCGAAACATTGTGAAAAGGGAAGAACTTGTTTGCGACAAGCAATTCCTTCATTTTCCATAATAATTTCTACCAAATAAATTTAAAATTCCATTCTCTTGGCATTCCCCTGGGAAAAGTTCATTTAACAGCTAAAACGAGTTAAGTTGCAAAATTACGAACGAAAAATGTCCCAGTATAGTTTCGGTCTTCGATTTTTCTCATTGACATATTTCGGGTTTACTATCAATTAACTACTTGAATTTAATAAAGATTTTAAAACATGACCCGGGTGTTTCTAATTATGCGACATTTGATGAATAAAATATTTTATGGAACGTAAATTGACGTAACGTAATTCACAGACACGTAATTCACAATTTTGAACATACAATAAAATTCCACAGGTAATAATTCTGAAGAGAAATTTTCTTCTTGGTTTATATAATCTACACATGTGTAGGTAAATGTCCAACTATTTATTCAACTTAAGCGTTGATTGTGTGGAATTTTAAAGAGCATTAACATAATTCACATTTACTGCTCCTTGGGCGGGGTAGCTTGTTTCATGGCAAAGTGTGACTTACTACAATCTACTGCTACCTTCAAGAGTAATACAATGTGGTTGCACATGCTGTTGACTATTTATAAATGATGTTTAATATCATGTATTCAAAACATGCTTTCATTTTAGGACGTGTGTAAAACTAAATAACGTAATTCACACCAGACCATGGGACATATGCATAATTGTTCGCAAAAAATGCATTTATCTTAAATTTCTTTATTTCACCACTAAAAACAATTTGGAAAAGCTACTGGTTGGGATGCTAGGTATACTGTATATGTATTATATATGTACTCTCCGTACAAAAGTGATGAACTGGACCACCCCTGAGGTGGGACAGCTTTTTTTACCCATTTTCCGACTTATCGAGACATAACTCTCACATATTTCATCAAATATATGGGGTTTTGTTATTATTTCTATTTGACCAACCCTATGACATTATGTTAAAGACAATATATCAATATAATTGTACAAACATAGCTTCTTAGGTCCATGGGACAGGCATTTCTCGTAATTGTGCAACTTAACTCGTTTTAGCTGTTAAGAGCATTCTAGAATGTTAAATGGCACTTCTAGAACAGTTCTAGAAGTGCCATTTAACGTTCTAGAACATTCTAGAGCAGTTCTAGAACTAGAAATGCATTCTTGAACTTTTTTCGCTGGCAAATTGTCATCTGTTCCAGGTGATCTGTACCAAACTGAATTTGGAGCCGTCTAAAATTTTGCTGGTTGATTGATGTTGGTCGAGTCATGCTTCTTGATCCATTCCTGAAATACATTAGTCACTTAACCCATTTCAAAACGACAAAATTCTAGCTTGAAAGAAGTTTCAGACGACATTTTCAATGTAATTGAATTTTGAAATTGTATGATACTTTGCATAGAAACATTGTGGGAAATGAAGAAATTGCTTGTCACAAGCAATTTCTTCATTTTCTAGAATGTTTTCCAAAGCCTTTATCCTGTGGGGGTCAAAAGGCGTCACTGTGTGGTAATGGCTTAATTATAATGTCTAATACATTAGTCACTGTCAGGTAAAATAGAACAAGATCTGTCCAATTTCTTCTTATCCAATGTTTCCAGGTAGTCTTTAATCCTTTCCCAGATAAAACCTGGGCCCCGTTTTAGTAACAATCATTCAACCATATTTTTGTGTAAACTGTTTAAGTTTTTGTGTTAACTGTTTAAGGAGACATCTCATTACATGAGAAATCAGATTGGGCCAATCAGGATTGTTGTTACAAACAATTGAGCAAAAAATCATATCATCGGTGTAAATGCAAAACCTCGTATGTCGATTCTTGCTATTTCCAAAGTACAAACTTGTGTGCCCAGTTTAGACGATTCTCGCAGGTTTTGAGATATTTTACTAATCAACATTAATGATACATTATTTGAGAACAATATGTCAAAATTTCAAGTAAAACATTTCAGTTAGGGAAAAGTTTTTACACTTTTTTCCCTCCCCTTTGAAATTTTCCCAAAACGAGATACGAGGTTTTGCATTTACAACAACAATATATTCATTAGTAAAATTGGGCCCTGCCCTGGTCACGGGTGGTAAACAGAGAAACTAGCTCCAAAAAGAGGTAGTTGCATAGAGCGAAAATTTGTAGGTCACGAACACATTTTCTAAAATTATTTCTTTTAAAGCGAGTTTTTGAGAAATCCGGCGATGCTGTAATATGAAGAGATGGTCGAAGTTTGTTGTGCACAGGAGTATACGGTATTAGTAGCAGGGTTTTAATACAATCGTTGAAAAACATTTCAAAATCGAAAGTGAAAATGTTTTACTTTCGATTTTGAAATGTTTTTCAACGATTGTATTCAAACTCTGCTTAATAACACCGAATATTCTCGTGCACAACAAACTTCGACCATTTCTTCATATTACAGCATCGCCGGATATTTAAAAAACTCGTTGTTGAAGAAATAATTGTAGAAAAATGTGTTTGTGACCTACCTTTGTTTACAGATTTTCGCTCTATGCAACTACCTCGGTAGAGGCCGGATGTCACGAGGAAACAAAATATCGTTGACTCTTTTTGGAGCTAGTTTCTCTGTTTACCACCCGTGCTGGTTTTGATGTCTAAAATACCGGTAGCAAAAGATTGGGAAAATATTGAAGCAAAGAAAGGAAATGCTGATAACGATCATTTTCTCCTCAATATTTTCCACATAAAAAAGAGAATTTTTATTCAAACAGTCAGAACAACTTGTTGTCTTCAAAACAATTATGACAAATTAAAATTCTGTTGTATAGGACATGTTTAACCCTTTCCCAAACGGCAATTTTTAGACTGGTCCAATTTGAAAGCTGATCCAGATGATAAAATGGACACCGATGAAGATATTATAAGATTTGTGCACAATATAGCCATGAAAATATTGAGGCAAAAGGAGAAAATGCTAGTTATCAGCATTTCCTTCTTTTGCCCCAATGTTTTCCTATGCAGTTTCTATTAAGGATATCAAAAGCACTTCTTGTTTAGAAAGATTTAATTTAGCTTGACAAGGGGTAAATTTTTTATCAGATATGTGACATGTGGACCTTCCTGTGAATTAACAACAGAAAATTCTCACTTCTGTCAAAACACATTCAAAGCTACCTGCTGCTAATGCAATAAACAACATTCTTATCATCAACACATTGAACAAAACAACATTTTGTTTGTAAACAAAGAATACTTTTTTGGACTAGCATGTTGATCAGATTCAAAGCATCCACAGAAAATGCTAGGAAACAAGATGTGTTTGTGAAACACCAATGCCCCAAAAAAGACCAATTTTTAAGTTTTCAGACGGACAGACACAGACAGACACAAGTAAAACAATATGTTCCCGATCTTTCAATACTGGGACATAGAAAATTGTGCATGGTGGTACAAATTTAGTATTGACCAAAAATGAAAATTCTGGCTTTAAGCATTTTCTTCTTTCACTTCAATGTTTTTCAAACGGGTAATAAAACCAGAGCTATTTTGCAACAGGTTTAATATTTTCCCAAACAACACAATTGTAGGCTAGTCTAATTTGAATTTTGATTTTGTAGGGTTTTACGCCGTTTTCAACTGCTATGGTCATATCGTAGCGGCTGGAGCACCTACCAGTGGACTCCTGGTATTTCTCACACCAGCACCACCACAATATCCAAACTGAGCCTCCAGCTGCTCTCTCACATAGATGATTCACACCCATTGGTGAGAGACAAATGACTTTTTGTCAAAAGTCAGAATAGATATTGGCCGAGCCGGGATTCTAACTCGCGACCCCTGGATTGAGAGACTCCGAGACCGATGTTACCAACTGAGCTATTGGGGCTTACAGTAACAGATGAAAACAATGGCTACTGATAAAGAAAGTACAGAAATGATAGGTTATCAGCATTTTCTTCTTTTCTTGAAAGGTTTTCCAAAACTATACCTAGTAGAGTCATGAAAAGGCATAACGGTTTGGCGCTTTGGGGCCGGGTTAACAGCACATACAGCAATTTCTTACTGAACTATCTGGGCTCGGCGCATACAGAAATTTTTAACTGAACTATCTGGACTCGGCATGCAAGGTCTTGAAGAGAAACACAAATTTCCAAATAACAGAGTTTAATCTGATTTATTTTTCAATGCATAACAAAGGCACTAAATATAGTCCACAGAGCTTACAGTAACAATATAGAAAAAAACAGACAATTTTAATGATATCACAATTTTTGTATGATTTAACAAGATGTAGATGAATGTGTGATCTGTCACGCAGAAAGGGGCCTTATGAAAGAGCTTAAACCCATTCTCATAGTGAAGAATTTCAGGGTGGTTGAATTGTTGTTGTTGTATCACTTGATTTCCCACCGCCTACATGGATTTATATTACAATCAACACTCGCTATCTCGACATCAGATGAGTCGAATTTCCGCTTAAGTCAAAGTGAAAGTCTAGTCCCGTCATTAAAACAATGCAATTTCTTTCCTTTTCCTACTATATTTCAATTTGGAACGCACTTGACGAGCAACAAAAATGGCCAAATGTCATTTAAGTCTAAAGTGAACAAAATCGGATAAATTGAACTCCAGATAAGTCAATGTATTTTGGCTGCCCCTCGGACTTCAACACGAGTGTCGACTGTAGTTTAATCATATTCATTTTACATTGATTAAGACAAAAGCTTCTCGATTCTACATCCTGGGAGACAGACAAGAACTGGGGTCAAATGCATGGGCCTATGAGAAGCCAAGACCATCCCCTGCTACCACAGATCAAATTTGGAATGTCTTGATCGTGAGGCTGACGCTGTACCTCTCAACAATGGATACCACTTGCTTTACATCGTTCTAACCAATCTGTTTATACCATTCAGAGAAAACAGAAGATTTGATCCTGGTCAAAAAACAGTTATGCCAGGAAAGTTTACAAATAAGGTCCATTTATCCATGACAGATCACATTTTATGAAACAATGTTTAGTGAAATGATTAAGAGACAATGAATTATGTGACCTTTAACTTTGTGACATTGGTCTGTGACCTTGACCTCTTGATCAAAGCTAGATTTTGAAAATTAAATACAGGTTAAACCCATTACCACACAGTGACACTATTTGTCGCTTCAACAAAATGCTTGATAAAACATTGTGGAAAATGAAGAAATTTCTTGTGACAAGCAATTTCTTAATTTCCAACATTGTTTTCTACCAAGAAAGACAAAAAAGTAAAATTTTCTTCTGCAGCGTTTTTAACTTTGGATCAGTCTAGAATTGTTGTCTGGTAATGGGCTAAATAGTTAATGTCAAAAACCAATTCTTAATTATGCCATTGTACCAATACTGAGTAAACACCAATGATATTTGCTAAAAGATTAAAATGATATTATATAAAATGTACCGTTACTATTCTAATAAACGCCAATATTCTAATAAACACCCATCCCCCAAATCTCAGCTGAAAATATACTTATTTCAAGCACAATTTAAGCGGGAAAGGGTGATTCTAATAAACACCCATTCCCCGATTCTAGATCAAAAGTATGCTTGTAATAAACAACAATCATTTCAAAAAGCAACGAAAGAGAGGATTTCCAGTCTCCAAATCCAATTCCAATGAAGGAATTTCATGCAACAATCATATTTTGCAGTCCCTGTAACAAAACCACCAAATTTAACTTGATAAACTTTGAGTCCATGAATTGATTCTTAATTTGCATATTATGACTAACAAAATCAGAATACCTCTAATAAACGCCCATCCTCAACTTTTCCATCAAGCACTTTTCTGATAAACGCCCGAGTGTGTATTAGAATAATTACGGTATCAGCAAAATATTTTTTTTATATAACAAAACACTGAATAATTCTATCAACACATCTTTGAAGTTATTGTATGAATGACATTAATGAAACTTCTCAGAATTCACCTTTTCCAAGACAAGAAACCAAAGACTGATCCAAATTGAAAGCTGCTGCTAATACCAAAGTAAATGGTACTTGAAATACATGTAATTTGCAAAATCGTTATAGCACAAAATATATAGAGGGAAAATGAGAAAAATGCTTATCATCAGCATTTCGTTTTATTCTCCCAAAAAGCAAATATCCAAGGGTTTCCCAACCTATTTGAGAAAGGCAAATTTAAACTTCTCAGAAGTCGACTAGATAAAAACTACGATGAGATACTGTACTTAAAAATTAGAGTTACAATATTCAAAATACAACATTGCACATTACAATGTGTCAAAAGGAAAATATTCAAATATAATACAAAAGCTTCATAAACTAAGAAATCTCTTCCAGAAAAGAATTATATCAAAACAAAATATGTACATTTTAAAAGAAAATGGATTTCGTTTTTAATTTCATTTGGACTTAAAGCTGCTTTTCTATAAACATTTATAAGTATAAGTAAACATTTTTTCTGGTCATATATTCAACTGTTATGTAACCAATTCCCACATAATGACACTTTTTGACGCAAGATAAGTTAAAGGATGATGAAAACATTGTGGAAAATGAAGAAATTGTTCATTTCCAACAATGTTTTCTATCCCAAAATATCAAAAGATGTAAAATGTCATTCACTTGAATTTGTTGTATGTAAAATCTTTGAATTTTAACAAGCAATTTCTTAATTTTCCACAATGTTTCAAAGCCATTATCTTGTAGAGAGTCAAAAAGAGTCATTGTGAGGTAATGAGTTTTGATTTTGAACCATACTGGAATTCCATCATTCTTGTAAAAGAATTGTAAACAAAGCCACTTTAGAGTTACAAAACACACAAAACTTTAGAAACAAAATTACATGAAGACAAAGTTCAGTTATACAAATTCCATACTTGTACCAACCTTATCAATTTAATGACTTATAACCAGTTCCAACACATTTTAATGCCATTCAAGAAAAAAATTGAAGAAATCACTGTTGCAAATGAAAACATTGCAAGTTGTTGTAAATGAAGATATTGCTTGTGACAAGCAATTTCTTTATTTTCCACAATGTTTTCTACCTTAACTTATTTCAAAACAGTGATGCTTTTAGGCGCCCTCAAGAAAAATGTTCAGAAAATGTCATCTGTCAAAGCTTTCAAATTGTAGCTGAACAAACTTACTTCATTTGGAAAGTATCTACTGTGCAAAAGAGTTCAGTAGGGTTTTTCAATGTTAACATACCTTAGCACTGTACAAATCACATAAAGAAACGAGATGTATCTGTAACACTAATGCACCCAAAATAACCGATGTTAAGTTTTCAGACAGACAGATGGACAGACAGATAGACGGACACAAGTAAAACAACATGCCCCCAATCTTGCAATACGGGCATAAAAAGCACAATCACATAAAAAGAAAGCACATCACATTAAGATAAAAGGAAAATTATATAAAGATAACAAGAAATGAAAATAACAAAACAAATCCATACTAAACAATATCTCATCAAAATACAACAGCACTTTTTGTTAAAATTTCAAAATTTGGCTTTTTAAACAAAAATCGAAAGTCCTTCAAAGAAAAATGCACTAAAAATTAACAGATACTTATCTATATACACTGTATAAAAATATACATTTCACAAATGTAAAATAGAAATATTTAGTAAATTTATATACATTTGTACACTAAAACCTACCATCAACAAAATCCAACATTTTCTCCCTGTGTTACCTTTATTAAATCAATCTAAAACAGGTATAGAAAAGGAGTGATTTCATATCCTCAGACAATAAATCTTGCAGAAAAAAACATTGTAAAAAAAACCCCGAGAGGTGTTTGTCTGTAAAATTGGGCTTTTTTTTCAAGTCCAGGGCAGATAATTCGTATGAGTGACCAGAATTTCAAGTGGAATGCTTAACTATGCAGATTCATTGCGGCAAGTATGGTCATATTCTGATTGAAACTGTATGAAGAGTTGAGCACAAAAGAAATTGCGCATTTTTCAATTCAAGAGCAGATAATTCAAGAATGACAATGACGGTAGACACCATGGAGATTCATTCTAGCAACCTTGATCAAATTCCAATTGAAACTGTACAAAAGTTGCACACACAAGAAATTGCTAACAGACAGACGACCAAGGCCATGTTGTTTAAACAACCCTTCAGACATATAAAAAGATTCTATCTAACTTTTTGCACATGAATCTCTTTTTTTCTCTATATTTTTAAGTCCAGCTCAATCCAACCCCAAGGTTGTAGGTACTCATTTGAAACATCTCAAAATATAGTTTGATTAACCCTTTCCCAAACAAGACCTGGTTTTGATGTCCCTAATAGAAATGGTCTGGGAAAACTGCTGATAACCAGCATTTTCTTCTTTTGCCTCAATATTTTCTGTGCAATATTTTACACAAACAATATCTTTATCAACACAAACTTTGTCGGTTAAAGCAGCTTTCAAATTGGATGACCCTAAACATTTGTCGTTTGGGAAAGGGTTAACAATGAAAGATATTTTGCATGTTGAAAAGCCATTTCAACATTTGTATCTGCATCTCTAATACAATGCCCAATAATTGTCTTTTCTAATGTTCAAAGAATCATTTTCAAGAAGGAAATATATACCAACATATTGTTCAAGTCATTTGATTTTCAAATGGTTTGGGATAATACCTAAAAACAAACATTGCTAACTTACTACAAAGAAAAGGGCCAAATTAAAAGTAATGTAGATATTTGTCTACCACTTTCAACCAATTTGCAGCAACAGATAAAAGGGGGTAAATTCAATCTAAATTTGTTATTTCAAATCCAAACCCTATGTTGAAGGTACTCATTTGAATTGTCTCAATGAGGCAATTCTAATGAGTACCTACAATATATGGCTTGATGAACAATCAATGAAATATTATATTTTAATCCTTTCCCAAACAAGACCTGGTTTTGACGTCCCTAATAGAAAAAACATTGATACAAATGAAGAAACTGCTGATGACCAGCAGTTTCTCCTTTTGCCTCAATATTTTCTACAGTATTTTGTACACAAATCCTATCTTTACAAGCATCTATTTTGTCATCTACAGCAGGTTTTGAATTGAACAACCCTAAAAAAATTTCATTGGGAAAGGTTTAAGGATTACAACCCATCAGCAGATACCAAATGCTATGGCATACCAAATGGGTCAAAAGTCTATTTAGAGTGTGCACGCTTAAAATATATGCGTCGACACGTAAATTTTATGCGTCGACACGCATATTTATGTGTCGACACATAAAATTTACGCGAGCAGTTGAAAATATATAAGTCGACGCGTATATTTTATGCGTGCACGCTCTATATAGACTTTTGACCCATTTAGTACGTCATAAAATGCTTTGTGCATCTTCAGGCTTCATCTGTGACATACCCTCGTCAATATCCAGGCATCATCAGTGGCAACATAAATTGACGAGGGATACCCTTATCAATTTTCGTTGTCACCAAAGACACCCATAGATGAACAAAGTGTTTTGTTCATTAATATTGCAGCAGTAAACCTAAGCCTACATCACTTGAAATTTTGGTCGGTAAATGTGTACCATTATGTAGAATCTCCATAAAAAATCCATAACAATAACAAATTTCAAGAAAACAAAACAATGATTTAAATGTACAAAATTTACAATATTATATAATGACATTTTTTTTGTCAGTTTCATTGCCAGACATAAACATTTTAGACTGGAGATTATTCAATTATGGCTTAACCCTTTGGTAAACATGAACTGCTTTTGATGTTTCTTACGATAAACATCCTCAGAACACATTGAAAGAAATAAAGAAAACACTTAAATCAGAATCATCTTCTTTTCCCTCAATATTTTCTATGTATAGAAATTTAAAAATATTCATTTAGTGCATCTATTTTGTCGTCTGTAGCAGCATTCAAATCAGACCAGTCTATAGTTTTGTTATTTGGGGAAGGGTTAACCCTATTAGAAAACATTGAGACAAAATAAGAAAATGCAGAGAATCATCATTTTCTCCCCTTTGTCTCAATATTTTCTGAGCTATGTTATACACAAATCCTGCAATTTCTTAATTTTCTGCTTAGTCACCTGCATCAGCATTCAAATTGGAAAAGTCCATTTTTTTGCCAATTGGGCAAACACAAAATCTTAGGGTGGTTCAATTCAAAATCTGTTGCCGATGACAAAATTAATGTTGAAAAATATTGGAGTTTTGTATTATATAGTCAAGAAAATATTATATATGTGGCATTTGCTTATTTTGCCTCAATGTTTTCTCAGGCCTTTTCTGTTAGGGACGTCAAAACCAGGTCTTGTTTGGGAAAGGGTTAAACCAATGACTCACAAAGGGTTGAAAACATTTCAAAAACAGAAGAAATTGTCTTACATGTCATCCAGTAAATTGTAAGGCATATGTTAAACTGAGTATAATAATTATTATACATGTATTAGCATGAGAGCTACAAAATTAATAAGAGAGGGTATTGGCCTTTTTCAAAATGCCATATCTTATTTATTATTTATCAAATCCTATGTAGTGGGTACTAATAGATACAATTCAAATCAGTACCCACAACATAAAATTTGGATTTGAAATAACAAATTTTGAATGCCCCTCTTATCTGATGTATGTATCAAAGAAACAGTTTCCTAAATTGAGCAAATGTTCAGAGTAAAAGAAGTGTGAATAAGGGTGTACTGGCTCTTAAAATGCACAGTGTTGAAAACCTATATTGCGAGTACTCATCGAAATTGCCTAATCAAGAAAATTCAAATGAGAACCCACTTTTTACTGAATTCATAATTTTATTACAACCCTTTTATCAGTCTGTTTTTCTGATGAGAGACAAAGTATTCAAGCAAGAGAAAGGGGAACCAAAGCATATCATAAGTGACCAAAATGGAATCAAACCAGCTTGCATTCAACCCTTGATAAAGGAAGAATTTGCGTTCAATAAAGCCCAGAATTGAGGCAAATGGAGTAAATGCTGGTTATCAGCATTTTCTTCTTTGTCTCAGTGTTTTAACAAGCTTTTCCTATAAAGGATCAGGTCAAAACTAGGTCTTGTTATGGAAAGGGTTAATCTTTTGTCAATTTTTTTTTATTTAACAACCCTTAATCAGCAAAAAAAATTTGATTTTTATTTCCTACTCAGAGCTGTGAAATCATATGGATAAGCGCTAATTAAAGTCTATATGGGAGGTCTATTTTGTCACCTATGAATCAAAATTGCTAGCAGTATCAATTACACATTGTTTATTATTGAATTTTGTGTCTGTATCTTGGATTTCTTGATTTAACACTCAGGTGACCGGAAAAGCCCCCATATTCTACTTATAATCAAGCTAAAAATTCTACACTAACTTATATTGAATCATTAATACAATAATACTCATTCATAATAATTTTGTTCACGCAATTAACTGATAAATTTATTGAAAGACTGCGTAATTTCATGTTTGTTTTATAAGATCTAACGGAGCTTCTTCCCTATTTGCGTCGCCCTGTGTGCCAAACTTTTGACGTTTATGAAGCGGCATATATCCCCAAGTGTCCGCAAATCTCTGCCTGAACTCTGGGATAGATTGAGAGACAGACGGATGCATGATATTTGTGTGTATGTTCGTCTGTATGAATCTTTGTGACGAGACTTGTGACGGATGAACGGGGGGAGATCGAGAGTGAGTGTAAGATTGTGTAGGTGACATGGAATTCGACGACATAGAATTTGGCATGGAATTCGGCATCGCATTTGAAAACGGCTTTGCGTTATTTTGTTCCGATTGATCAACAATAATACGCTTTTTCATGGGGATTGACCTCTCCTCTTTAAAACTATCGGATCGCATTGAATCATTGAGCCCTGCCTTTTCCTGCTTTGTTCCGTTGGCAATGTCCTGTTTGAGAGAAACCAAACCGATCTGTTCAAGATCAAAGTCTTTCTGTGTTGTGTAGATTCTCATGTGTAAAGGACTAAACTTTTCCTCACTACCTAACTGACCTGACTGACCGTCCCGCTCTTTATTGTGTACGAGCACTTGAGAACACGGCATCAACCCAGTCAGTAATACTGTTTCTTGATTCGGAATCGTTATCGTCATCGGTGATATGTCCGATTTACAACAATAAGTGCTGCCTGCGCACTCAAATTCCAAGGATTTCACGTTAAAGTTTTGTTTATCATCCTGAACGCTGGATTGTCGCAGAATGTTGTTTGACCTTGTGACTGCGACCTCCTGTTTAACGTTGTCAGAGTTGTGCGTATTGACGTTGTTTTGTAGAACAGAGGGTGGGGATTTCTGATCCATTTCTCCTGCATTCACAGGCTGACATGTGACCATTAAACCTGCAAATAAATTTGATATTATTTGAGATGCTAATAATCAGTGTTTTCTCCTTTTGCATAAATGTTTTCCAAACCTTTTTCTTTTAGGGATGTCAACACCAGGTCTTGTTTAGGAAAGGATTAAGAAAATTTATCATTTGATTTGAGGCAGGAATATTATTTTTACATGACTATGTCAGCAAGTGCATGACATTCAAGATCGTCAACAAAGGTCATCCGCTCATTAGCACTGAGAAAGGTCAACTAGCAATGTTTTAGACAATGATAAACTGTGAATGTTCCCATTTTGAGTATAATATTCACACAATTTCCAAGATAAGAAAAGTTTTACCACATACAGCGATCTCATCTTTACCAACAGCATGAAATGCTGCCCTTTTCAAAATGGCAAAAATTTGGACTGTCCCAATTTGAAAACAGCTGCAAATGACAAAACGGATGTTAATTCAGATAGAATTTGTGTATAATAGTACACAAATAATGGTAAGCCAAAAATGAGAAAATACTAATTATCAACATTTTGTTAATTTAGCCTCAATGTTTTTCGAATCCTTTCTTTAACCAATTACCAAATGACAAAATTTTGACTTGTCCAAATTCAAAGATGTTGCAGACGACAACCAAAAATGAATGAAAAAGTACATATTTTAATCATTTTGTATGGAAATATTGTGGGAAATGAAGAAATTGCTTGTCACAATCAATTTCTTCATTTTCCACAATGTTTTCCATAGACAGTTTCTTGTGGGGAGTCAAAAAGAGTCACTGTGTTGTAATGGGTTCAGAAAGAAGTGACAACTAAAACTGTCTCAGAGCAGACAAAGACCCCTACTAGCACCTTGTCACTGAAAAAGTGCTATAGGTCAAAAGGTTCTTGAGTTAAAACATGGAAACAGATCTTAAATAAGTCCAATTTTGACCTTTGACCTATGTGACCCCAAAAAATAAGGCACCTTCTTGTGTCAAGAGCATCAACTCAGTAAAATTTCATGATCCTGGGTCACACAATTCTTGAGTTAGAGCATGGAAACTTATTTTAAACAAAGATCAATTGTGACCTTGACCTTTAAACCTACTGGACCGAAAAACAATAGGACACCTCTTTGCGTCAAGAGTAAACACTGTAAAGTTCCATGATCCTACAGTTGTCGCCACATCGTATGGCACGTGTTTATGTTTTGTTTAACATTCAATTACATTTGAACAAAACATAAACACTGTGCCATACGATGTGGCGACAACTATATGTGAAATGGTTCTTGAGTTACAGCAAGGAAAGGAACAAGTCTATGGATGGATAGACCGACAGACAGACATGGTGAAACCAATATACAACACTTTGTAGGTTGGGGTATAAATTGACTAAAATGGTTAATTCTCCTGTTCTCCTGAAAACTCTATCTTGTTGGTACTCATTTGAGCATTTGTCATTAATTATTGAATTTTTTTCTTAGTCTGGGATTGCCTTTGTCAACAATGCATATACTTAAAGGAAGAGAAATCCAATACTGCTTACTAATGCTACATTGCAAAAGTTACTAATATTTGAAGGAGTGACCTTAGGCACAATTATTACAGCAACAGAGAGAAAAAGGCAAAGTACAGTAGGGATTCAACCTGATAATCACTAATCACAGGTTTGAAAGTCTCTGACACTACCTACAATGCTATCAAAATTAGATGTTCGTCCTCGAATGTTTTCATCCAGTTAATAAAAGACTTGATGCCCCTAACTTCTAGACTGGTATCTGACAAGAGAGAGTCCCATGCTCTACCAAATGTGTCATGGCTGGAGTCAGATGTTGTTTAGAAAAGGATTATCAAAACTACACAACCCACCTCTTGGACCATGTTTGACCTCGAATGTTTTCATCCAGTTTATAAAAGACTTGATGTCCCTCACTTCTAAACTGTGGACAATATCCAGGCATTTCTCTTTGGCTTGTAAAATGTGGGCTGAAATGAAAGCATGTTGGATTAACCCTTACCCGAATGACAAAATCTTAGGATGGTCCCATATCACAGCATCTGTAAACAACAAATAGATAGCATTTGTGTACACTACAGTGGCTGATCCAAAAGGGGGTTGTTGTTCGGGGGGGGTTAAAAAATGAACCGCCCTATGTAGCCTGATTATTTCATTTTCATGCAAAAATTCACTTGGGTAATACTTATGAAACGAACCCACCTTTTTGTAAAAATGAATCCCCTTCACTGAAATCCTGGATCCGTCGCTGCACTAAATCAAGGAAAATATTGGGGCAAAAGGAGAAAATGCTGGTCATCAGCATTTTCTTCTTTTGCCTCAATGTTTTCTCAAACCATTTCTAAAGGTGACGTCAAAACAAGGTCTTGTTTGGGAAAGGGTTAAGTAATACAAAGCAATAGATAAATCGGTGTAGACGCATCTTTTGTTTAGCCAATACCAGACAGCAACATTTTAGAAAGGTCTAAATTCAAAGATGATTCAGATGACAATTTCATGTGAATGTAATTTTAAATTTTTTGGTCTTTTTGGACAGAAAAACATTATGAGAAATAAAGAAATTGCATGTCAATATTTTCAACAATGTTTTCTAAAGCTCCTTTCTTCTAGGACGTCAAAAGGCGTAAATATGTGTGAATGGATTTTAAAGGGGACCATGGCCAAAATGGCCCCCTAAAATCCAAAACGACCCTATTCAGAAAAAGCATGGGCCCAAATAGAGCAACATTTTCAAAAAGTCTTAAAGACCTTTCTTGATGAAAACATGAAACATTTGTTTGAAGTTTGTTGGAAAGATTTCGTCGTTGTAAATGCAAAACCTCGTATCTCGTTTTTGGAAAATTTTAAAGGGGAAGGAAAAAAGTGTAATAACTTTTCTCAAACTGAAATGTTTCACTTGAAATTTGGATATATTGTTCACAAATAATTTGTCATTAATACTGATCAGTAAACATATCTCAAAATCTGCGAGAATTGTCTAAACTGGGAACACAAGTTTGTACTTTGAAAATTGCACAAATCGACATACGAAGTTTTGCATTTACACCGACGATTTATTCTTTTTAACCCTTTCCCAAACGACAAGATTTAAGGGTGATCCACGTCAAAAA
Source organism: Fragum sueziense (assembly GCA_963680895.1). Lineage (NCBI taxonomy): Eukaryota > Metazoa > Mollusca > Bivalvia > Cardiida > Cardiidae > Fragum > Fragum sueziense. Next base: position 46,562,032 of record OY804595.1, read on the forward strand.
CTGTCGCAAATGACAAAATGGATGTTTTTAAAGATACGATTTGTGTAAAATATGGCACAGAAAATATTGAGGCAAAAGGAGAAACTGCTGAATATCAGCAGTTTCTTCTTTTGCCTCAATGTTTTCCCAAGCCATATTTACTAGGGACGTCAAAACCAGGTCTTCTTTGGGAAAGGGTTAAATGAATATCCTTTTGATTAACTTAGTCTAAATAAAAACTTCTAAATTACAAATATGTGTATATTTCTGCTTTGGAAGGTTGTTATTTCTGAGAATCAATCCATTACAAACATCCTTTTTATCGTCTGAAACTCCTTTAAATTTTGAACAATCTAAATTCTAGCCATATGTCCAAGATGTCACAGAAGATGATTTTAAGTAAGTGATAGCTCCATCCTAATATTTTTGGTTTATCAGGATAGAAAAAATTGTGGAAAATGAAGGATTTGCTTGTCACAAACAATTTCTATATTTTACGCATTTTACGCCTTTATCATATGGAGAGCCATTAATCATCATTACATGCAAAATGGTTAGGAAGCCATTTTACCTGTGCCTGTTTCCAATACTTTTGAGTCCTCCCTGTACACAAAATCATGAGCTGATGACATGTGATCATTTCTAGGATCATTTCTAGGATCATTTCTAGGATCATTTCTAGGATCATTTCTGGGATCATTTCTGGGGTCTTGTACCAAGTGGCCATTTTGTCCTGTATCACTGTAATAAATATACAAAAGAGGGTTTTCATTAACAAATCGTCAAAAATAATGCTTCTGTATCAAAAAATTATGAGTCAGAGAGTCCCATTTTAGTTAGGAAGAATATGAAAATAGTCCAATTTTAATAAGATCAATACTTAAATTTGAGAGCACTTCTGATGCAAACAGAGTAATATTTTCTTTCTCTAATGTATAATACAGGAAACGAAACAGTTACAAAGTAACTTAAGACGTTATCCTTCGGTAGACCACGATTCATGGACTCTAGCCGAGATAGCCCATTGCAGAGATGATATGTGAAGAGCAACGAACGATCACTCTGCAGGGCGAATGGGAATAACCCTGTCTGACTCACATGTAATGTGGACTATATAGCCTTAAGGAATGTTAGCTTCTGTGGTCCTGTACAGTTGATACCCAGCCTCTGGTGGATTGTCTCCCCTATCTAGCGATTTACTTCCCTTTTTATCCAAATTCATTTATAATACTTTTGACTATTTCTATGTGCAATTAATCAATATGTTACAAGGATTATTTGCAAAATTAAAGTAAGTGCATGCATATGTACCTACAATAAACTTGCAAATACAAATGTACTCCTTGATAAATTATTATTTGTAAAATTTCAATATAAAAGCTAAATTCCCAAAGAAATTTATGGAGAGAAAGAATCACCCTGACTGACTGACCTATACACACATTCTCAATATAAGGGAGCCAAACGGTATTTTGGTTGTCGCAGTATATTTTCTGGAATATGGTCAGGCAGTATACTGAATTATATGTTGTGGCTGATAGAGGGGCAATGGGTGGCTTTAATGAGAAACCCTTTCTATCCCAGCCATACACCATATATGCAAGCTAGAATACCCAAAATTGTAAGGTTTGTAACTGTCGCTGATTTTAATTATACATTTCAAAATGACTTTGTTTTAAAACTTAGGTTATAAACCATAAACTGTGCACATCATTTTCATTGAGTATATATTATGAGTCCGAAAATCGTATATATTTTGTTTTGTCTTCTAATTATAATAAAATATAGGGTTTTGAAAATTGTCGCCAAATATATAAATTTTGATATATTCTTTAGATTGGAGGGCACAATTCATAGCATAAAGGGACAAAACGTGAATGAAAGTAACATTTTGATAACAGATACACCGTTTTTACTGAAAATCAGCTCGATTTTGTTGTCATTTAAATGATATGGATATTATCGTTGGTTTACTAATTAATTTTATAGCGTAGATTTTTAGGCAGTAAGGTTAGTTACCTACGTTTTCTGCATACATGAAGGTCTATTACTTTAATTGTTGTATTATCTTAAATACTTTATTACTGTTAGAAAGTAAACATAAGATCAATTTGCAAGTCTCTTGTAATAATCTCAAAATATGACATCAAAGTACAAATGTAAGGTTGTAAGGTTCGTTACAGAAAAATCATTTGAATCAGTAGTTTCCTATAAAAATGTGAATGATCATGATAATATTGAAACACAGGGTCCTGTTAGAAAGTACTAAATTGTATCCATCATTTTTTGGCTTCTCAAAACCATTATTTGTCAAATAAACATGATTTTGTGCCAAGAATTTGAGTCCATGTATTTAAGACAAAATAAGTTTCTGTTTGTCTTAAAACTCAGAAAAATGATGGTGCATCATTAATTGAATATGTTTTTGTTGAAAAAAGATATTTATTTGTACCAAAGACAATTTAAGAGGTGAAAAGACGTCGAAAAATCATATGTAAGGTTCGTTATTATAGTAACCAACCTTACTTGATTTTCATACTTTATATACAAATTCATATCAACCTCAAGTGTTTTTTGCGAATTTATATTTCAATAGATATATATCTTTCTTTTGAATTTTCTCATGTAAGACGCATGAAAAATATTTCGTTTTTGTTAATATTCACCACCAAAAGGGTGCAGCATATCATTTTAAAAGATATTCAATTAAAATGAATCGAAATCAAGATTTTAGCATCACACAGCTCTAAAGGCAAAATGTATTCAACTTTTTGACTAGAAACCATAACATTTGAACACATTTTGTGTATATCTAAAATGATCTTGTATCTATTTCGGGTGAAGGTTTGACAAAGGATGTAACGAACCTTACCAAGACAATAAACACAATTTGTACCTTGGTTCTTACTATACTGTATCTGTTGATTCGACACAAATCAACCAAACAAAAAGACGTTTTGGGATTATTTTCATCAGTTAAGACTATAAACATGATTATTCAGTATACAAAGTATAGCCTAAAAAAGTAATGGATTTTTTAAAAACGGTTGTATATACATTTACGTAAATGTTTCAAATTAATCATTTCTTTTACAAAGTAGATAAATTGTTTTCGTGAAAGTGCTTTTTGGCAATTCGGATATCTTGCTACATCTCATATCGGCATGGTATGGATATATTCAGTTATTTCTATTGTTTGATAACGTGTATTAAATAAATGATAAAGAAACAATTCAAATTGAATTAAGGTTTAAGGTAGCGAACCTTACACAACGGGAATATGGCGTAAAATGTCTCGAATTTGGTACTTAAAGTGTTTATTGAATCAATTCTGTGACTTAATTTTAACTACACACCTTCCACAATTAAATCTGACTAGAAAATGTTTAGAATTAAGCTATGATTGCACATAACCTAATTGGTGATACCGACATGTTATCTTTTCCGATACCATGATACAGTAAAGCCTGGTCATAAATACGTGAACTTGGAAACTTTGTAATTTTCTCTATCATGCATTAAAGATTATAAACCCTATGAAACTTCATTTTCTTCAATTATTTGTTGCAACATCTAGGCCGAGTTGAAAACATGGCTTCGGGAAACTGACAATTTTATTGTCGATATGGGATTCAGAGATGTTCTCGATCTGCCGAAATCCTCTGGCTATGAGCCACGAATGCCATCTTACCTAAAGGCAGGTCAAAAAGTAAGGTTCGTTACTTTTGATATATAAGAATGAATTGTAAATAACTATTTTCATAATAGAAAAAGCCCTTCGATAAAGCCCACTTTTATTCTTATATTAACTGCAATAGAATTTCAACAAGAATAAAAACTATTTATTGCACCTTACATCATATACTGCAATTAAAAAGTTGCAGAAATTACACACTAACAGTTCGATCTATGTCTCTAAAATAGGTAGTTTTTGGAATTGGATTGAAGAAGATTAAGTATTTAAACTGTTTGGGAATTAAAAATGTTCATGAATATTAATATATCTTCTATTGATAGTAATCAATCATGTCCATGTACGTCGTCATATTGAAAAGTAACAAGAATTTAAAATTGACACTTCATTAGCAACGAACCTTTCACTAGTAAAAATGGTACTTTTATTGGGCTGATTGAAGATGCTGTATCTCGAGTATCGTCTTATTCATGTTGAAAATATTTTGCAGTTGCATCCTATAGATGTATGCCATGCTTTTTAACAAATCAAAGTCAAGTTTCTTCGATATCACTTTTTCGCATTTTTCAAAATCCAACTGGCTCCTATTTATTGAGAATGCATGTTAATGTGGACTATAACATGGGCGGATCTAGAGGGGGGGTCGGGGGGGGGGGGGGGGTGGCGGGGGGTCCGGACCCCCCCTGGCATTGGCCGAAAATTGAATTTTGACTATATAAATTTAGTGTAATGTTACATATTTACTACATTTAGAGCCATAATTTGGGTTTGGACCCCCCCTGGAAAAAATTTTGTGCTTGGACCCCCCCTGGAAAAAAATCCTGGATCCGCCCTTGTATAGCCATGAGGAATGTTAGCTTCTGTGGTCCTGTATAGTTGGTACCCAGCCTCTGGTATATTGTCTCCCTTGTCTAGTGAATTACTTCCCTTTTTCTTCAAGTTCATTGATAATACTTTTAAAATTGATTTTATATGCAACATGAATTAATCAATATATTTCAAGGAATATTTGCAATATTATAGTAAGTGCATACTATTTGCAAATACTCCTTGATATATTATCTTATATAAAATATCAATAACAAATCTAAATTCACAAAGAACCATGGAGACAAGGAATCACCCTGTTTCACTGACCTATAATGTGGACTATAGGAATGTTAGCTTCTGTGGTCCTATATAGTTGGTATCCAGCCTCTGGTGAATTGTCTCCCCTATCTAGTGAATTGCTTCCCTTTTTATCCAAATTCATTAATAACACTTTTAACTATTTCTATGTGCAATTAATCAATATGTTTCAAGGAATATTTGCAAAATTATAGTAAGTGCATGCCTGTGTACTTACAATAAATTTGCAAACACTCCTTGATATATTTTTATTTGTAAAATTTCAATATCAAAGCTAAAATTCGCAAAGAAACACGGAGACAAGGAATCACCTAGTTGCAATAATGTAACCGAAACTTTTTTGAATTTTGATCTGGGTTTCGGTTACAATTCCTTCCTATTCGTTGCAATGGAGCAGGTGCTGGAATGATTCATTCCAGCAAGTTTAGCATAGTCAAACTTCAAAATAAAGCTACGGAATGCTGTAAGAATGTTTCCTGACAACTGGTTAACTATTTTTCTGTCAATCCAGCGTAGTTTTATGTTGAAATCACTTTCAAAAAAAGTTCAATTCAATTTTGAAGCTGAGTACCCATCCATTTTATTCTACCGAGACTTGAAATTTCCGTTGGAAGAAATAATTGATAACAATTCTTGTTGATACTTTTTAACCAAATTTGTGCCATGGAATATCTTTTTATGGGATACACATCTGATTAGATATGTTAGTATTCGAAAATTTATGCAAGAAAATGCGTTTTCCACTCTTTCGTCTTGCTCCACAAGAAGGAATAGGGTGGACTCGTTGCCACAAACCAATACCCATCATCAAGTTTGTGGCTACGATATCGCAGCTAAGAATCACCCTGACTGACTCACCTATAATGTGGACTATAGCCATGAGGAATGTTAGCTTCTGTGGTCCTATACAGTTGGTACCCAGCTTCTGGTGGATTATCTCCCCTGTCTAGTGATTTACTTCCCTTTTGTATGGGGACATGCGGGGAACCAGACTCGGGCCAGCTGTTGCCCCTAGAAATAAAGTTAATTAACATACCCCTCATCAACATGTGACATATTTGTAGGTCATTAAAGGGGAGGCCAGCTAGGCTGTCGAAAATGCAAATGGCACAATAATTACAAACCAGAAATAACGTATGAAATTACCAACCTGAAGGGGTAGATCACTTACGTCCATTTTTAGCACTCTTCAAGTTTTATCAAGTATTAAAATCCAAGTCAATTAATAACGTGCAGCCAGTTTTTATTGTCCTTGTTTTTGTTTTGTAACCGCTACATATGCCCAACCTTCAAAAATCAATTACGTCAGAGGTACGTCATCTGGGCTCAGCGAGATTTAACACACCGTACAACCGACTGCGTCGAAAGTTTGCGAAGACAGATTCGGCATCTGATGTCATGTGCATGGTAGGTCAAATGAATTAACTTTTAGGAATTAACGAAAGGATCTTTGGTATTCTACAGATGATAAATACGTGTATAAATGTTCAGTGTTTGTACAAAGTAAACATTTCCATGTATCCCTCGCAAATAAGGTCACAGTCATCGACACAGCCGATTGTATGGTGTGTAAATATCGCGGAGGTGTGTCTCGTTGACCTTGACCTTGTCTCGTTTTGAAGTAAAAATAGAATGTGTAAACAAGCTTGTAAAGGATTGATCTATAGCAAAGGAAAGGTGGTTGTCCACCGTCACCGTGCTTGAGGTTTTTATGCATTGCAAATTGTTTTTCCATGCACAAATATGAGTTCCCGAACAGTTCGGAAGCATAAAAACCTAGAATGGGCCCCTTTAATATTACAGAAGAAATTTGTTTTAATTCAGAGTATACCATGGGTACAAACCTTTTTTTTCTAAAACTTTTACCAAATAAGGGATGGTTTTCGGAAAACAAGAGGCCCAGAGGGCCTTATCGGTCACCTGAATCAAATGAGCAGAAACAGTTAAGGAAAATGTTAAAAGTTAACTAAAAGCGCAACCCCCCCAGCACCACCATTTCTTGACAGTCTTTTTTTCTCTTGTACAAACTTATTTAAAGTGACATTTCAGAACTTTTTGTCATAAATTTTTCTTTTATTTTTATCTGAAAGAGCATATTTCCTTATGAAAATTCTGAAAATTTCAAGCCAAAATATTGCGCCGTTTACGAGAAATTGATATTTTTGTGTTAAAATTGAACAAATTGTTGTGGACAACAGTTCGGATTTATATGCAATTTATCGATTATGTCTCAACTTTATATGCGTGTTTCTCGCTTATTGGCAACAACTTAAAAAAACTAATAGTATTTTCACTCATTAGAATAACACGGTGGGGATTGTGCATGATGGGATGGATAACGACTACCAACAATAGGGAACGATTTGATCAAGTAAACCGTGACGTAATTTCGGACAAATAAATAGTATTTCGTTGGTGTTGTTATAAAATCTTGTACCTACGGCTTGAATCAAACTGTAGTTACGAGATGTTATAACAACACCGACGGTTTATCAAAACATAACGGTAAACTCGGTCTATTTTGTGCACAAAATTTGATGCCAACTCGCCTCTCTTCAGGTAAGACATTTTGCAATAACTCTGTTATTTCTGTATCAATTTTCAAGCGGTTTGCTGCATGTACCCCGCCTTATCGAGCTCTTTCATCGGATGTATGACATATTAGATAACTCATGATACTTTTTCCGAAATATTGTCCCAACCAACCAGAAAGCGAAATGGTAACGACTACGGCCAAATTAATCACGCTTCAGGTAAGAATTTGTGCAATAACTTTCTTATTTCTGCGTCAATTTTCATGCTGTTTGTTGCATGTACGCCATCTTACTGAGCCCTTTTCTCAGATGTATTATTTATCTGGAACTTCCCTGTACTTTTCTCAAAAACCAATCCCAACCGACTAGAAAAAGGGCCTGAATTTTTTGTCGTTTTTCTGGTCGGTTGGGATCAATTTTTGGACAAAGTACAAAGATTCTACAAACAAGTCATATATCCGAGGAAAGAGCTCACTAATGCCGGGTACATGCAACAAACCGCTTGGAAATTGGACCAGAAATAAGATAATTATTGCACCATTTCTTACCTGAAGTGAGGCAAATTTGTCCGTATACTCAGCATTCGTTATCCATCCCATCATGCACAATCCCCACCGTGAATAACCAATCTTGAAATCAAGACATACTTTAAAAAATTGAAATGGAATGAAATGTCCCTTTACAGACTCAAATACCAAATGTGAATTCAATCCAACAATAGAACATTTCTTAATATGTACCCTATTTACCCCCTTTTGGCCCCTTTTGGGGCCCCAAAGGGAGATAACTCCGTGATTTGTAAAAATCTGAAGCGGCTTCCCATTGGGATGCTTCCTGCCAAGTCCGGTAGAAATCTGTCCAATGGTTCTCAAAAAGAAGTAGAAAATGTTCAAAGTTAGGTAATAACGCGAACCCCTCCCATCTCCCATCCGCAGCACGGCCATTTATTGACAGATTTTTTTCTCTTGTACAAAACTTTGTAGTCCTTGCCCTAATGACTTTAACTTCCAAATATGTATCCAATGCAACAGCCGGTTCATGAGTAGAATATTTTTTAAGTTGTACCCAATTTACCCCCTTTTTGGCCCTTTATGGGACCCCAAAGGGAGATAACTCCATGATTTGTACAAAATCTGAAGCGACTTCCTATTAGGATGCTTCCTGCCAAGTTTGGTTGAAATCTGTCCAATGGCTCTTAATAAGAAGTCGAAAATGTTAAGTTAACTAATAACGCGCCCCCCCCTCCCATCCCCCATCCCCAGCACGACCATTTCTGGGCGGATTTTTTTCTCTTGTACAAACTTTGTTGTCCTTGCCCTAAAGACTGTAAATACCAAATGTGAATCAAATCCAACTACCGGTTCATGAGAAGAAGATTTTTAAAGATGTACCCTATTTAACCCCTTTTTGGCCCCTTATGGGGCCCCATAGGGAGATAACTCCATGATTCGTACAAATCTGAAGCGGCTTCCCATGGGGATGCTCCCTGCCAAGTTTGGTTGTAATCCGTCCATTGGTTCTCAAAAAGAAGTCGAAAATGTTAAAAGTTAACGCACGACGGACGACGCACGACGGACGACGGACGACGACAGACGAAACATGGTCGCAATAGGTCACCATGACCTTCGATCAGGTGACCTAAAAAAGCGATAATTTCTCACCTAGTAGCATTCTTTTTAGCGAACATGTGACAGCTACATAATATGAGAGATTTGTGATTATTCCAAGCTAAAAACGTGATGGTTATAAAATCAGGTCAGAGAGGAAGAAAATGTGATGAGAAATTCTAGAAAGTGTTGTTCAAATATATAAAACAATGGCGCCAAGTCATCATCCCCCAGGTTTTGCTTCCGGAATTCACTGCCCTTTTATCCACAGTACATATTATCCTTTTCCCGTACAATTCAAAGCTTTTAACTTTCCTAACAGTTTATTTGATTGATTGATTGATTGATTGATTGATTGATTGATTGATTGATTGATTGATTGATTGATTGATTGATTGATTGATTGATTGATTGATTGATTGATTGATTGGTTGATTGATTGATTGATTGATTGATTGATTGATTGATTGGGGTTAAGTACCACATTCAACAATTTTCAAATTATTGCAATGGCACATGAGCTGTACCTAACCATGTGTTTTTGGTATTCAACTCACCAGTACAAACACAATATCCAATCCGAGCCATCAGCACATTCCTAATAGAAATGAGTTGGGAAAACATGAGGCAAACAAGATGTGTTTGTGTAACAGGAATGCCCCCTAGAAGGCCAATGTTACGTTTTCACATTAAGTTTTCAAGTAAAGGTTTGATTAGGGTTAAAGGATGACCTTGAGGAAGGTCATCTTGCATGGAACAGATATATCTATTAAGTAGTGAAGGAAAGTTACATACCAAAATTGAGTTAATGCTTTTGGAGAAAATGCCAATGTTAAGTTTTCATGTTAAGTTTTAACATTAAGTTTTCGTGTTAATTGTTGATAAGGGTTAATGGATGACCTTGAGGAGAGTCATATTGCATGGAACAGATAGATATCATTGCAAGAAGGTTACATACCAAATTTGAGCTTTGTATGTGGAATACTTTTGGAGAAAAGACCAATGTTAAGTTATCACAGAAAGTTTTAACGTTAAGTTTTCAGGTCAATTGTTGATAAGGGTTAATGGATGACCTTGAGGAAAGTCATATTGCATGGAACAGATAAATATAATTGAAAGAAGGTCACATACCAAATTTGAGCTTTATACGTGGAATATTTTTTTAGAAAAGACCAATGTTAAGTTTTCAAATAAGTTTCGTACTGACAGACGCACAGACGGATGGACAGATGGACAATGGGAAAACAATATCCCTAATCTATCGATGACGGGGCATAAAAAGAAAATGTTGATAAACAATATTGTCTCCTTTTAGCATCGATAACTAAGTGATGAAATCCTTGAGGGAAAAGGAGAAAATGCTAAAAGTCAGCATTTTCTTCTATACCACCTGGGGTTTCTGAACTAAAATCAAGTAGATTCATCAAAACAAGGGCTTGCAGTGACGGATCCAGAGGGGGTTCGGGGGGTACAAACGAACCCCCTCTGTAGCCCAATTATTTCTTTGTCATGCAGAAATTCAGTCAAAATTGTATAATAATAGGAAAACAAACCCCTCTTATTGAGTGTTCGAACCCCCCTTACAGAAATCCTGGATCCGCCAGTGGCTTGTTTATGAAATAGCTTACCGATTACTAGAAGACAAATTTAACATTGGTCTAAATTCAACGATGTTATAGACAATATAAAGTACATGAAGTTTTACATTTCTTGGACTTTTTAAGTAGAAAACATTGTACTGGAAATGAAGAAATTGCTTGTCACAAGCAATTTCGCCATTTTCCGCAATGTTTTCCTAACACATCTATCTTTAGGGCATCACTGTTTAGGAAAGGGTTCATAACAAGTCCAATAATATCACACTTTGATGTTGTGGAAACAACAGACAGTTCTTGGATTTCAAGCATGGTACCTGACACCCTGTAGTTCTAATGTCATGCTATTTTTTACGAAAAGGTGAGGACTTCCTTTGACACATGATGGCAAAACATCAACAAGTTCTTAAAACTTTCCCAAACAGCAAAATTTCAGGAAGATCCCATTTGAAAAATGCTGCCAACTACAAAATGGGAGATGATACAGATTCAAATTGTGTATGATATTGGCCTGAAATTATTGAGGCAAAAGGAGAAAATGCTGGTAACCAGCATTTTCTTCTTTTGCCTCAATGTTTTCCAAAAGCTGTTTTAATTGGGGACATCAAAACCAGGTCTTGTTTGGGAAAGGGTTAAAGTACATTTGGAGTGTTTATGCAGAACTGTTGTATGAAGATATGAATTATTTTGCGTTTACAACAGTTTCATATTTGATGAATGAAATGTAAAATACCATGCATGCATCAATAGATGGTTTTGTGAAACACACATGCCCATTACAAAACATAACAAGAGCTTCACAGAGGGGCGCATATACGCCCGAGAGGGGCTTGTCAGTAAAATTGGCCAATTTTTCAATTCAAGGGCAGATAATTCAAGAACGAAAAGAGTTATCTGAATTCCGTAAGCAGTGTGCACAACTAGACACCGTGGAGAATCATTGTGGTAAGTTTGATCAAATTCAGATCAAAACTGTAGGAGGAGTTGCGCACACAAGAAATTGCTAATGGACGGACAGATGGATGGACGGACAAATGGACAGATGGACGACCGGGGCCATAACATAATACAACCCTTCGGGCGTATAACAATGATACTGGACTTGCACATTACAAAACAGCAAAATTTTAGACTGGTCCAAATTTAAAGATGTTGCAGACAACAAAATCAAAAGCATGGAATTTAACATTTGTTGGTGTTTTCGGGTGGAAAAAACATTGTGGGAAAGGAAGAAATTGCTATAATCTTTTTCCTGAAGGGTTAAAAAAAGCATCAATGTGTGGTACTTGGATGGCTTGACCATCAAAGGAAAGATCTTGTCACAAGGAAACAATTCTGAAATATTGAAGCCCTATTACTTACGATCACACAACCCATTCCCCTATGATGACACTTTTTGAACCCCACAAGGTAAATGCTTTGGAAAACATTGTGGTAAATGAAGAAATTGCTTGTGACAAGCAATTTCTACATTATCCACTATCTTTTCTGTCCCAGATGCAAGGCTTTTTGAAATTTTACCAACTTAAATTTGTCATCTGCTAAACCTCTCAATTTGGAACAGTCCCAAATTTTGCTGTCTGGTAATGTGTGAATACAAACCTTAATATAGGACTGGCTGAGCTACATCTCAAGGCATCATCATCAGAGTTCATCAAATAGACAGGAAGTCTTGGCTCCGAGTGACGTGGTCGAAACAATGCACTCCCACTGAGCGCGCTGGCTATGGAGAGCGAACCCTCCGAGTGTCGCTTACGAACCATATGAATATCTGTATGATTACTGTGTTTCATCTGCAAGATTCTACGAAACTGCTGGCTCCCGAAAAGCGCTGATCGACAGATGGATTCAATGACGGGAATGTATGACGACTTGATGGAATTAATCGGGTAACTGTCCGGTAAACCTACAAACGCAGAGAAGCATATAAGAGGGGTGTCGATTTTTTTTATCTATTGTCCATCAAACCCTATATTGAGGGCAATCATTAGAATCGTCTCATCGAGACAATTCAGATGAGTACCCACAACATAGGGTATTGATTAGAAATAGCAAATTCAGAATGGCTACACCCCCTTTTATCTGTTATTCTGAAAAGATCTGTAACAAAAGATCCTCAAACTGAACCAGAAAATCGCAAAAAATTTTTAGTAAAAGCATATAAATTTAATTACAGTTATCACTTGTTATGTTGATATTAGATTAGTTGAACTTCTGCTCAAGTCAAGGTGTAGTTTTTTAGCATTTTTCACTATTGATTAAGCCAAAAATATTTGGCACGTACAGCAGCCATTTGTAGAAAGTGGAATAACTTAGAAATTTGCCTTGAAGCAAAAAGTTAAAAGCCCTTTGTTAAGGTAGCAAACCTCCAATGAGATTCATGCGTCATTGGAATTGTTTGTGCGACGTCGTTTACATTTTGTTACATATCTGAAAATATTCTGGCTATATCATGAACATTCAGCAGCGACTGTGAGACATTCCATCCCTGAATGTTTACAATGTTGCCCGAATGATTCCGACAACGAGTGAATCTCATTAGGGGTGGACTACTAAAAATACATGAAACTTTGACAGACTTACCAGCCGACTGTGTGATTCTGTTCATGAGTTTGTTCAATGTGCTATTTCCGATGGAAATATTATCGTACCACACAAAATCCATGGGTAGGATGCTTCGTTTTGGTTGCTGCCAGAAGGCATCACTGTGTGGTAACAGGTTAAAGATCTTCAACAACAAATTTAAAGACTTACCCGCCGACTGAGTGATTCTATTCATGAGTTTGTTCAGCGTGCTATTTCCAATGGAAATATTGTCATACCACACAAAGTCCGTGGGCAGGATGCTTCGTTTTGGACGCTGCCAGAACGCATCTGACATAGGATGTAGATGAATGACGTAGTTGGTATACGATAACACAGGACATTTTGGATCACCTGGAATAAATAAGAAAAATATTTAAACTTTTCCCAAACAAGACCCTAATAGATCTCGTTTTAGAAAACATTGAGAGGAAATATAATCAGCATTTTCTTTTGTCTCAATATTTCCTATGCTATAATTGAAATGCACATTTTCTACTTTTGCTATCATAAATTTTGGCTTCTGCAGCAGCTTTCAAATTGTACCACCCTTAAATTGGGCGGTTTGGGAAAGGGTTAAGTTCCTAGACCTTCCTAAAACAACACATTTTAGTGTTTTCCAAAGTCAAAGGCGTTGCAGATGACAATATAATTGATGTTAAAAGGAGACAATGTGTATTTCTATTTTAAATTAAGCCAAGAATACATTCAAAGAAAGGGAAAATGTTGCGTCAAAAGGAGAAAATGCTGGTTATGCATGTCCTGTTTGAAAAAGGATTGAGTAATGATCATGTAGTCATCAAATATTGTCACCTGGGCAAGTTGATGAAATTGTTTATCTCTCCCACGGAGTCAGAAGGAAGCACAATTCGCACAATCACAACTAATTGTTTATATACAAACACATTTAACCGCTTTTGAACAAAAACTCCATAACTGTTTTTATTGAAAAGCATCGATATTCTAGTCTTAATTTGGGGAAGCATTGTAAGACAAGGAGAAATTGCTGATAATCAGCAATTTCTCCTTGCCCTCCCAAAATATTTTCGATGCTAAACATACATTTTATAAATTTTGCTAGATCTATGATTATTTGTTTGCTATCTTTGTTGAGGACTTTCAAATTGGAATAGTCTGTAATTTTGCAGTGTGCTGAAAAGATTAACAAAATTTTCCTTACCAATTCCTTATACTAGACAAGACAGTTTTGGACGTCCCTGAACAAAAAAGGTGGGGAAAACTATGAGGTAAAAGAAGAAAATGCTGATGAACAGCATTTTCTCATTTTGCATCATTCTTTTCCACGCCATATTGCACACAAATAACAATTTTACGATCAACATTCGTCTTGTCATTTAATGTTGCAGTAGCTTTCGGAATGGGGCAGTTCAAAATTTTGTATTAAATAGGAGTGGATTCATTTCCACACTATAACAACTTCGCCTATATTTAAGTCTTCGAAACATTATCACTATCAAATAGTGATAATTATTCCGAAACACCATAGAAACAGCGACCAAATCGTGGATAATAGCCGTTTTCTGAACTATATTTCGTCATGACAAAAAATCGTTTTTATTATCCAAGCTTTTTAAAAAGAATGTTTCTTGAAGTAACAAAAATTCAAGTGATGCATATTTTTTCAAATGAAACTCGATGTTATGGGTACTCATTCAAACAACTTTACTAAATCCATTGAGAGAAATGTATAAGGCTTGATTGATTGAATGGGTTTTAACCCATTACCGGATGGCAAAATTGGTCCAAATTCAATGATGATGCAGACAACATTTTCAAGTGAACGAAATTTACATTTTTGGGGGTCGTTTGGTACAGAAAACATTGTGGGAAATAAAGAAATTGCTTGTCACAAGCAATTTCTTCATTTTCCAAGATGTTTTCCAAAGCCTTTCTCTTCTAGGGCGTCAAAAGGTGTCAATATGTTTGGATGGGTTAAAGCATTTTTACGGTACTTCAGTCATATCATTGCAGCTGGAGCACCTATCAATGGATGACCAATACATTAACATCCGTTCTGAGCTTTAAGCTGCTCATCCCTCTTCGGTTTACAATTTTTCCCCCTAGCTTTTAAAGCCAAATTTTTGAAAAACTTCTTTGCCAAAATGGGGATCGAATCCTGGACAACATGATTGGTGGCTTTGAATGGCTATAGTAATGGTAAATCATATGCAAAGAAAACATTTAGGAATGGCGTAGTCAACAAATTTACTAGTTGACATTTCCAGATTAGTCTGGCAAGGCTTGAACAGTCAATGACTTCATTCTAAATAAGGTCACATATTGTTTTGTCACATGTACCATGATTATGTGAGGGCTTTAGCCTATGACTTTCCCAAACAGTGACGCATTTTGACGCTCCTATTATGTTAAAACTGGAATATCAGGTTTTCCCATTCGCACATGATGACAGCTTAGAAAAACCTTGTGGAAAATGAAGAAATTCCTTGCAAAAAGACCCAGTTTTGGCATCTCTTTAAGAAAAGGCTTGATGAAATGGCATTGAAAACATTGAAACAAATGTTGATTACCAACATTTTCTTCTTTTGTATCACTATTTTTACATCACAACCATCCATGTCTTGTTAACCCATTACCACACAGTGACTCCTTTTGACTCCCCACAATGGCTAATGGCTTTAGAAAACTTTGTGGAAAATGAAGAAATTGTTTGTGTCACAAGCAATTTCTCCATTTTCCACAATGTTTTCTAACCCAAAATGGAAAGATTTTTAAAATTTCATCAACTTAAAATTGTCTTCTGCAACATCTTTGAATTTGGACCAGTCCAAAGTTTTGTCGTTTGGTAATGGGTTAATAAAGGGTCATGTTGTCTTGGCAATGATTTTAGTTGAACTAAATTACATCGTCACATAATCAAGAATCGTGTCTAACAAGTTTTGGTCAAAACTAAAAGAAGTCTAACCTGTGAAATATTCATCACGCATGGACCAGAGGTACAAATTAGAAGGAATGGTAGGATCAAATGATGTTAAACACTTTCCTAATCAGAAAAATTTCATATCAGTGGATTCAAAGGCACTGTTAACCCATTCCTTAACAGTATTGTGACACCTTTTGACGCCCTACAAGATAAAGACTTAGGAAAACTTTGTGACAAGCAATTTAATCATTTCTCACACAAAAGACCCCAAAACTTAGAATTTCATTCACTTCTGCAACATCTTTGAATTTGGACAGGTCTAAAATGTTGCCGTCTGGTATTTGGCTAAGGGTGACAACGACGCCTGGCTGTAAGTGACAACATTACTGATCTACAAACATTCTTTTTGTTCCAGTTACTAGTAATTTCTCTGTTTTCCTCAATGTTTTCCAAAGACTTTCTCTTGTAGGGCGTCAAAATGCGTCAGTATATGGTAATTAATGTGTCACCTTGTCCAGCTGACTTAACATTTTGTTTACTGGGTAAAACAAATTGCCAGTTTTCCAGAATTTCAGTAAGTTTAATATTATGTCAAATTTTTGCCACAATAATTGAGTATAAAGCAGGCTGATCTTAGTTTATACTGTATGCAAAAGCATTATTCAAAACAGCATTATGACGCCAACAAAACGGTTAAAGAGACATTTCAGAATTTTTTGTCATAAATTTTACTTTTACTTTTATTTGAAAGAGCATATTTCCTTATGAAAATTCTGAAAATTTCAAGCCAAAATATTGCGCCGTTTTCGAGAAATTTATATTTTTGTGTTAAAATTGAACAAATTGTTGTGGACAACAGTTCAGATTTATATGCAATTTATCGATTATGTCTCAACTTTACACGCGCGTTTCTCGCTTATTGGCAACAACTTAAAAAAACTAATAGTATTAATACTCATTAGAATAACCAATCTTGGCATCTAGACATACTTTAAAAAATTGAAATTGGAATGAAATGTCCCTTTAAGGGTTACGACTATGGCTGGCTGTAAGTGACAACTGATCTACATACATACTTATTGATCCAGTTACTAGTAGTAACCGATGACAGACGACTTAAAAGGACAGCAACGTAATTAACGGAAGAATTATCTAACCTTTTGTTCTTACTCAAAATTCATGACTTATTATGATATTAACCCCTTAACCCCTTACCAGACAGCAAAATTTTGGACTGCTCCAATTTTAAAGGTGTTGCATAATATGAAAAATTCAAGCAAATGAAATTTAAAATTTGTTGGTCTTTTGGGGGTAGCAAACATTGTGGTAAAGGAAGAAATTGCTTGTCACAAGCAATTTCTTCATTTTCCATGATGTTTTCCTAGGTAATTATCTCATAGGGAGTCAAAAAGAGTCACTGCGAGGTAATGGTAGCCCCTTTCCCAAATGATGCCATTTTAACCCATTCCCAAATGCCAAAATATTAGGGCGAGTCAATTTGAAATCTGCTGCAGATGACAAAATTGATGCTGATAATGATATAATTGAGGCAGAATGTAGCATAGAAAATACTGAGGTAAAAGGAGAAAATGCAAATGACAAAATAAGAGTTAGTTAACATAAGACTTGTATACAATATAGCACAGAAAATTTTATGTCAAAAAGTTTGGAAAACATTGAGGCAAAAGAGGAAAGTCCATGTAAATAGCATTTTCTCCACTTGCCCCCCAAAAAATTATAGGCTATTTTGCACATAAATCCTATCCTTTACACTTTGTTGTTTGCAGCAGCTTTAAAATTGCATGACCCTGGAATTTTGGTGTTCGGGAATGACCACAATCTACATGAATGATCAAAATACATTATTTCCTTGTTTTTTTGTGAGGGCTTGATCAAGTCCTGTATCTGATATGTTGACAATTACGTCGTGCAATGTACTTGACATGAATACTATTTTTGAAAATATTGCCGCTTTTCAACGAAAACCTCGTAACTGCAGCTTGTTTTAAGCTGCAGTTACAAGCTTTTTTTGAAAAGCAGCAACATATGAAACAATCCCCTTGTCATGCACAACCTGCGAAGAAATTGACCTTTGTACGAACATTGACTTGTTGACGCACCTTAGTGTTTTAAGCCTTTAGAAATATTGAAGAAAAGGACGAAAATGCTGGTCACCAGCATTTTCTCCCTTTTCCTAAATATTAACCAGTTAATCAAAAAGAATCTAGAAAGTCGAAATGTTGTCATTTTCAGAAGATCAAAACTATTTTGTTTGGAAAATGGGTTATGGCCTTATGGGGTTTGGCAGAAAACTATTGTTATTAAGGCCGATTGTTAGCATTAGGTGCATTATTGTTTCCATGCACTCATTATAGTTTCTTTCATAACCATCTTATTTCTATATATATCAATACTAGAATTATGCTATTTTTCCTTCCAAAATGAGAAATCACAAAAAAAAACTTAATTAACAAAAAATTCCCCTAAGCATGATTCTAAAGCATCTTGGAATTGTGAAGTACCTTGAAATTTTGAAAGATAAAATTAGTTGACATTATAACACAGAAAATATTGAGGCAAAGGGAGAAATGCTGCTGATCAGCATTGCTCTTTTGCCTCAATATTTTCTGTGTTATATTGTACACAAATTCTATCTTTATAGACATCCTTTTTGTCGTCTGAAACACCTTTCTAATTAGACGAGTCAAATTTTTTTGCCACTTGGGATTACCCAATGGGATAGGGTTAAGACGAGCAATTTCTCAAATTTTCTACACAAAAATACTACAAGAGCTGTCCGAAGACAGCGCACTCGACTTTCTAAGTTGCTTAGTATAAAGGGGGCATAACTCCAAATAGAGTGGTCCCAGGGTCAATTTGGGCCCTGATTGTAAGGTAGAGGGTGTGATGGTGAATAAGTATTCCAAGTTTGGGCTGAATCCCTTTGATAGTATGGAAGTTATTGATGTATGAAAAAACTTTAACCTTTGTTGCAACGCCGACGCCAACGCCGACGTGACAGTATAAGCTCTCATTTTCTTCGAAAAGTCGAGCTAAAAATATATGTTAAATTTCATGCACTTGAAATTTTTGTCTGAAACATCTTTGAATTTGGATCTGTCTAAAGTTTGTTGCATGATAATGGGTTAATGCCTATTTCAACTGCTATGGTCATGTCATGGTCCCTGGAGCACCTATGCATACATGATTCCTGTCGTTTTTCACACCAGTAATACCAATACAAGTCCTTACCACGCCTCCAACTGCTCAAACACATAGGTTAAAGTGACATTTCACATTTATTTCATTTTTTAAAAGTATGTCTTGATGCAAAGATTGGTTATTCTAATGCGTAGAAATGTTATCAGTTTTTTTAAGTTGTTATTTATAAGCAAAAAATATGCCTTCAAAGTTGGAACAGAAATGACAAATTTAATCTAAACTGTTGTCCACAACAATTTGTTTAATTTTAGCACAAAAATATATATTTCTCGTAAACGGTGCAATATTTTGGCTTGAAATTTTCAGAATTTTCATAAGAAAACATGCTCTTTTAGATAGAATAAAAGTAAAATTTATGCAAAAATAATTCTGAAATGTCACTTTAATGATCAACAAACGATTGTTGGGTGATAATTTTGTCAGAGAATATTAATTTTGCCGCGGCCAAGATCAAACCCGTAACCTAATGAGTCAAAGTCTGATGTGCTTTTTACTGAGCAATGGCCGCAAAATTCCATGTTCAGATGCCAGGGATAAACACTGAACTTGTAACCCCTTGCTTGGGAGGTAAACACTCTACTAGCACCAATAACCCATGTGCGGATCCAGAGGGGGGGTCAGGGGGTCATGACCCCCCCCCCCCCTTGGAATTTGGCAAAAAAGGGGGTTATCAAAACGATTACTGGTTATGTCCCACATAAGCTGCGTCATTTGTCTCTGTGTGCCACGACAAACCATTGTTATATATAGTCCTTCATGATATGACATGTATCTGCATGGATCCAGAGGGGGTCAGGGGGCCTAACCCCCTGGAATTTGGCGAAAAAAGGGGCTTAAGATCGGAACCCCCCCTGGGAAAAATACCTGGATCCGCGCTTGTAACCCATTACCAGACGACAAAATTTTTGACTTGTCCAAATCCAAAGCTGATGCAGACGACATTTTCATATGAATGAAATTTCTAACTTTCTCTGTCTTTTTCTGTAGAAAACATTGTGGGAAATGAAGAAATTGCTTGTCACAAGCAATTCCTTCATTTCCCTCAATGTTTTTAAAAACCTTTATCAAGTGGGGCATCAAAAGGCGTCATTTTGGGTAGATCTATGAGTATGAGTTAGTATTGTAAAAATAAATTTACCAACCTTTGCGCTCGTACATTCTTTCGCCGATCTGCGGCCCTGGAGATCCGTCGAACGTCATGCCACCCGCGACTTCTTGGAAACTGAACTTCGAGTCATATTTCAACCAGACGTATCTTATTCCATTTGGATCTGTTGCAACTTCGAAATCAGACTTAGTCATAAGTCTAAGAAAGTCTTTTCCTCTGTTACAAATATACATGCACACATCAAAGAATACCTTATTCTGCAAAGTTTCAGGTTTATCCAAGTTCATAGCGTCTGACAGATAAATTTGTCTCAGTTCGTTTGTGTCAAAAGTGAAAGTACGTTGTCGTGTATGTTTTTTCATTGTTGTTCCTTTCGTGTTTACATCCTTGTTGTTTATTTGGGCCTCGTCCAAATTCGAAGTGTTATCATTTTGATCCACCGACCCAGTTCCTATGTCAATTTTAGCAACAGTGTAGAAAAATTTCTGAATATCAGCTCGAATTCGATTTAAATTTTCCACGCCTGTCATTTCCTCGTCGCCGCTGTCTTTGAGTGCCAGGTAAAATTCTTGAAGAAAGCTATTCAGCTCCGAAGGATTTAGCGAAACAACGTGCTGAAAACTCTTCTCTCTCGACCTGGCGAAATCTCTCAGTGCAATGACAGCCCTGCTAACGTTAGAACCAGGGATCGCCCAACATTTTTCCATGTCGGCCTCGTCAAAAGTCTGCGAAGACATGGTTCCACGGCTCTGTTTACTTCACGCACCTGAGATTTCCGATTTCCGACGGTGACATGTTTGTTGCGATACTTCGCTTTTCAACAAAAACCTCGTAACTGCAGCTTCAAAGAAGCTGCAGTTACGAGGTTTTCTTGAAAGGCAGCAAATAGGAGTGACGTCACTCCGACTTGTGTATTGGAAAATTGGGTTGGGGGAAATCAGCTTTGGCGGAAACAATTATCGTACGCTAAATTGGTATTTATAGGAGATTTTGCCCGAATTTTACAGATATTTTCGAGTTATTTTCTAAGAAAAAATATTCTTTATTCTCATATACTACTCAATAAAAATCGATACGAAAATCAATAAACCTTCACCCCATGATAAAAATGGACTATTCCATGTTGTGTCATGTGGTATAAGAATAGCGTGACGTCACGTTGAACTTTACAGGGATTAAAGCTGCGTAATACTGTGTATTGAGCGGCCCCTTGTGTATTCGTAGCCTAGATGAACTATAAAAAGCCATTACAAATTATTTTTAAATTAAATGGGTCACCTGTTTGCAGCTTTTCAGATAAGATTGCTTGCGATTAAGTTAAAAATAGACCCAACTTCTTTGATAACTCAGAAACGCAGGATTTCGGGCATTAGTTGTCATTCGCATTCCGTTCAATGTCAACCGACTTTTCATTCTTTACAAAGTGCATTTAGATCTCTGATTAATGTCAATGATAAAGGATTCCCCGCAAAAACGTTATAAGAAAAGAAATTCGAAAGCTATCTTTTGTCTCCTCTGTTTTCTCACAACGTTTGTAAATTGTGTCTAATTAGGTAGATCTATCTATAAGCAATTTGCTTTTTACAGGGTAACCCTTTCCCAAAGGACAAAGTTTTGGACTGTTATTGTTCGAAAGCTGCTTCAGACGACAAAATGAACGTTGATAAAGATAGGATTTTACAGCATAGGCCTATAACAAAGAATATATTGAGGCAAAAGGAGAAAATACTGTCAGATTATCAGCATTTTCTTCTTTTGGCATTGCCTCAATGTTTCCAAAGGCATTTTTCCTAGAGACGTCAAAAGCAGGACATGTTTGGGAAAGGATTAAATCCCGCATATCAAATGTTTTAAAATGTATCTCCTTTTCGGACGTTCAGGGCACATTCAAAATAGAACATAATATATGGAAAAGGCATAAACACTGTCCAAAAAATAATCTCGGTTTCAGTGGTGGACATACAGGGCGTTCGGGGTGAAAGTAATTTTCAAATTCATTTTCATATAGAAATTCAGTGAAATTGTATGATACGCCTACTATGAAGCTGACCCCACCCCATCCTATCTGTTGGCCAGTGTTCAACCCCCTTGACAGGAATCCCGGAACCGCAACTGGGGTTTGACGTCACTGACAGGAAAAGAATTGGAAAACATTGAGACAAGAGAAAAAAATGCTAACACCCTCTACATTTTCACTCTGTTGTGAGGCAGAGGTCAACTTTGTCCCATTATCAGACGGCAAAATTTTAGACTCGTCCAAATTCAAAGAAGTTGCAGATGACAATATCAAGTGAATGCAATTTTACATTTTCAGTCTTTCTTGGAAGAAAAAAAAATGTGCGAAATGAAGAAAATTGTACTGTCTGGTAATGGGACCAGGGTTAAGGTAAAGCAACATTCCATCGTGTTCGTTCATATTATCATTTGAAATCTGGAAGAAGTACATGAAGCAGCATGTCGAGTAGGTCTAATTCAAACGTTTAACCCGCACCCTAATCCGAGTCTTCTATGCACGATATCAAAGAGCGAAATTTGCACCAGAGAAGACTCGAATTACTTGCACCCGAACAAGAACTGGTTTTGCGCCCCTAACAGAAAAGACACGAGAAAAAAAAATGAGAGAAAAGAATGCTAATTACCAGGGCCCCGTTTTACTAACGATCTTACGATCATGTTGTTGCGAAAACAGTGTAACAAGGCATTGCACGAAAAATCGGAGTAGGCCAATCAAGTTTGTTGTTACAAGTAATTACGCAAAAAATAATCGTAAGTTCGTTAGTAAAACGGGGCCCTGAATTTTTATCTTTTGTCTCATTTCTATTGTTTTCTAATAATATGCGCTATTGTACACAAATTGTAGGGGAGACCGGGGCTATTTCGGCCCCGGGGCAAGTTCGGCTAGTGGCTCTTTTGAGCCTGTCGACAGAGATAGAGAGCTCTGACCCGGATTTTAATGGCACTCATGACGAAAGCTTTTCGCAGAAGGTTTTTGATCGAATTTAATACAAAAACATAGAATTTAGAACACGATTCTGATTTTTAGACACTTTCAGTAGTTTTCCACATTTATGTAAGTTTAAATTTATAGTAATATGCACCAGGATTCAGATTTCATTTTTGTATATTTATGAAGACAATTAAGTCCTCTTTCATATCAAAACTAAAGATGAAGTGTTCATGTTATCTAAAAGAAGATATGGCGTGATGTTGACACCAGGTCTGTCTGGGGCTAGTTCGGCCTTTGGGGTTGGGGCAAGTTCGGCCACCACCAAACTTGTCCATGAATAAAAAGAATAATCGCTGTTAGAATTGCTATTTCTTGACGACTCCGAATATATCAATTGTTCAGACCTAGCTCTAACAGAAATGTAAAAAATGGACAAATTCAAAATCACAGGCCGAACTTGCCCCAGCCTCTACTTGTTATCCCGAATGTCCCCTTACTCACGATGATTTGACTGTTATATAACAATGCTTTTTCAATTTATACCTTCATTTGGAAGTCGTATACAGATTCCTTTAAATTTAAACAGTCTAAAAATCAAATATAAGGATTTATAGGTCTGTGCATACCTTGTCCCAAGGGTGGGCCGAACTTGCCCCATGTATGGGGCAAGTTCGGCCACCACGATCAAAACTCTAAAATTTGAAATTCTGTTTATTGAAAAGAAAAATATAAAATGGACAGACGCAGTTTGAAAGGCTTTCGCTTGTCGAACTTAATTAAATATATAAATCACGCCAAAATAACTTTCATATAATTCAAAATATGAGCAATCGAAATTAGGGGGCCGAAATAGCCCCGGTCTCCCCTATCAAACAATCATTTTGTCGTATGCATGTAGTAGATTTCAAATTGGATAAGTTCTAAACTTTTGCCGATTGATAAACCTTGTGCCAAAATAACAAATTCAATGAGAAATTCTGAAGAGAAAACAAAGTTAGCACAAAGGACCACGATTTGTATATTATAGAACAGATCATGTTGAGAGGAAAGGAGAAAATACTAGTTGACAGCATGCCTCGACTTTTTCTCACTTTGGTCGCATTATTCATTTGCTCTTTGCTTTAAAGCAAGTCATCACCAGGTTAGAACACTGAAATCACCAGTTGGTGTAGTGGGCCGCTAGCTAGTTAAACTAATGGTTACAGTAGACCAACCTCTGTAAACCCATCTCTGCCAGACGCCCGGCATCATGGTTGGGGGGGGGGGGGGGGGTCGGGGAGGGGGCACTGCGCATTTAGAAGAGTGTCTCATAAGCCAAACATAGCTGACCCTTTATAGGAGTACTCTCTTATGAACAGAGCACATTATCTCTACATTCCATTTCGATAGTCATATTTGATGGTTAATCAATAGACCTCGGCAATGGAGAGTATTATAGGAGTGACAATATAATAAACAAGCCTTTACCTTTCATATGTTGATGCCTTTCTGTCAATCCGTCTCTTATTCTTCCACACACGTTCTTTCAATTTCCCAATATAACGGAATTCTCTTACTAAGTTGGCTACCTCCCATGTCGTATTGTTCGTCTGGCTGTCTGTATATTTCACATCAAAGGCTTGATATCGTGAATTTATGTCGGAGAGCAGCTGGGCGATCGGTAAGGATGTTATGGTAATACTGATATGAGAAACATGGTTATGTGCTCCAATATAACCATAGCAGTTGAAAACGGCGTAAAACGCCTATAAACTAAACTGTTTATTTCACTTCTGAGAATGTTCTTCTAAGAATGATATAAATTAATCCTTTCCCAAACTGCAGACATATGGAATATCGTTATTAGAAAGGCAGACGACGAAATAAACCATATCAAAAGTAGTAAACGTGTATGTTATAGCAAAGAAATTATTGAAGAAAAAGATCTATCAGCGATGCCCATTTTTATCTCAATGTTTTCAAAAGCTATTTCTGGCGTTGAAACCTTATTTGGGAAAGATTAAGAATAAAGCTGAAAAAGAAAGAAATGCATTCTCTCAGATTATCAAATATATCAGGGGAGATAAATATATGGTAAAATTTATATGGCATAGACTTAGTTTTCTCCCTTTGAGTAAATTCGAACTCATTGCAGATGACATAATATAAATATTTCTCAGTAGAGTTAGAAAACGTGATTAATCCTTTCCCAAACAAGACCTGGTTTTGACGTCCCTAATAGAATAGGCATGTGAAAACATCGAGACAAAAGAAGAAACTGCTGATAACCAGCAGTTTCTCCTTTTGTCTCAATATTTTCTGTGCCATATTGTACACAAAACCCTCCTTTTTGACATCAATCTTGTCATCTACAGCAGCTTTTAAATAGGACCGCCCTAAAATTTTGTCATTTGGGAAAGGGTTAACAAAGAAAATGCATTTCATTTATAGTTCATCAAACCCTATGTAGTGGGTACTCTTTGGAATCGTCCCATCAAGATGATTAAAATAAGTACCCACCTCATATGGTTTGGACATGAAATAATAGACTAAAACATTTAGATTGCCTTCACCCCTTATCTGTTAGCCTGGTCCCAATCCAAATCAATTTGAAGTCTGTTACCTTTCCTCTGGGGCAAGAAACAACATAAATTGAATGGGATTCAACACCATTTTAACTGTATTTCCATTATAATCTTGACAGCTGGAGCACCTAAACATGGATTCCTGGTATTTCACTATCAAGTACATGTACTACTACAACATATTTTCTTAGCCTCTAGCTGCACATCCCACATTTGTTTACAAGTATCCATACATTGGTATACCTCACGAGAAATGACCTGGCAGAGCAGCCCATGCTAATCGAATGGAATGCTCTGCCAAGTCAATTCTCGTCCGCTATATAGGAGAAACTAGAGTGTAAACAAAGTCAACACTAGGTATTTTTGACATTCAAAGGCACATAACTCAAGACTTTCTGGTCCGATCCAACCCATAATCAAACTCATCTGAGAACTTATGATCCTTCTTGTTTTGACCAAGTTTGGTTGGTATTGGCTAACTTTTGCAAATGCTAGACTTAGTGCTCAGGTGAGGTAATAATGCACAAAACACCACAAATTTTCTATGACTGTTTATTGAATTGCAGTACATGACATCAACACAAATATGATTATAGGAGATGTGATTTGGAAAAAGAGACCTTGCAGCATTTAAAACTATCATATTGTCTGACCTGGATCCATGTTACTCTCATACGGTTGCTACAAGCCATGACAACTGTGAACACTATTAGAGAATAACATGGTTCCTGATCAGACTGCGTGAATACGCAGGCTGATCTGGAACCATGTTGGGCTCAAAAGCCATATGGCACCTTTTTCCAGATCCTGGCTCAATAATATGAGACAAGATTTGGAAAAAGAGACCTTGCAGCATTTTAAACCACTAAGGAGTCATGCGAAATGGTAGACCGATGCAATTCAAATGAGTACCCATAACAAAGAATTTGGATTTGAAATAACAATTTTAGAATGTCTTTACCCTTGTGGCAAGAAATTTCTTCATTTACCACAAGTTTTCTATGTAAAAAGACCAAAAAATTTAAAATTTCATTCACTTGAAATTGTCCTCTGCATCATCTTTGAATTTTGACTAGTCTAAACTTTTGCTGTTTGGTAATGGGTTACCACTGCTTATCTGTTGCTCTTGGGTACTCGTTAGAATTGTCTCATCAAGAAGATTCTAGCGAGTACCCGCATCAAAGAGTTTGTTTCATGGATACTGATCATACTGCGTAAATCTGCAGGCTAATCAGAACTCATGTCGGTCTCTAAAGTGACAGGGTCTCATTTTCCAAACCAAATCCCAATTTTATTACACTGTATATATATTCAAATAAAATCAATTAATGCTTTTTAAATTCATTGCTCTAACAAAAATTAGGTTTGGATTTTCACTTGGACATCTTTTTTAATCAACCAATTCCAAAACAGGACTGGTTTTGATGACCCTAATACAGAGACCTTGGGAAAATATTGAGACAAAAGATGAAAATGCTGATTAAATCAGCGTTTTTCCTTTTGTTTCAATATCTAAGTTGCTCTATTGTACATGAATTGAACCTTTATCAACATGACTGTGTTTTGTCCTCTGGAGCAGCTTTTGAATTTGACAAACCTAGATTTTTTCTGTTTGGGAAAGGGTTAACATGGCTTGCAACATCATACAAAAATATGATTCCCTAAATACTTCCCATAATGATAACATTTTATAATGTCAGATTTCAAACCCATCCTGGCAAAATATATGCTACAAAACATGCATAATTTGCATTATTAAAATGCAAAGCTCTGGGAGAAAATAGAGATTTCATTTTCTTGATTTTTTTTACAATGCTCTCTCAATCTGCTTTCGAATCAGTTCCTATAGGCTGTATATATCTACGGTTGATACCTGTCACATTTCCACCATTGCCTTTTTTAGCGTGGTGAGTCAAACATACAATATAAAGCATATTTCAATTCAAATTAGCGATAAGAATTTGTAAGCCTCGATTTTTCAATTTGATATTACAGTACATTACCTGTATAAACAATAATATTACATTTCCAGCATGATCAATTATTACAATTAACCCATTAACAGACAGCATAATTGTAGACTGGTCCAAATTCAAAGATGTTGCAGATGGCAGTTTTATGAGAATAAAATTTTACATACTTGGGTCATTTGGGTGGAAAACATTGTGGAAAATGAAGAAATTGCTTGTCACAAGCAATTTCTTCATTTCCCACAATGTTTTCCATATCATTTATCTTGTAGGGGCATCAAAAGACATCACTGTGTGGTAATGGGTTATTACACAAATATTACAATAACCGGTATACACATATTTCAATTCTACAATAACAACATTAAATCTAAATTGAGCAAAGAACAACATAATATAGAATAACTCTAAAACATAACATTATTATTATATCATATTCAGAAATGAATACAAGAGAGAGAAATGTCAATCTTAATCTGTTATTTCAGGCACCAGTAAGTGGGTCATCTTCTATGACCCTGGGAAAACAAAAATCCATTACAATTACTCTAACCAATTAAATGTCTTATCATATACAATTTTCCATGACAAGCACTTGCAAACAAATGGTTCTGCACTGAAATTTAAAGTCCTCGTGGCCTTGTCAACAGTTTAAATTGCCTTCAGTATCTTGAAGCGCTTATTTGATTGGTCAAAATAAAGAGTCATTGAAGATGACCCCTTAATGGTGCCTGTCAGATGTTACTGTAAGTTAACACCGGAATTTAATCAGATTGAGAATAATGTCTACCATAGCTTTAAATTAATATTACTTAACCATATTAAAACATAGTTTGTTCATGATTTTATGGCACATGTTTACATGCATCTCACATCCAATATTTGAACCAAAGCATGCAAAACTATGAAATTATGAACCCTTTTCCCTTTGCTTAAGACCCGGTCACAGGTTTTCCTCGTCCATATCACACCCAAAATTATACTGCATGGGGACTTAAGACATGCTTTGCTGTGATGTGGACATAGAATGGTGTATGTGACCAGGCCTTTAATCATTAATAAGAGTTGTCCGCGGACAACGCAGATTGCCTATACCTGAGCTTGTCGCAAAAACAGCATTTTTTTTAAAAGCAGGTCAAACTCAAAGGTCAAGGTCACAAGGTCAAGGGTAATGGTCCCAAATGAAAGGTCTTGTCGAGATGTATCTATGTATAAAATATCAAGGCTGTATCTCTCATAGTGCCCGAGATATAGGCCAGGTTAAAGTTTTTCAAAAGTAGGTCAAACTCCAAGGTCAAGGTCACTAGGTCAAAGGTCATGGTCCCAAATGAAAGGTCTTGTCGAGATGTACCTATGTATGAAATATCAAGGCTGTATCTCTAATAGTGCCTGAGATATAGACCAGGTTAAAGTTTTTCAAGTGAAGACGCGACGGGACGCGACGCCGACACTAGGGCTGTGACATTAGCTCCCCAGACATAAAGTCCTGGCTCGCTAAAAAGTGAAATTTGTAAACTTGTGCCATAATATCCTGATAGGACTATACAATGTATACAATTTTCAAGGTCATTTGCATTGATAATGATATGTATAGAATTTTTTTATGCTGATTTCATGGCTAATACATGTATAAACCTTTCCCAAAACAAGAAACTGATAAAAAAAACTTTGTGTAAACATTGACATCCAGCATGTTCTCCTTTTGTCTCAATATTTTCTATGCACAAATTCTTTTCTTATTAGCTTACATTATGTCGTTTGCAGTAGCTTTGAATTTGGAATAGTATAAATGCTTGCTGTTTGGGAAAGGGTTAAACATTAAATCATAGTCACTCATAAAGTAGTATAAAATACATTTACATTGTAATTCTTATTCTGGTTACATACCTTTTCCCAAACAAGAAAAATTTTAGATTGACGGAAACAGCAAACAAGACCAGGTTTTAATGTCCCTATTATAAATAGCTATGGAAAACATTGAGACAAAGAAGAGAATGCTAATAACCAGCATTTTCTCCTTTTGTCGAAAAAAAGTCTACGCTATATTGTACAAAAATCCTTTCAATATCAACTGTCCGTTTTGCTGTCGCAGACAGCTTTGAAACTGTTGTTTGGGAAAGAGTAATCAAACAAATACAACACTAGTTCCAACAACAAAGCAATGGTTTTGTTTCAAAATGTCGTAACTACAGTTTGAATAAGCCATAGTTACAACATTTTCCAAAACTGACAGAAAACAATTACATTTTTATCAATTATCAGTACGAATAAATTATGTCAATGAATATATTATGCATATACATTTCATAGATGATTTTCTCAGAGAAAAACTTAACAGTAATTATACTAGCACTTTAATTATTAAGGAACTGCCTTTTGATATACAAGAGGACCATGATGGTCCTATATCGCTCACCTGAACCAAAATGATATGAGCAACACTTTTGTTCAATTCAATTAATATTTATGACTTTAAGACTGAGAACGAACTTATGGTCAATAGCGTTGTGAAAATCCAGCTTATACGAGATCTTATGGTGCCCAACTGTGTCCAAGTTTTGTCTTGATTGATAAATAATTGTAGATTCTAGAGTATAAACAATGTCGAAAGCAGCCGAAAAAGCAGGGTTTTTTTCAAATTCAAGGGCACATAACTCTTGACTTCCTGATCAGATCAGTCTGAAAATCGAACTCATCTGAGATCTTAATGGTCCCCAACATTGTGTACAAGTTTTGTCTTTATTAATTACTAATTGTAGAGTCTAGAGTGTAAAACAGGTCGAAAACAGCCGAAAATGGCAATTCTATCAAATCCAAGGGCACATAACTCTCCACTTTCTGATCAGATCAGACTGAAAATCAAACTCATCCGAGATCTTATGATCCCCAACATTGGGTCCAAGTTTTGTCTTGATTGATTAATAATTGTAGATTCTAGAGTGCAAACAAGGTCAAAAACAGCCGAAAATGGCAATTTTATCAAATTCAAGGGCACATAACTCTCGTCTTTCTGGTAAGATCAGACTGAAAATCAAACTAATTAAAGATATTATGGTCTCCAACATTGTGTCCAAAATTTGTCTTGATTAGTCAATAATTGTAGATTCTAGAGTGTAAACAAGGTCGAAAACAGTCAAAAACGGCAACTTTGTCAAGTTCAAGGGCACATAACTCTGGACTTTCTGATTAGATCAGACTGAAAATCAAAGTCATCCAAGATCATATGATCCCAAACATTGTGTCCAAATTTTGTCTTGATTGATTGATAATTGTAGATTCTAGAGTGTTAACAAGGTCGAAAACAGTCAAAAACGGCAATTTTGTCAAGTTCAAGGGCACATAACTCTTGACTTTCTGATCAGATCAGACTGAAAATCATACTCATCCAAGATCTTATGGTCCCCAACATCGTGTCCAAATTTTGTCTTGATTGATCAATAATTGTAGATTCTAGAGTGTAAACAAGGTCGAAAACAGTCAAAAACGGCAACTTTGTCAAGTTCAAGGGCACATAACTCTGGACTTTCTGATTAGATCAGACTGAAAATCAAACTCACCCAAGATCTTATGATCCAAAACCTTGTGTCCAAATTTTGTCTTGATTGATTGATAATTGTAGATTCTAGAGTGTTAACAAGGTCGAAAACAGTCAAAAACGGCAATTTTGTCAAGTTCAAGGGCACATAACTCTCGACTTTCTGATCAGATCAGACTGAAAATCAAACTCATCCGAGATCTTATGGTCCCCAACATTGTAACCAAATTTTGTCTTGATTGATTCATAATTGTAGATTCTAGAGTGTAAACAAGGTCGAAAACTGCCAAAAATGGCAATTTTTCAAATTCAAGGGCACATAACTCTCGTCTTTCTGGTCAGATCAGACTGAAAATTGAACTCATCCGAGATCTTATGGTCTCCAACATTATGTTCAAGTTTTGTCTTGATTGATCAATAATTGTAGATGCTAGAGTGTTAACAAAGTCAAAACTAGCTATTTTTTACGTTCAAGGGCAAATAACTCCAGACTTCCAAGTCCGATCAGGCCCATAATCGAACTCATCCGAGAACTTATGACCATACTTGCTTTGACCAAGTTTGATTAAGATTGGCCAACTTTTGTGGATGCTAGAGTGTTAACACCAAATTGTTGACAGACGGACAGACGGACAGACGGACGGACGGACAGACGGACGGACGGACGGACGGACGGACGACGGAAATTGAGTGACCACAATAGCTCACCTTGAGCACTTCGTGCTCAGGTGAGCTAATAACAGTAATAGATCTATCTATATGATAAAAACACCGGTTTTCGAACTTAGACAATAATTGTATCGCTGCTTTTGAACGAAAACTACGTAACTGCTGTTTTTGTTGAAAAGCAACGATATAATGTATCTAACATACAAGAGGACCATGATGGTCCTATATATCGCTCACCTGAACCAAAAGGATATGAGCCACAATTTTGTTCTATTCAATTAATATTAAAATTTTACGACTTTAAGACTGAAAACGAACTTATGGTCAATAACGTTGTGAAAATCGAACTCATCCGAGATCTTATGGTGCCCAACATTGTGTCCAAGTCTTGATTGATTAATAAATGTAAATTTTAGAGTGTAAACAAGGTCGAAAACAGCCGAAAAAGGCAATTTTGTCAAATTCAAGGGCAAGTAACTCTTGATTTTCTGATCAGATCAGACTGAAAATCCAATTGATCAAAGATCTTATAATCCCCAACATTGTGTCAAAGTTTTGTCTTGATTGATTCATATTTGTTCATTCTAGAGTGTAAACGAGGTCAAAAACAGCCGAAAATGGCAATTTTGTCAAATTCAAGGGCACATAACTCTCAACTTTCTGAAAAAGATCAGACTGAAAATCGAACTCACCAAAGATCTTAGGGTCCCAAACATTGTGTCTAAGTTTTGTCTTGATTGATTTATAATTGTAGATTCTAGAGGGTAAACAAGGTCGAAAACAGCCTAAAATGGCCATTTTGTCAAATTCAAGGGCACATAATTCTTGTCTTTCTGATCAGATCACACTGAAAATCGAACTCATCCGAGATCTTATAGTCTAAAACATTATGTCCAAGTTTTGTCTTGATTGATCAATATTTGTAGATGCTAGAGTGTTAACAAATTAAAAAGTAGCTATTTTTGACGTTCAAGGGCACATAACTCCTGACTTCCTGGTCCAATCTGACCCAAAATCGAACTCATCCCAGAACTTATGGTCTCAAACATTATGTCCAAGTTTTGTCTTGATTGATCAATATTTGTAGATGCTAGAGTGTTAACAAGTTAAAAAGTAGCTATTTTTGACGTTCAAGGGCACATAACTCCTGACTTCCTGGTCCGATCTGACCCAAAATCGAACTCATCCGAGAACTTATGGTCATACATGTTTTGTTAAAGTTTGGTTAAGATTGGTCAATATTTGTGGATGCTAGAGTGTTAACAACAAATTGTGAACAGACGGACGGATGGACGGACAGACGGACGGACGGACGCCGACGGACAAAAAGCGACCACAATAGCTCACCTTGAGCACTTCGAGCTCAGGTGAGCTAAAAAAATATCCAATTTTTTGAAAAATGAAAGGCACTATAAAGCAATTAGACCAAAAAGTAATTAGGCCAATGTTTATCATGAATTTCATGAATCAAAGTCTTATGCTCAACGGCTGCAGGTACTATTCAATGGTAACTATAGTCACTCATGGCATATGCAATTTCAACATCAGATTAGAACAAGAGTGCCATGCTCACAATATACGCCGCACAAGAGACTAAGTTTTAAGGGGGCATAACTCAGGCAAAAATCAATGAACCATAAAATCCTTCATGCGCATCTACCAATTGAGGTGATAACATTGACCAAGTTTCAAAAAGATCCAGCCAGAAACTTAGGAGGAGTTGCGTTGACAAGAAAAGTGGATGCACTTACAGACGGATGGACAGACGGATGGACAGACAGACAGAGAAGATGAAGTCAATGTACCACCGCCTCTGGCGGCGTATAAAAAACGAATGAGCAAGAAATGAGTTATGAAAAGAACAGAGCATGAATACAATTAACTTAAGATCTGACCGCAAAATTTAAGACTGGTTCAACTGGACAAGCTGAATTCAACCAGAAACTTAAACATAGTAGCAGTGAAATAAATATGTGACTCGCCACGCTAAAAGGGACCTTATCTGAACTCCAAAAATCCAAATTTTGACAAACTTGTAAGACTCAGCACAGGTCAACCAGACCCCGTATGCGAAAAATGAATGTGTAAGTATGATAGGAGAAACATTCTGGATTTAGAAAATTACATAAAAGTGAAAAGTGTCGGCCCTAGTCTGGCTTCGTGGACTGCGCAGACTGACTAGGGTCGATATTTTTCACACATCCCACAAGGTCCCTTTTAGCATGACGAGTCACATATATATGATTCAATAAGCTAAGAAAATCATGAGGAAAGACAAAAAGCCGGTTATCAGACCAACCCTCTATCATATAATTTGCATTTTACTTTGTGAATACCATTTTGTAAATACTATATTATGGAGGTTTGTGTCCTTTTTTACAAAAGGTAATAAATGAATTTTCTACAGATCATTTTAATCGACTGACTTTGAGCAAAAAGATCATCAGCTGTTTTTCCTTAACAAATTTTAAGCCAAGAGCATACAAAATTTTCATGGTTGATAATATTATACATATCATAAATCTATTTTAACAATAAAAGTTGGTAACTTGTCATATACCAGACTATATGACCTGCCTGGCAAAAAAGGACTGTCTGGGATATTATGACATATTGTCATTGTTATTGCAAAACCTCGTAACTCCAGCTTTAATCAAGCTGGAGTTACATGGTTTTGCAATAACACCAACAATATAAAACATGCGCAGTCATAGGGCAGCACTATCAACTATCAAGACTGAAAAGTGCTTGAGAGTGGCAACAAGGGAACATAATTCTGCCTAGATATTTGTAAGAGTTATGGGCCTTTGTTAATCAGCAGATCTGTAGTATGGCATCTTTGCTGTTCTTAATGATCTAGATGACTGTTTTGGCATAAATCTCCTTTCAGAAATACAATCATCTTTTAGCTAATAGCTACTCTCAGATGGCATATTTTTGCTTGACAAGTCACATGTCTGTATAAACAGTATATAATTATGCTGAACTGTCCAGAAAATAAAACATAACAATTCTTAAATGTACTATACACTTAAAGACACTTCCAACACAACACTTACCTTTTTGCTTATAACTTGAAATTTAATGAACCACTTTTCATCAAATTTTCAACATATTTTATTCATTCACAATTGCATAATATCTGTAATTTTCATAAAGAAACATTGAGTAGAAATGAATGAATTTGCAGTTCATATAATATGACTAGAAAACAAAAAGTCGCAAAAAAGCTGTGCGAGCTGATAACGTAAATTCATGTTATTTATGTAACATCAGTAAAGTTTATGGCATTCTGCTAACATTCTGTGTGTCCGTCATGGACCTTAATGACACGAACACACCCCCTTCTCACTGATAAAGCATAATTGATGATAAATCTTTGCGGGATCATTCTTAACTCGTCCCTTTTAAGTTCCTGTTCCAGTTGTTTAAAATTTCTTGGAGCAAAAAGGCGAAAAACTAACGTCTGGCAACAAATTCGATGATTTTGTGCAATGCTGACACATACAAAACATTATTTCTTAATAGCTGGGCCGATAAAGTCGATTTTTCACTCAAATTGTGCATTTGGTGAAACAAGCATGAAATTTTGCATAGATGTCAGCAAATGGTGACTGTTTACAAAAAACCCGTTGGCCACCGAAAAAAATCAAAATGGCGGCCATTTTCCAAGATGGCCGCCATTGGTATGTTTTTTGTCCATTTTCGGGATAATTTCAGCTAAATTATGTCTATTTAATGAAAATATTCCTTGAAAATAGAACAAATGTGTAAACCATTTATTTTTAAAATTGATTCATTCAATTTGTATAATTTATGGGGATACTGCTTTAGTGAAATCCAAGATGGCCGCCATTTTATTCGTATTTTCATGTACATAGCATTAGCATGTCATCTAGACGGGTGTATTGCGATACATTAATGATTCTGGATGTGATTAACATTTACTTGTCAATGTGTGTTCCTTAGAATGTTTATTTGAAAAAAAAGCAGTCTAGAATAATCTTACGACAGAATGTACAGTCAATGACTATAGAGTTTTCCTCGATCGTTAGACTTGCTATATTTGTGTTTAAAGAAACTTATACATATACATATCATACATTTTCTTAATAAGAGTTACATGCTGAAATCACCAAAAGACTGGTTGTCTTTATAAAATCAGAGTGTATACCTGCTTATGCCATTAATGGCAAATGACACAGCATATAGGATGCAGCATCTGCCAAATGAAACTCCAAGTGTTACTTGTATATGGAAACGACAAACAAAGCTTTTAATTTAAAGTGTGCGAATTCCTATTTAACAAGCCCAACAATCAAACAAATACATGGAACATAGGCTATTTTGATGAGCTCATCTCTAAGACCACCGACACTGACATCACATGCCGAGTGCCAATTATGCATCTTTGAATATTAAAATTTTGTAGAATCAAGGATCCATGGAGTTATGCAATTTTCTAAAGCTAACTATGGGATTCTACAATACATAGTTTCAAAATCTTTAATGTATGGTATGGATATGGAAAGGGGCCATTACCGCAATTTAGGCACATGATGGTCCAGGTCCCGGTTTCTCGAAAAAACTTAAGTACATTTTCAGACTCAAATCGGAGCACTGTACTCAAATCACACGAAATCCACGTGAACTTCAATCAAATAGGCCTACCCTACAACGTTGGAGAGTATTCCATTGAAGTTGAGCATGTACTCATGAGTATGTACTTAAGTTTTTTCGAGAAACCAGGGTCAAATTAGTCTTTACCTGTACTGAGTACAATCTGAGAGAGTTGTAGGTAACATAAGAGCTATTACAGACAAAGTACTAGATCTTTATTAGACTTTTGTAGAGGCTTATCTGGTCTCAAATATTATGTACAATGACCATATCTCCAGATCCTGGCTTATTATATCACCTTGGTACAGGTTTATATGCAGGAATCTGATTGATAGTTAGAAAACCCGCTGAAATGAATAAGATTTCTTTTGGCATGGCGCAGCGTTAGGTTTTATCATAATAATAAATTTCACACCGGAGCAATTTCCAACAGATATTTCAGTAATAGTTTCTTGCATTCTGTTTATACCTGTGTACATCTCTTTGATGTGTGTTAGGATGCTTACAAATTACGGACATGTCTTTCATAATGGCCAGTGCCATGTCAAATGACATAAGTAATACATGTAGTTGCAAACCAAAACTTTGGTATGCAAAAATGAATGTAAGGAAAAAGTTGCGAGTTAAACTTAATTAGCAAACGTTCTTAAATAACATAATATGTATATTTGTGGCAATATTTATTGTGACAAGAGAGACATATAACACTACCGGGTTAGAACTGAAGCGACCGGTAAGTGAGCCGCCAGCTAGTTAAAGTAATGGTTTCCGTAGACCCATCTCTGCCAGACGCCCGGCATCATGAATGGCGAATGGGGAGGTACTGAGCATTCAGAAGAAAGTGTCTCATAAGCCAATACTAGCTAGCCCTTTCAAAAGGGGTGCACTATAAAGATGTTTGTCTTGTTAGTTTGTTATTGGTATGATTGTTGCTGAAATTAATGTCTGTATTTTAAAAGACAAATAACAAAATAATCTGAAACAAGCATTGTCCATATTGCATAGCACTGCCATTTCACTCATACATCAACCCCTAATGATCAGTGACTGAAACATGGAATTATAAATCTTATTCACTTATTAATATATAGGGTATATGCTTATCTATAAATGACCACATTCATCACCTTCCTCGGGACAAGAGAAATATACCCAACAAGTTTTACACAGGCTGGTCAAATATGTACGCATACATGAATATCGGTAAGAAGAAGAATTCCACCAAGAGCCATTATGTTTTGTTTTCAAATATCATGTTGATATTATTACAATTAATCCATGTTATTAAAAGGTATTTCAATAAAAATGACTAAGATTGAATATTTTAATGCATCTAGTGGTAATCCGGATAATTTCCAAAACGGTCCTCTAAAATTAAAAACGGCCCTTTGACCATAACTTTCGACAGGATGTTACCAAATTCAATAGGCGTCCCAAACAATTGTATACTTAATCCGCAAGTTTGACAAAGGCTTTGCCAAATGTTGTTCCCTAGAGAGCCTTTAGACTGAATTGTTGGGCACTGACAAAGTTTGTTGCTTATTTAACAGACTGTCGATGATCACAGTCTCACTTTAGGCAACTTTAAGCTAAGGAGAGCTAAATGCTAAAGCCATCCAATTACTTTCAAACAAAAATGTGTACGATGACCTTTGGCTCAGGTACTTTCAAATTCAAATTCTGAAACATTTTTCCTATGATATGCAAATCCTGAAAAGTAGGTGAACGTACAGACCCTCTTGTTTATGTAATCTTGCTAAATTTGAAAGACAGTAGTTCTTTGCAGGCTACTGTATACTGTCTCTGGGATATGGCTTAGTAAGTCCCTCCTTGATGTTGAGTGACAGGCAAGTTGTCAATCTTGGAGCTCTCGTGGAGTATGCTGTGCTCTTGTGAGATAAAACGATGAATTTGTATAGATTTACATTGTACAGGATCATAACTTAAAACAAACATCACAATTCAATTTAATTGGACAGTTTGGTTTTTGTAACATATTAAAAACAGAAATTGACAAAAGATTCACGTCATGCAACATGTCATAAGGTGAGAAAATTAATGTCATTTTGACCCTCTTGCTTTAGCAATTTTGCTAAATTTGAGACAAAATATCTGCGTACCAGGCACGAACTTGTATAATTGTTTTTTTTTATTCAGGAATATAGCTTTCTGATCAATTGTTGTTTTTTAGACTGATAAAGGATCACCCATGGAGCTTTCGTTGAATATCTTGTGCTCAGGTGAGCTAAAACCTAATCAAAATAGATTAATATTTGATTTTCATATGATCAATGAAATATAATTAACACAAAAATCATACACATTGATCAAAGACATTAAATGGCGGCCATTCAAAAAAATGGCGGCCATTTTAGAAATGGCAGCCATTTTAGAAACGGCTGGCATTTTGCCCGCCATTTTGAATAATTGTGTGGCCAAAGATTTCTTTGAAATGAGTGAACCATGGTGTGTCTATATATCAAGATTGTTACATTGGTACACTAAATGCACAATTTTTGCCTTATCTGCCAGACTTTCTTAATTAAAATGTGCTCAGGTGAGCTAAAATGATGAAAGTAAGCGAAATCCATATGGATTCCGATTTTCTGTCATTAAAAACATAAATTTTGACACAAAAATCGTACAAATTGGTCAACTCTGCCCAATTTAATGTCAAAAACAAGTATTATTTGGCGGCCATTTTGAAAATGGCCGCCATTTCAGCCGCCATTTTGAATTTTGAGTGGCCAACGATGTTTTTTGAAATAGTAGGACATGGTGACCCTACACACCAAGTTTCATGCTTGTTTCACTAAGTGCACAATTTTCCCCCTTATCGGCCCAGCTATAAACACAATAGGTGCAACTGAATTCTAGTATTGCTTCGCACGTGAAAGCATGTTATCAAATCTTATGAAGCAGTGGTATGGGAATATGAGCATGATTTGGTGAAGCTGATTTGATGCTATTGAAATCTGCAATTGCCTGGGGTTTTGCGACTTTTTATATTTGAGTCTAAGTGAAAAACCTTAATATTTTTTATGTTCGGATCAGTCGATTTTGATGAAATTTTCAGAAAACATGTAAACGAAGTTGATTTATATTTCCTGAAAATTTCACAAAATATACTGCATTATTTATTTACTTATGATGAAAAATGTAAGTGTTGCGTTGGAAGTGTCTTTAAGTGTATATGTATAATAATAATAATAATAATAATCTATGATTGCCTGAATGCATGAGGCACTTTAGTAGATCTAATAAACTTGAACATTTCTATAAAAAATTCAACAATTATTCAAAACTACTCTAATAACTATTTTCCAAGCATTTCTGGGGTCAAATGGCAGTAATGCGTTGACATATACCCATTCCCATAACAAACCCTGGCATTAAAGCCCCTCAAAAAGATAGCTTTAGAAAACATCAAGAGAAAAGAAATAAATGCTGATACAATACCCAGCATTTTATCCTTTTCTCTGAATGATTACTCTTGCAATATGGCAAATATGTGATCCTCTACTTTTTTTCCCAATATATTGCCGCTTTTCAACGAAAACCTCGTAACTGCAGCTTAAAGAAAGCTGCAGTTACAAGGTTTTTATTGAAAAGCGACAATTATGCTATCAATGAATGCTGAGAATAAGACAATGATTACAACAGAGCCAAAACAACAACTCTTCATTTTTGCCACATAAAAATGTCACAAAGCTAAAACAATCTGCTAATTGCCTCCCAGGCTGTGCATTTGTTAACCCCTTCCTAAACAACCTCATACATTAGATACATCATACTCTTAAAGCATCCATTTTGTTGTCTGCAGCTGTATTCTTATTTGATTTGAGTTATTTTGAAATTTTTGAACATATGAGAAAGGGTTGATGGGGGCTTGCTTAACCCCTTTTCCAAACAAGACGGAGTTTTGACCTTCTTTATTGAAAAGGCTTGGGAAAACATTGAAACAAGAGGAAAACACTTGAAACCAGCATTTTCTTCTTTCGCCTTAACATTTTCTGTGATGTGAAAGTCATGTCTATGCTGACACCACTCCTATCAACTTCAGCAGCTTTGAAATTGGACTACCCCACACATTTGTTGTTAGGGAAAGGGTTAACCCTTTCCAACGCGTCATTGACGCTCTTGGACGCCCCACAAAATAAAGGCTTTGGAAAACATTGTGGAAAATGAAGAAATTGCTTGTGACAAGCAATTTCTTCATTTCCCACAATGTTTTCTACCAAGAAAGACCAAAAAATGTTAAATTTTGTTCAATGGAAATTGTCGTCTGCAAACACCTATGAGTTTTGACTAGGCTAAAATTTTATCGTTTGGTAATGGGTTAACCCATTACCAAACGACAAAATTTTAGGGCGGTCCAAATTGAAACATCCTGCAGATGACAATTTCAAGTGAATTGAATTTTTAAGTCGTATTAGATGGAAAACATTATGGGAAATGAAGAAATTGCTTGTCACAAGCAATTTCTTCATTTTCCACGATGTTTTCCATGGCCATTATTTTGTTGGAAGTCAAAGAGTCATTGTTTGGGAAAGGGTTAATGTTACTGTCATTATGTCACATACATGAATATTTTTAGTGGGAGGTCAAAACCTCGTTTTTAATTCATTGGGGTTTTACGCCGTTTTCAACTACTAAGGTCATATCGCGGCGGCTGGAGCACCTAACCATGGATTCCTGGCGTTTCTCATACCAGTACTACCACAACACCCTTACCGAGCCTCCAGCTGCTCCACCACATAGGTTCTTGCTATCAAACCATTGCTGGGTGACATTTTTGTTAGTAAGGGTATTTGGCGCGGCCCGGTATCGAATCCGGGACCTCTCGAATGAGAGGCAGATGCGATACCAACTGCGCCATGGCCGCGACCTCACAACCTCGTAACTTCAGCTTCTTCAAACTGTAGTTATGAGGTTTTGACTACCCACTAACAATGCAACCATTAGAAGGGCTCTTTCACCTGGCCACAAATGGTAGACTGTTTCACTTTGAACAGTGGCGAATGAAAATATGAATTAATCCCAGCCACAAATTCAGTATCTTTAAAGTATATTAAAAGTACAAATGAAGTCCTCTGTTGGAGTATAAGTGAGGTACAATAGAAGCACATACTTCTTCTGTACTTTAGCTTTTTATCAGAAATGTACATATTTAAATATACAGCTAAAGTTCTATTAAAGCGCGTCTGAAATATGCTAATTATGCTTCAAATGTACTCCGAAGTACAACTAAAGTCCCATACTTCTTTTGAAGCGCGTCTGAAATATGCTAATTAGGCAGAAGTATCACTAAAGTACACACCCTGAAGTACATTTGAAGCATTTCATAGAAGCTTCACAGGAAGTACTACTGAAGTACATTCAAAGCATATTTTTCATCAGTGCTCAAGATGGTGCTTCAAAGATGCTTCAACATTATGATGTACAACAAATGATTGCAATATGTGGGTGGGGAATGGTAAGAAATAGAACTTTTAAAATTTGTAAAATTTAGTCAGAAGAACACTTACCAAAGTTGCCTTAGATCTCTACTTGGTCTTTCCATTAAGTGAGTCCCTTAATATAATAATAATCCATAAGTGTGAAGTTGGAAATTCTCCTCATAAACATTTTCTTCAAAAAATGTCAGACAAGTAAAATTCCCTCCAATTTTCTAAAGAGGAAGTGACCTCATATATAGACTGGAACTGGACTGAAATTAGACTGGGAGTATTCTTAGGTACAGTTAAAGTACTTGGTACTTCTAAAGAAGTCCCACCTACAGTAAGTTAAGTTTCTGAAGTACATTTAAAGTACTTGGTACTTCTTAAGAAGTCCCATATATAATAATTTAAGTTTCTGAAGTACATTTAAAGTACTTGGTACTTCTTAAAAAGTCCCATATATAATAATTTAAGTTTATGAAGTACATTTAAAGTACTTGGTACTTCTTAAGAAGTCCCATATATACAATAATTTAAGTTTCTGAAGTACATTTAAAGTACTTGATACTTCTGAAGAAGTTCCCATTGTGATAGAGCAGCTCACTTGAAGTCCCTGAGCTTAAACAGAAGTATATTTTGGAAGCTTAATCGAAGCCTCTGGGACTTCAGGTGAAGCAGACCTTCATGACTTGAAGTACTTTATAAGTATATCAGAGGTACATTTGAAGCACAGAGACTTATCTGAAGTCTCTGCTTCTTTTGTGGCGGGATATCAACCTACAAGCAATTTCTTCATTTGTCACAAATGTTTTCCAAAGCATTTATCTTAATTATTGGGCGTCAAACAGCGTCAGAAATGGGTTACATATTATGAAGTTAAAACAATTATGAAATTTGAATAATATAGCATTTCATTCATGATTGGATAGGAAATGTTTCTGGGAAAGAGAAGAAAATGCTGGCTTTTATAATACTTGCCTTTTCCCTGCCGTGTTTGCTACTATATTGGTCAAATTATGTGTGAAGCAAAATTGATTTTAGTTATTTCAATCAAATCGCACAATTCCAATAATAGTGCAAAAGGAGAGCAATTTCCGACATTCTAACCCTTTTCGAAACAATTCAATAGATTGTTTGAGGCATCTTGCAACAAAACACAAGGAAAATACAGATAAAGAATATAATGCTGATAACAAAAGGTGAAAATGCTAATTATTAGTATTTTCTTCTTTTGCAGTCTGATCAAGAACCATGTTGTTCTCAAATAGCTTCGTCATGGTCTGTAGCGACCATATGAGAGTAGCATGGACCCTAGCCAGACTGAACATAGACAAGCTGATTTTGAAACATGAAAATCTGAAATGCTACAAAGGACGTTTTTCCAGATCCCGGCTCATTTGTTTTGTTTTCAATTAGGACCAGTCTAAAAATGTTTTGTTTGGGAAAGGACAATAGTTCTGCAGTCTGCACTCTATCTAGAACAGTGGAACACAAGTGGAATTTTCCAGGACCTGTAAATCTTCGCTTTTCAACGAAAACCTCTTAACTGCAGCTTGTTTTAAGCTGCAGTTATGAGGTTTTCATTGAAAAGCAGCGAAATATTGATAATTGTTTGCTAACTTCAATAACGGCCTAACTACTTCTTGAATTTGCTAATAGTTACAACATTTTTAACGTAGCTGTTGAAATATTGATATTTCATACTTTAATTAAAATGTCATCTTGTTTTTTACTGTGTCAAGAACACTAATGAACGCATTGTCAGCAAAACAGCATGTTAATCTTTTCCAAAACAAAACATTGTTTTCAGGTCATTGCAAAACATAAGCTTGGGAAAACATTGAGGCATAAGAAGAAAATACTGATCGCCACCATTTTCCTCAACATTTTCTAAAGCTATAGAGTAAAAAGAATCGATTCTATTAACATCATCATTTCCCAGCTGTTTGAATTTGTGCTTTTTGGTAAAGGGAAAATAAGAGACTCAAGAGTCATCAGAAAAAGGAAAATCTCCCTGAATCAGTGATCACAAAATCTTGGATGGATGGATAATAGATGAATGGATGAATTTATGAATTAATACAATGATATTTTTTTCTGAAACAATGATGGATTCAACTTTATATCTCTAACAAAAATAGCTTGGAAACTATTAATGCAAAAGAAGAAAATTATGACTCTTCTTTTGCATTAATATTTTCTTTGCTATATAGCACACGAATCTTAACTACCAATTTATCATCCATTTTGTCATCTGCAGTAGCTCTGAAATTGGCCTAATTTAATTTTTTGCTGTTTGGGAAAGAGTTAAATCATTTCCAAATAGTGACACCTTTGACACCCCCAAGAAAAGGACATGTGAAAGCATTGTGGAAAATAAAGAAATTGCTTGTGAAAGCAATTTCTTTATTATCCAAAATGTTTTCCAACCCAAAATGCAATGAATTTTTAGAATTTCAACTTGAATAGTAATCTGTATCATCTTTCAAATTCGAACAGTCCAAAATTTTACCGTCAGGTAATGGGTGTGAAAGTACATCCTAAAGACTGTAGC
This sequence comes from Fragum sueziense, assembly GCA_963680895.1. Classification (NCBI taxonomy): domain Eukaryota; kingdom Metazoa; phylum Mollusca; class Bivalvia; order Cardiida; family Cardiidae; genus Fragum; species Fragum sueziense. Next base: position 46,606,684 of record OY804595.1, read on the forward strand.
GGCAGGGTGATCTAACCACGGTGGATAAATCACGTTATGCAATATTTACTGAATATCTTCAATAATTTTGTGAATACGGGACCGATTTGAATTCGGTTTGAAACAGAGAATGTGGACAGTTGTTATGAAAAATCAACTGATAAAAAAGTTATTGAAGATAAACCCAAAATTTTGATTTATCTTCACTAACTTTTTTTATCAGTTGAATTCTTAAAAATCTATCACGTCCATGTTATTCCTAACATTTTCCCACCTTCTCTGCTTCAAACCGAATTCAAATTGGTCAAGTATTGACAAAGTTATTAAAAATTATCGGAAATTCTAAGTCACGTGATTATACACCGTGCTAACTAATCTGGGATTTCCGGACATAATGCTGGAAAGTTTGGCGCTGCATCAGTTATCATTTGATTTTTACTCATTTCCGTATATTCCTTAAAATACAGTTCACTTCCCTGCCGACTTGCCATCAAACAATCCACGATCTTTGAGAATTTCTTCTGCCAATCTTTTCCACATTGGTTATACAGCACTTTACACAATAGATTCGACAAATTAGAGTGTGCTTTGTCAATTGGTTCAAAATTCACAAGTTCGCATCTGTCAGTGGAAACGAGCGACATGGCAATGAGCACAGCAATTTCCTCTTTACTAAGATTTAACCGCTGCCATTTCACCGATAGTTCGCATTGCATTTCTACGAGAGTTCGAGAAAATATTTTGTCAGCTGCCTCTTCAATATGGGACGGTACTCCGTTCATTTCTAGAAATATTTTATACTCATCCATGTACCCCTGATGTAAAAGTATTAAAAAGAATTCACAATGTCCGAATTTCAGTAGATTTTCCTGATCTCTGCTGTCGAAATCTTTAAACCCTGGAATATGATAAGCAAATTCACAGTACCTTTTCACAATATGATTACAGTTATTAGCTTCCCTTTTAAACAAGTCCCATCTCTGATCTAGGTCTATATTGTACATTTTCAACAAAGTGAAATATTCCTCCTTTGGTATGGCTTTAAGAGGTCCGAACAGTTTCACTTTGGCAAGATACTTCTGGTAGTGGTCTTCAATGAGTTTTCTGATTTCTTCAGGAGTTTTACCATGTTCACCAAAATGTTCAATGGCATCCATGGCTTCAACTAAATCACAAACTAATTCTGCGTCTGATTGTTGTAGGACTAATTCATGACTATCTGTCTGAGGTATATTATGTTCGACACCCGCATTCATCGTCATATCCACTGGTGTATCGTCCATCTCAGTTTTAACAAAACTTTCAGTTAGACTGTTTACACTGGGATCACTGGAATTCATTTTTAATTTACCTTCTAACTTCTTCACTTCATTTATAGTCTCTGTTCTCTGTGAGTGGGTGTATCGACCAATCTTTGACTTCTCCTTTGCCATTCCAACTTGCAGGCACTTTTGCAAACGACACCCTGAACAGTTTCCCCTGTTTTTATTCACAATCTTACAATCCCCACCTTTTTTACAATGGAACGGCTCATTCCTCATTAAGTATCGACGGAAAAAGTTCTTACAGGCTTCACAAGTATAGCAGCCGTAATGTAACCCAGAAGCTTTCCCGCCACAGACAACACAAGGCGGGTAACGGAGCGAGGATTTTTGCTCCTCCGGGCACCAAGATGGCTCCGGACTCGATGGTTCCTCGTCCATGTAGACTGGATACCCATACGCTCCGTCCGGGGAGTCCGGCTCTTGTTTGATACATGGCTCAATTATGTTCGTTGTGACGTGTTTAACATAGGCATCAACGTCAAAGCTTGAGCTTGACACCGAGGAATCGTCACATTGCGCAGAATTAAAAGCAGCTCGTGCTTCATTGTTATAGGTCCCTCTAACATCATTATTATACCCCCCTCTTGCTTCATTGTTAAAAGCCCCTCTTGTCTCATTGCTATAAGCCGCTCTTGCCTCATTGTCCAAGGAAGGATTCTGATAGAAGTGTGCCATGCTAGGTGTTCTAGTTATTGCTGATTGTCATAACATCGTCCCTGAGGTAAAATGCATATCTGAAATACAAGAAAAAAATACTTTAACCCATTAACAAACAGCAAATTTTTTACTTTTCCAATTTGAAATCAGTTGCAGACGATGATATCCATGTTGATAAAGATAGTATTTGTATAAAATGAAGCGCTACAAAATATTGAGGCAAAAGGTGAAAATGCTGATCATCAGCATTTTCTTCTTTTGCCTCAATGTTTTCCCAAGCCTTTTCTAATAGGGACGTCAAAACCTGGTCATGTTTAGGAAATGGTTTAACCTATAACCAGACCGCAAGATATTAGACTGGTCTAAATTCAGAGGTGTTGCAGATGACAATTTCAAGCAACTGAAATTTTAGATTTGTTGGTATTTCTGTGTAGAAAACATTGTGGGAAATGAAGAAAGTGCTTGTCACAAGCAATTTCTTCATTTTGCACATGGTTTTCCAAAGCCATCATCTAGTGGAGAAGCAGTCTTGTCATTTGGGAAAGGATTAAGGACTGGTTGCTTTTTTAAGCCTTTTCCCAAACATTGACCTGAAGACGTAGATCTTATCTTTTAGGCTTAAACATTTTGTGAAAGACTAATGCTAATCAAGGATTTAGAATTAACCTGTTACTGTATAACGCTTAAAATTCAGACAGAGCTTTCTATAACCCAATCCCACATAACAAGGCTTATTGACGCCCCTACAAGATAATGGTTTCAGAAAACACTGTGGACAATGTAGTAAATGCTTTTTGACAAGCAATTTACTTATTTCCTACCATATATGCTTTCTACCAAGAAAGACCATATATAAGATATAAGATTAAATTCCCTTGACCTTGTAGTCCGATGTCTGAGAATGGGATAAGAATTATTAAGACTGTCTATAAAGTAGAATATATCGCCAGTGGGGGATCAAAACCACGTAACTCCAGCTTTGTCAAGCTGAAGTTACGAGGTTTTGACTCCCCACAAACCATATCTTTTTTCAATCATTCCTTCTTTATCCCACATATTTTGAAAACCTTTTTAATTGGAAATGTCAAACATTTTGAGATTTGGAAAGGGCTAAAGTGCATCAAATCCTTTTTTACTTCAAAACTGTAAAGTTAGTAAGATAACCCATTGACTTTTTGATGTCTGACCTAAATTATCATTTTGCCCAAATTTTAGACTGATCCAATTCCAAAGCTCGATCAGAAAGCAAAATGGATGTTCATAATGATATTATTTGTCTACAGTATCGTACAGAAAACATTGAAACAAAGGGTGAAAATGTTAGTTATCACCATTTTTTCTTCTTTTGATTTAATGTTTTACCAAGCATTTTTCTATAAAGTGCATCAAAAAAGCATCATTGTTTCGAAAAGGGTTAACCCATTCACACACAATGACCCATTTTGATACCCCACAAGATCAAAACTTTGGAAAACATTGTGGAGAATGAAGAAATTCCTTTGGACAAGCAATTTCTGCATTTCCCACAATGTGTTGTTTCCAGAAATACCAAACAATGTAATAATTCAATCACAAGAAAATGCCGTCTGAAACACCTTTCAATTTGGACTGCTCTAAAATTTTGTAGTCTGGTAATTGCCTTAGAAGAAGAAGGTCGTAAGTGAAAAAACATAGTTTTGAGAAAACTGGAAAAAACTGTTTTATTTCAAAAGGAAAAAAGAAAAAACGACCTTTTCCTACAGCCAAATTGGTCAGCATGACAAGTTCAAATGTCTATGAAATTTGCACCATATTTAGAGCTTGAAATGCCCTTTCCAAAAATGTATGCATCATAAAAGGTCGTAAGTACCACTTACGACCTTATTCTTCTAAAAATTTGTTGTCTAGGCATCATTCACTATTTCTCACTACAATATAATTGCATTCTCTGGCCAACACTGTTGAGGCAAAATAAGACAAGAGATTTGCAGAGCGGCGCATATACGCCCGAGAGGGGCTTGTCAGTAAAATTGGCCATTTTTTTCAATTCAAGGGCAGATAATTCAAACATGAAAAGTTATCAAAATTTTGCTTGCACAACAAGACACCAGAGAGATTCATTGTGGCTAGTTTGATTAAATTCTGGTAGAAACTGTAGGAGTTGCGCACAGGAGAAAATGGGCATTTTTGAGAAAATGGGCATTGTTTTCTTAAATTCAAGGGCAGATAATTCAAGAACGAAAATAGTTATCTAAATTCTGTAAGCGGTGTGCACAACTAGACACCATGGAGATTCATTGTGGCAAGTTTGATCAAATTCTGATAAAAACTGTAGGAGGAGTTGCGCACACAAGAAAATGTGCATTTTTTTAAGTCAAGGGCAGATAATTCAAGAACGAAAAGAGTTAATTGAATTCCGTTAGCGGTATGCACAACTAGACACCATGGAGATTCATTGTGGCAAGTTTGATTGAATTCCGATGAAAACTGCAGTAGGAGTTGCGCACACAAGAAATTGCTAACGGACGGACACACGGACAGACACACGGACAGACGAGCGGGTCCATAACATAATACGACCCTTCGGGCGTATAAAAATGTTGATAATCAGCATTTTTTCTGTGAGCAAAACGTTTTCTTGAGTGGCGCCAAAAGGTATAAGCGTCTGGGAATGGATGAATAGTGTCAAAATATCCATCTTTCCAAGTGTTTACTGCTGAAGTAAAATCGGTCAATTTATGAGAGTGAGAAACTCTGTACAGAGAAACCCTTTCCCAAACAGCAAAGTTGTAGGGTGTTCCCATTCAAAAGCTGCCACATGTAGACAACATTATGAATAATGATAAAGAATATTAAAGATAGACTTTGTGTATGATATAGCATACATTGAGGCAAAAGAAGAAAATGCTGATCTTCAACATTTTCTTCTTTTGCCTCAATATTTTCCCAAGGCTCATCACATAGGGACGTCAGAACCTGGTCATGTTGGGGATGGGGTAAAAAGAGCTACAGAATGGTAAGGCCCGTAGGAACAGGGAGGCTGGGGCTAGGGAGGGGCAGTTGCCCAAAAATGTCAAATTTTCCTTATTTTACTTTTATTTACCCCCCCCCCCCCCATTCAAAGAGAGGGGCTTGAGCCCACCAAATATGAAATTGCTTTCTACAGGCCTGATGGTTCCCGTAACGAGCAACAGAATAACTTCATACCTGCAGATTCAAGGACAGTGACTGTCCCTGTCAGGCTAAATATACCCAGTCTAACTTGCACTATTAACCATTTCCCAAACAGCATCTGTTACAATTTCAAAGCTGCAGAAGAGTCTTTTGCCTCAATGTTTTCCCAAGCCTAATATCTCGAAGAGCTACAGAATAACAGAATAACTTTATACGAGGGGCGTTCATTAAAGATTTTCCCTAACCTACTTCCAATAAGTATAGAGAATTGAAACTTGGCACAAATATTAATCTTTCTCTACATGGCCTCTAGCCAGAGAGACATACTTCTGCCATCGTTATTTGCAGTTTTGGAGACCTGTTCTGTAGAACATCGTAGATTGTGCCCAAAACCTTGCATTGGCTTTATGGTGGCATCATTAATGACAGACTGTGGACGCCCAGGATTCGGGCTGTTTCCACAGACTTACGTCCACACTTGAACTAAGTATACCAGTGTTAGACAAAGTCATATGATGGGACATCATCCCCACAAACTTCTTTCATGTCCTCAAATTCCTCCTATAGAGTGTGACCTTTGAAATACAGGAATTTGATGACTGCTTGCTCCATCTCGCTACCTTACTTAACTTCAGCACACGGAAATGAGAAACAAATTACAATTCAGAACTGCAATTGTTCATGTGACCTATAGAGGTATACGGTAATGTATGTGTACAATTTCAACTTCCTACCTCAACTAAAAGTAGGCCAGGGGAAATCTTTAATGAATGCCCCTCGTATATGTAACCTGCAGATTCAAGGACACAGGCTAAATATACCCAGTCTAACTTGCACTATTAACCATTTCGCAAACAACATCAATTTGGACTGTTCCAATTTCAAAGCTGCAGAAGAGTCTTTTGCCTCAATGTTTTCCCAAGCCTAATATCTCAAAGAGCTACAGAATAACAGAATAAGTTCATACCTGCAGATTCAAGGACACGGTCGAAATATAACCAGTCTAACTTGCACTATTAATCATTTCCAAAACAACAATAATTTGGACTGTTCCAATTTGAAAGCAGCAGAAGAGTCCAGACCACATAATGGTCAATAATAAAGAAGGGATTTGTGTACAATATAACACAGAAAATATTGAGGCAAAACGAGAAAATGCTGATTTATCAGCATTTTCTTCTTTTGCCTCAATGTATTCCCCTTTCCCAAGCCTAATATCTCAAAGAGCTACAGAATAACTTCATACCAATAGATTCAAGGACACAGGCTAAAAATATCCAGTCTAAACTTGCACTGTTATAATCTAGATAATGTATGATCATAACTAAATCCAGAGACATAATGATCCAAGAATGTCCGTTTTTGCACGACAACTAAATAAATTCATGATTAATTAGAGTCTGCAGATTTGCTGCACATTGAATGCATACTGACACAAATATTTATAAACAGCATGGCTTGAGAAATCATCCTGTGTAAAAGTGACCGAGATACCTAGATAATGTTCCAGAGCGTCTCAAACCTTTCCTAAACATTAGAATTCCAGACTGTTCAAATTTGAAAGCAGCGTGCTGCAGATGCCGAATTGAAGTTTATTTGTATGTGCACAAGAAAGTATAGAAATTGTTGAGACAAAAGGAGAAGATTTTCTTGCTCAGGTAACCAGCATCTGCTTTTGCCTCAAAGTTTTCCAAGTCTTTATCCCATTACTGGATGACAAATTGTTAGACTGTTTCAATTTCAAAGATGTTGCAGAAGACGATTTTAAGGGCATGGAATTTGACATAATGTAGTCATCTGCTTTTGCCTTAATGTTTTCCAATTAAGTCTTTATGCCATTTACGGTCATAAGTATGACAAATTTTAGAACGATTCAAATTCTAAGATGTTGCAGAAGACAATTTTAAGTGAATGGAATTTTACATTTTTCTGCTTTTCTGAGTAGAAAACATTGTGGGAAATGAAGAAATTGCTTGCCACAAGCAATTTCTTCATTTTCCACAATGTTTTTGATACCTCTTATCTTGCGGGGCATCAAAAGGCATCTTTATATAGGAACGGGTTTATCATATGTTTTATCTTTTCCAAACCTGCATAATATTTGAGTGAAAATTTTCCATCCTAGTTAGTGTGCACTGACTGCACATACTATCTAGCTTAAAAATGATACTTTTCACGGTGGATAACCCATGTGACTTTTGGGAAGCGTTAACATAGAAAAAATCATCCGCTTCAAAGTGTGTTTTGTTTAATTTCTCAGCTTATACTTTATTGATTTTGACGAGATAATGTGCATGGAACACGCATTTGAGAGGGCTAATTCCCATTTGTAACTCACTCTGCTCCGAATCTCGTGGTTTCTTAAAACAATCATGCGAAAAAATTTTTCGGTGCATGTGAACGCTTCCTACTTTCGTTTTGCACTTACAAACACTTTGGCTAGAATGTTTGAAGAAACCACTGGATTTGGAGCGGAGTCAGTTAGAGCTGGGAATAGCCCTCTCAAAGGCGCGTTCCGTGCACTTTATCTAATCAAAATCAATAGAGTATAAGCTGAGAAATTAAACAAAACATACCTTGAAGCGGTCGATTTTTTCCATGTGAACGCTTTCCAAAAGTCATGTGGGTTATCCACCGTGCTTTTTACACTTCCCAGAAGATCCATTTTAGTGTGATGGGTAAAAACTAGTGACCGTCAGGCCTACCTCAAAATTATGCTTGATAAATCCAATATTTAAAACCAGAAAAAATATGTCTAAAAATTCCTCCAAAAATCCCTTTAATGGTGTCAAAAATTGTTAAATCATTGTCTGCATATTAGGTGCACATGGTAATGCACACCAATACAAATATTATCCAGCATTGTAAAGTCATACAGCGCAATTTGACCTATATGTATTAGATTACAGTCTAAAAGTATAAATAGGCTTTAACCCTTTCCCAAACAACAAAATGTTTGAGTGATCCACTTCAAGAACTACCACAAATGACAAAATGGATTTTATTAAAGATAAGAATTGTGTAAAATATGGCACAGAAAATATTGAGACAAAAGGAGAAACTGCTGGTTAAAAGCAGTTTCTTCTTTTGTTTCAATGTTTTCCCAAGCCTATTCTATTAAGGACATCAAAACCAGGTCTTGTTTGGGAGAGGGTTAATCCTTTCCTAAACAAGACCTGCTTTTGATGTCCCTAATAGAAAATGCTTATGGAAACATTGAGACAAAAGAAGAAATTGCTGATAATCAGCAATTTCTTCTTTAGTCTCAATATTTTCTGTCCTATATTGTACACAAATCTTATCTTTATCAAAATCCATTTTTTCATCTGTAGCAGTTTTCAAAGTGATCCAGTCTGACTTTTCCCCTGTTTTGGCAAGGGTAAACGTTTCTTTTCCCGAATGACGAAATCCAGTCAAATTTGAAAGTAACAAAACAAAGTGGAGGTTGACAAAACATATTTTTTTCATATGATATAGCACAGAAAATACTGACACCAAAGGGGAAAATGCTGGTAATCAGCATTTCTTGTTTGGTTTTAGATTTCCCCAAAGCCCTTTTATATCAAGGTCCAGTAGAAATTTATAAATATGTTTTTTTTTTGGGAAAGGATTAACTTTTTCCCAAATAATGACAAAATATTCACACAATGAACAAAATCTGTTTGTGAAACCATAATGCCCCCGAAAAGGCCAATGTTAAGTTTTTCGGACAGACAAACCGACAGACAGATAGATCTACAAAGTCACATAGAACAATATGCCCCGGATCTTTCGATAGGGGGCATAAAAATAGCGGCTACCTGTTTTTTTCTTCTTTTCTTCCAATACTTTCCAAAGCTTTCTCATTTACTGTAATAATCAATGGAAATCAAAGTACTGAAAGTACTGTTGGCAAGCAAATTTGTTAATAATATAGGCCTGTCCAGAAGTAGAGTACTTTGATTAGGTACTTTGATTATCCATTTGAATACCTTGAATACTTTGATTCATAGAGTACTTTGATTAGGTGCTTTGATTATCCATTTGAATACCTTGAATACTTTGATTCATAGAGTACCTTGATTAGGTACTTTGATCATCCATTTGAACACCTTGAATACTTCGATTCCATGCATCTGTTTATAGCTTTGAATATAAATTTCATAGTTCAGTAAATGACTGTTACCTCATTAATCTTTGCATTTGATAGAACTATTAATAGTGAGGAGGACCGGAAGGTGTTGTGTGGTATGCAGAGAATGGTAAAGTGCAGAGAAAGGGGGCTGCAAAGAGAAGCAAAATTTGCTTCCCCAAAAATTGTTAAGAAAAACAGTTTAAATTTTTGTTGAACAGCTATCTAAATAGAAATGAATTTTTGTGCAAAAAATAGACTTGGTTTACTTTCATGTAATGACAAACCGTCAGTGGTGTTGTAATGAAATTTTGTAATTACCGCCTGAATCATGCCATAGTTACACAATTCTAAAACAAAACATACAGAAACACTATTGCTTATCCAAAATTATGTCATTTTCACTGGATGAAATCATTCCCTATTATCTAAATTACCTCATAATTTGTCTGACTTGTTCAAGCAGATTTGATAAGAGTGCAATCTTAAAGGGACATTTCATTCCAATTTCAATTTTTTAAAGTATGTCTTGATGCCAAGATTGGTTATTCTAATGAGTATAAATAATATTAGTTTTTTGAAGTTGTTGCCAATAAGCGAGAAACACGCATTTAAAGTTGAGACATAATCGATAAATTGCATATAAATCCGAACTGTTGTCCATAACAATTTGTTCAATTTCAACACAAAAATATAGATTTCTCATAAACGGCGCAATATTTTGGCTTGAAATTTTCAGAATTTTCAAAAGGAAATATACTCTTTCAGATAAAAATAAAAGTAAAATTTATGACAAATAATTCTGAAATGTCACTTTAACCTTTTCTCCAACGAAAAACATTATGAGAAATGAGGAACATGCTAATCACCATTTTCAGCCTTTCCTTCATTGTTTTCTATGCCATTCGAAACGAAGATGCTTCTTGTAACATTTATTTTGTTGTCTGCATCACCTTTGAATCTGGAACAGTCTGAAATTTTGTTTCATCTTAATCACTTAGCCCATTACTAGATAGCAAAATTTTAGAATCTTCCAAATTCAAAGATGTTATAGACGGTAAGGCCGGATCCAGGATTTTTTCCAGGGGGGTCCAAGCCCTCCAGGATTTTTCAAGGGGGGGTCTAAGCCCAAATGATGGCTTTAAATGTGATAAACATTAATTTATACTAACATTATATAGTTAAAATTGGATTTTCGCCCAATGCCGGGGGTGTGTGTTCCGGACCCCTCTGATCCCCCTCTAGATTTGCCCATGGACCACAAATTCAAATGAATGAAAGCTTACCTTGTTTGGTCGTTTTGTACAGAAAACATTGTGGGAAATAGAGAAATTGCTTGCCACAAGCAATTTCTTCATTTCCCACAATGTTTTCCAAACCTATTATTTTGTGGAGGCATCAAAAGTTCTCATTATGTGGTAATAGGTTAAAATGCACAGATTTCTGATAGGTAGAAGTGATGACCTATCAGAATGTGTTATGTCTATATTTGAGCTGGGATCTGGAAAAATTTATGGTTCAAGATCAGGCTGTGCCTAGGTGCAGTCTAAACTGGATCACTGTAACTCTCATATGGTTGCTACTGCAGACCATGACAAAGCTATTGGAGAACAACATGGTTCCTGATCAGACTGTGTGTATACACAGGCTGATCTGGATCCATGTTGGGCTCAAAAAGTTTAATTAAAGGACCTTTCTCCAGATTCTGGCTCATTTGCATGTCAAACCCCATATCATGATAAAGTATTTAGAAAACATTGAAGGAAGAGAAAAATATTGAATGATCACAAAATTATTCCTTTTCTCTCAATCCTTAATTTGGATACAATAACATACCATAGCAAACACAATTTTTGATTTCATTTTATCCTTTGAACTTTGTAGGAGTATGTCACATATATAGTCAATAAAAAAGGGAGTTAATGGGTTTGTGTTAACATATCGCTGCTTTTCAACAAAAACCTATTAACTGCAGCTTAAAACAAGCTACATTTATTAGCTTTTGGTTGTAAAGCAACACTTTTTTCTTAATTTCTCACAATCTGTGAACACAAAATGGGATTTTTATGTAATGAACACTTTACAGATCACTCATTTATTTGAATATTACGAAAAATTCCTTTCAAGTGCTTACTTTTCAACTATATTTTTTTATGCATTTTTTCCTACAAAGCATAAAACCAGGTCAAACATACGTTTTAACCCATTTCCAAACAGCAAAATTTTAGACTAGTTAAAAAAAAAAGTTTCTATTTAAAGTCTATTTTCACTTGCGTGTTCAACCGACTTTACACTTTAACCCACGATCACTGAGTCTCAAGTCGGCTGTTAACAGTCGGCGCCTTCGGCAGCCACAGCTCTTTGACTTTCAACTCTCCCGTGTACCCATTTATACACCTGGGTGAAGAGTCCAAATTCAAAGATGTTGCAGGTGACAATAACAAGTGAATGAAATTTTACACCTTTTGGTCACTCCTTGACAGTCCTTGTAGAAAACATTGTGGGAATTGAAGAAATTGCCTTTTACAAGCAATTTCTTCATTTTCCACAATGTTTTCCAGATCCTTTATCTAGTGGGGCATCAAAAGATTTCACTTTTTGGGGATGGGTAAGGCCTGAACACTGCCAAAGGACTTCTGAAGGTGAAGTCAATCATGAAGAATATTTCTTGGACATGATATGGATGCCAAGTTGTGTATGACCGGCCTTTTGAAAATATAGGGGCCCATATGCATGCTAGAATTTCAGGGATCAGTCTTTACAACAGTGGCCGCGGCCATAGTGCAGTTGGTAGCACATCAGCCTCTAACTCGCGAGGTCCTAGCTCAGTTCACTATCCGGCAGCGGATATCATTCCTGACATTAATTTCGTCTTCCAATAATGGTTTGATATCCTTAATTCATGTGGGCGAGCAGCTAGCTGGAAGCTCGGGTAGGGTCCTGTGGTAGTACTGGTATGAGAAACAACAGGAATCCATGGTTAGGTGCTCCAGCTGCCACGAGTATAATGACCATAGCAGTTGAGAATGGCGTAAAACCCCAATACACCATACTTTACAATAGTTGTCTATCAGGGACGTCAAAACAAAATCTTGTTCGGGAAAGGGTTGAAATTAAATATGGCCTATATAGTGAACATTTGATGCAATCTTAGAAATAAGAGTTCTATCTTTTTCAATATTCTAGGTCACATGATCTTCATCACGTGGAAAACACGAGAGTTATCCGTTTTTCAACCTGCTATTTAGGTCAGCTGCACTATCAAGATCATGCATTAGTGAAATAGATAGGAATACATTTTTGTTTAATCCTATATGAAACAAGACACTAGGTTTTAATATCCTTGATAGAAAAGGTTTGGGGAAAACATTGAGGCAATAGATGAAAATACATGTACTGATAACCAGCATTTTCTCCCTTTTGTCTCATTATTTTCTGTGATAAAATGTACTCAAATCCTATCTACATCATCATTTTATATTGCTGTATGCTGCAGCTTTCAAATTGGACCAGCCTTATATTCTCCTAATGAGGAAAGTGTTGAAATTCATAAATGTAACGAGGTTGAATATTAAGGTAGTCTACCCCAAATGAGATTCGCGTGACGTCAGAATTATTCAAGCCAAGTTGAAAACATTTGGTGATGGAACTTTCTACCGCCAAATGTACGACCGCACCAGAATAGGTTCAGACGCGTAACAACACCGCTCAAAAAATTCAGAAGTTTTATGAATCTCAAAATGGCCACATTATGGGTATTCTACCTTAAGTTGACAATGCTCATACGATCTTTGTATAGTATGCGACCAGTCATGAAACTTTGATGCTGAGAAGATTATCATTGTTTGAAAATGTACCCGAGCGCTTGATCACCACAATGGTTAATCATGTGACTCAGAATTTTGGAAAATCATCAATATTTTTGTCAATACTTGACCAATTTGAATAAGGTTTGAAGCAGAGAAGATGGAAAGATGCCAGGAATAGGCTGTACGTAGTGTTTTTTTGAAAAGTCAACTGATGAAAAAGTTATTGAAGTTAAACCAATATTTTGGTTTATCTTCAATAACTTTTTCATCAGTTGATTTTTCAAAAATTCAACACGCTCATCTAATGTGTGACATCTGTCCACCTCTGCTTCAAACCGAATTCAAATTGGTCCCGTATTAACAAAATTATTGAAGATTTCTGAAATTATTGCATCATATGATTATCTACCGTGTTGAAACACTATTGGTGCAAAACCACTGGCGTAGGAAGAGGGGGACCAGTCCCCCCCCCCCTCATTAATTTAGAAGGGGGGGGGCAACATATCCTATGACCCCCCCCCCCCCCCCCCCATAATACACCAATATTTTCCCATTTGCCCCCCCCCCCCCTTTCTCTCTCTCTTCCCTCTCTTCAATATTATAAACCTTCTTACGCCTAAACTTTAATCTATGGATAATATTGAATTACATGTATGACATTGTTTTACAAGAGCTGTCCGAAGACGGCGCGCTCAACTTTCTAAGTTGCTTAGTATAAAGGGGCATAACTCCAAATATAGTGGAGCCAGGGTCATGGGCCCTGGTAGTAAGGTAGAGGGTGTGATGGTGAATAAGTATTCCAAGTTTGGGTTGAATCCCTTTGGTAGTAAGGAAGTTATTGATGTTTGAGAAAACGTTAACATTTGTTGCAACGCCGACGCCAACGCCGACGCCCGGGTGACAGTATAAGCTCTCATTTTCTTCGAAAAGTCGAGTTAAAAATGATGATAGAAATGTTCAAGTATAACTTTATTGATAGTCAAATTACAGAGGTCAAATGAGTCTTTTTATATATTTTGAGAGCAATAATAGTTTGCCTTGACATTTTTGGGTGAGATATGTTTATGTTTTCCACTTCTAGGTCACACTATTATCAGCATCATGTGTAATATAATGTCAGTAGGAGATCAAAATGTCGTAACTCCAGCTGTTAAGGACAGATCCTCCATTTATTTCCTACGGTAAGAATTTTTTTATTTTTTCTGTACTGATATTTAAATATATGAGAAGTAAAAAAATGACTTAAAAACTATAGGTCACCAAGCGAATTAAAAAGTTATTGGATTCCAAGGGAGACTACTCTTGTCTAAAATTGCAAAAATAAGGTATCACTTAATTACCCACAAAAAGGTGTTTGAAATGACTAGGATTACATAAATCAGTCTTTATTGTGTTCAATACGTTTTATTCTGTCTAAATGAGTATCAATTTGGGAAAATTAAGTGATGACATTGAAAATTTTAGTAAAACATTCTTTCAAAATAGCTGAAATTGCTCTTTTTTTCGCAACGTTTCTGATAATAAAAAATATTCCAGCGGTAAGAATTTTTTTCTTTTTGGTATAGACGTAGTGCTTGGTCATACCTACAAAAACAAAGAAAGAAAAATATATCAAACCAAGCGTTTTTCTTAGTTATAAGTAAAATTTGGTTTACTTTTTGCAGCTCTGTCCGAAATTGTTTCACTACTTTTATCCATTTTCTTCCTTATTACCAGCTTTAGATAATAGAAAGTGTCATCTTTTGTGTCCATCTGAAGCGGACTAGCTCATAAAGACACCACTTTGCTTTTGTTGCTCCGTTTCCTATCGCTAACGCAACATGTTGAACGCGTAACAAAAAGCGAAATGTACCATCCGAGTACTATTACACTTTATTTGACCAAACAGAGAAAATTCAAATAACCGAAAAGGGTCTTGTCATTTATCAACCAAACATTAACTTAATGTAAAAAATACATTTTCTGAAAAAGGCCAATTACTGAAATAGCTTTATTTCATAATTTAGGATATGCGCAGTAAGTTGCGCAGTAACAACTGGAGGATCTGTCCTTAAAGCTGTAGTTACAAAGTTTTGATACCCCTTCGCTGATAAAATTATTATTCAAATGAAATGAGATGAGAGTTTCAGTCTTCTGTCTGGGTCAATTTAAAATATCTGTTGTAGACACCTGCAAGATTCAAAGCATCACATGCAAAATTAAAACAATTTGGAGTTTGAAATTGCATTGTATCCAAAGATAAAATTTTGTAAACATTTGCCATAATATCTTCACAAGACTATAGTAGTCAGCAGTTTCTTCGCTTCCTGAAACCTTTTTAGCAAACAGTAGCAATGATGACAAAAGAATACATTGTTGGGCAGTGCTTTGGGATAAAAGTAGAACAGTAAAACATAATATTCTAAGAGTGCAATGGTAAATGTGCACTCATTTAGCATTCGCAATTTGCATTTTCTCGTATGACACAAGATATTTAGTAATCTCTAAGCCAAGTTTATTTAGGGTTTCTTTTTTAACCCTTTCCCAAACAAGACCAGGGCCCCCCTATCACTAAACATCTTACGATCAAGTTTTTGTGTAAACTGTGTAACAAGACATCTGATTGCACGAGAAATCCGACTGAGCCAATCAGGACTGTTGTTACAAGTAATTATGCAAAAATCAAACGTACGATCGTTAGTAATACGGGCCCCTGGTTTTTACATCCCTAATAGAAAAGGTTTGGGAAAACATTGAAACAATAGAAGAAACTGCTGATAACCAGCAGTTTCTCCTTTTGTCTCAATATTTTCTGTGCCATATTTTACACAAATCTTATCTTTAATAACATCAATTTGGTCATTTTTTACAGTTTTTGAAGTGGACCACCCTGAAATTTTGTCGTTTGGGAAAGGTTTAATCTTTTATTCCACAAGGTTTGCAAGGACATTTTTGGCTTCTTCATAACATAGCAGAAGTGTTGTTGTTGTTTCAGATGCCTGCATTATTATCCACCCAAATTAACCAGGGACAACTTAATTTTCATACGCTAAGTCCTTTTGTTGATCGTCTTAACAAAACATTGCTGAAGTCAGGTCATTACATATGTAGATGTCCTGGGTTAATGTTGCTGGACAATATCTGGTAATTTGATTGAATGGGGTTAAATGCCTCTTTGAGTTTATTGGGGTTTTACACCGTTTTCAACTGCCAGGGTCATATCTGGAGCACCTACCCATGGATTCCTGTTGTTTCTCAAACCAGTACTACCACAACACCCTTACCGAGCCTCCAGCTGCTCGACCACTTAGGTTAACGATTTAAAACCCATTGGTGGGTGACAAATTTGTCAGAAAGGGCATTCGCCGTGGCCGGGTATCAAATCCGGGACCTCTCGAATGAAGGGCAAATGCGCTGCCAACTGCACTAAGGCCGCGGCCAATGCCTCTTTGAACTGCTATGGTCATATCATGGCAGCCACAGCACCTAACTGTGGGTCCCTAGTATTTCTCTCACCAGTACTACCACAATATCCATACCTAGACTCCAAATAATCATCTACATATACAAGGTTAACGATTGACAGACAGACGGACTGACAAAATTTACAGACACACTACAGTAAAACAATATCATGTGCCCCCGATCTTTCGATACAGGGGCATAAAAATTGGTATAAGACAAGTGTTAGGATGTTTGTCACAGCATTATCAAGGGCGGATCTAGAGGGGGGTCGGGGGTCCGGACCCCCCTGGCATTGGCCGAAAAATAAATTTTGACTATATAAATTTAGTGTAATGTTACATTTCCATTACATTTTAACATTTTAAGCCATAATTTTAGCTTGGAAACATCAACCCCCCCAACCCCCCCCCCCCCCCCCCCCCCCCCCCCTCCTGAAAAAAAATCCTGGATCCGCCCTAGATTATGCATTCAAGTTGAAATGCATTATCTTTTTTCATGTTTTCTTGTATGACATCAGGCATCAGTCAAGCCTTAAACAAATTTTATCTAGTTTTTTTGTAAATAATTATGTCTCAAAACAAGTTCTGAGAGGATCTTATTTCCTTATTTCAAAGCAAAGCTACAGATAAGAGGCTGTAATGGCTTTTTAAAATGCAACATTTCATGAAGTGTTCTTCAAACTAATATAATAATGAGACAATTCAAATGAGAACCCAAAAGGCCAGTAGATTTGCTTATTCTATTGGACAAACTTGTCCTTGCTGTTGTTATAATATTAACCGTAATTATTCTAATAAACGCTCGGGCGTTTATCATAAACATAGGCGATAGAAAAGTAGGGTATGGGAGTTTATTAGACGTATTCTTATTTCGTCTGTCAAAATTTTTTAATCAAGTGTCAATTCATGGACTCAAATTCATCGAGTCGAATCTGGCAAAGTTTTGTTACAAGGACTTCAAAATGCGATTTTTCAAATAAATTCCTTCATTGCCAACAGATTTAGGGCTGAACATCATCTCTTTCATCGATTTTTTTGGGTTATGACTTACATTATTTTAATCTGGAATCAGGGGATGGGCGTTTATTAGAATCAACCCTTTTCGCTAAAATTGTGCTTGAAACAAGCAGATTTTCAGCCGAGATTTGGGGGATGGGTGTTTATTAGAATATGGGCGTTTATTAGAATAATTACGGTATTGTAATTTGTAACCTATTATAGTTCATGATAAATTGACCTGGCAGCTAACAGATGGAGATGCTCTGCCATGTCATTTATCAAGACTTATATCAAGACTTATATATCTTTAATCAATTCTCCAGTAAGTTACCTTTACAATGCTTTCTGAAACAGCTAAAATTGACATGGTTCCAACTTTAAATCTGCTGCAGATAACAAAATGGATGTTGATAAATGATGTTTATGGGCAATTTTAACGCTGGTTATAATAATTATGCATTTTCATCTTTTCCCACATTGTTTTCGCAAGGCTTTCCAATGACAGACTTCAACAAGAGCTGTCCGAAGACAGCGCGCTTGACTTTCTAAGTTGCTTAGTATAAAGGTGGCATAACTCCAAATATAGTGGAGCCAGGGTTATGGGTCCTGTTAGTAAGGTAGAGGGTGTGATGGTGAATAAGTATTCCAAGTTTGGGTTGAATCCCTTTGATAGTATGGAAGTTATTGATGTTTGAAACTAGAAGACCTGAAGGTCTTGAGTCGCTCCACAGGCCTGAATTTCATGTAATATTTAATCCAAGTTTTGATTAGATTGTTAAATGCTTGTGTTTCATAGAGCTAAACGAAAGTAACAAAACTAGATTGTTCAAAATGTGTGGATCTTGAAGCAAAGAAAGTAAAATTACATGTTTGCCATTTGAGAAAGGGTAAAAGGAAATGGGAGAACATTCTAGCTCAGGATGTCATAAGCAATTAATTTTTTTCTTCTTCCCAACAGATCTAAATTAACAGAACAATGATTACTCCAAAATATTTCATATTTCTAAAAATAGACTTTGAGCTAAAAATAGATTCTGGGAAAAACCCTTTTCCAAAATAATGCAAATGGCTGTCAAACCTGAATTTCTTGTAATATCAAGTACAAGTTTTCACTAGATTTTTCAATATGTGTTGCTCTTAAAGCAATTACAAAGTAACTGGAAAGCTGAAAGTACATTCATATATAAGATCTATTAGTTACAAAGCTTTGCAACAGTCTTTATTAGAGTGAGTTTGGCTGTTAGTGAAAAAAAGTCACAATTTGCAATTTTGTTAAATTGAAAGGCATACAACTGATGATTTTATATTCCTATCTAGCTAAGAATCACACTAAAGCAAGATCCTAACTTCACCTACATCTTGTTTAAGTTTTGACCTGATTATTCAATATTTGTGGGTGTAAAGAGTGTAAAATCAAAGTCGAAAACAACAATTTTGTCAAATTTAAGGGCAGATAAATCATGATTTAAGATTCATATGAAGCTGAAAATTACACCAACACAAGATCTTATGGCCAGTAAGATAATGTGAAAGTTTTATGTTGATTGGTGGTTATTTATGGTTGTTTGAGTAAAAATAAGGTAAAAAATGGTAGTTTTGCCAATTTCAAGGGCACATAACTCAAGACGTAATACTCAGATCAAGCTGAAAATTGCACTCAGGCAAGATCTTATCAGCACCAACATTCTGACCAAGTTTTGTTTTGATTGATCAATATTTGTAGTGGCTAGAGTGAAAACAAGTGAAAACAGCCGTTTTTTAATTCAAGGGCAGATAACTCCAGACTTTATGGTTCAATCAGAGTTAATTGAAGGAATCTGATAGAGGACCACCTCAGGATCATTCCTGTGAAGTTTGATTGAAATCCATCAAGTAGTTTCTGAGGAGAAGATTTTTAAAGAAAAAGTTGACGACCGGACGCACGGACGGACGGACGGACGCACGACGGACACAACACCATAACAATAGCCCGCTGGCCTGAAGGCCAGAGGAGCTAAAAACTTTAACCTTTGTTGCAATGCCGACGCCGACGCCAATGCCGACGCCCGGGTGACAGTATTAAGCTCTCATTTTCTTCGAAAAGTCGAGCTAAAAACAGGTCTTGTTTGGGAAAGGGTTGAATAACAAGACATTAGTGTTGTTGTTGTTGTGGTTTTTGTAACCTACAATATCAGGTTTGCAGTGACCTTTAATGCTTCCCAAAACAGTTAGAATTGAAATGGTTCCAATTCCAAATCTGCTACATTATAACACGGTGTATAATCATGTGACTTAGAATTTCCGATAATCTTCAATAACTTTGTCAATACTTGACCAATTTGAATTCGGTTTGAAGCAGAAAAGGTGGAAAAATGTCAGGAATAACATGGTCATGGTAGATTTTAAAAAAATCAACTGTTAAAAAAGTTATTGAAGATAAACTAAAATTTTGGTTTATCTTCGATAACTTTTTTATCAGTTGATTTTTCAAAAATCAACCACGTCCATCTAATGCCGGACGACTGTCCACATTCTCTGCTTCAAACCGAATTCAAATCGGTCCCCTATTAACAAAGTTATTGAAGATATTCAGTAAATATTGTATCACGTGATTATTCAACGTGATAGTGTCAACATTATGAACATCAACAAAAGGAAAATTTGTGTATGATAAAGCACAGAAAATATTTAGGTAAAAGGAGAAAATGCTGGTTAATATAGTTTGATTCTTTACTACAAATCCCTCCTCTCCCCTTGTTTGATTTGTCAAAAACTAGGGATTGGTTTGGAAAAGAGTTAAATTTAGAGCTAAAGAAAAAGGATGATGACATTTATCTTTTTTTCTTTCTTTTTTTTTATTCTGAATCTAGAACACTGGTACTTTCCAGAATATTATTAACCATTTCCCAAATGAGAAATGACATAAAATTGACCAAACGCCAGTTGACAGATCGCTCCGCCCAACATAGAATTTAAGGCAAACAATGTGCATGTGGTCGGTAATAGGGAACGATTTTATCCAGTTAATCGTGACTTAAATTCGGACAAACAAAGTAGTATTTCGTAGTTGTTGTTATAAAATCTCGTAACTACGGCTTTATTTAAGCCGTAGTTACGAGATTTTATAACAACACCGACGCGGTTTATCAAAACATAACTGTGAACTTAGTCTATTGTTAGCACAAAATTCTTTGCCATTGGTATGTCGATTGTTTTGATTGTCAGTCGATAAATCGATACAAAACCACGTGCAACGATGAACAATTGGGGCATAACATTTTTGTGATCGTCCATTGGCTAATCGATGTTTTTGATTGACAGTCGGCGTTTGGTCAGTTAGCGTGGACTGATGTGAAAGCTGCTGCATACAACAAAATGTATATTGAAAAAGACAGGATTCATGTATAATATAGCGAAGAAAATATGGAGGCAAAAGGAGAAAATGCTGATTATCAAAATTTTCTTCTTTTGCATCAATGTTTTCCCAATACTTTTCTATTGGGGGATGTTAAAAACAGGTCTCGTTTGGGAAAGGGTTAATGAGACATTTTTGCAGAGATGCAGATAAGAGGGTATAAAGGCTTTTCAAAATGAAATATTGCATTTATTGTTCATCAAACCCTTTGTTGTGGGTACTACGAGGGGCGTTCAATTAAAAGTGGTACTAATGGTCCACCATACCTCACGGTTCTATAGAACTAGTGGTGCTTGCGGCTATTTGACTGGAAAATTACTGTCTATACTTGGTCAAAATTTGAGACAAATTCGTTGACTCTTTCAAAAGTTATTGAACTTTTAAGTTGGTTCAGTCATATACACTGGCTATTTCGCTGTGCGCAAAATGGAAAACGAACTGAAGTAGGATGTACGGGTCTACATTAAAGGTCGCATAAGCTTTGAAATATCCGAATCACATGTGTGTGTATTGGGGTTTTACGCCGTTTTCAACTACCAGGGTCATATCGCGGCGGCTGGAGCACCTACCCATGGATTCCTGTTGTTTCTCAAACCAGTACTACCACAACACCCTTACCGAGCCTCCAGCTGCTCGCCCACTTAGGTTAACGATTTCAAACCCATTGGTGAGTGACATTTTGTCAGAAAGGGTATTAGCCGCGGCCGGGTATCGAACCCGGGACCTCTCGCATGAGGGTCAGATGCGCTACCAACTGCGCTAAGGCCGCGGCCCCCGAATCACATGTATATAATGAACTATTTCAGATTCTTGGACATTCGAACGTTGAATATAAGTCAGTTTTTAGGAAGATAATAAAAATTAAAATTGGTAAAACTGGCCTGAATGATGCCCCCCTCTCAGGCAACCCGGGTAGACCTAGTACCAAATCAAATGTTGCTGTAGATTCCAACATGACCGAACAAGACGCATGGTTCAATTGTTAAGAAATAGCAGATAATTTGGTTTTTCATCGGGGACATGCTATACAATTTTGACGAAAGGGTTGAAACACAGAAAGGTTTATGCCCATTGGGTCCCCCACCTGCTGCCTTAAGGACAGAGAGCCACCCGTGCAAAATATACTTTGAAATAATGCAATAAATGCAACAAATGTGGGCTTTCTGAGCTTTATGCATATGATTGAATAATAATCTACTATTATGAGCACCAATGGCGTTTCATTAGCAAGCAATGGTTGCGAAAAGATCAGACAAGGTCCGTATTAGCCAAAAAATTAAAAGCGCGGGAAAAGTTTTGTGCGCGGGAATTTTCAAATATAACGGATGTATTGTTCAAATTACTGTTTCAATTAGTACAACTTTCGGGGGTCATTCATACAAGAAATGTATGTCGGCGAAAGTAAAGAAATATCACTAAAGGAGCAGGTCAAGGACCGGCTAAAGAGGCATGTGCCAAATCCATGACAACGGAGCTGTCCATAGGTGTCATCTTGTCCAAGACTTCCTGGAAGAGACACATGCTGCATAGCGTCGTTATCCACCCTTTTAGCCGGACTTAAGCCCGTGTGGCTTTTTTGTGTTGACCACGATGACGAAAAAAGCCCCTGGTCGTCGGTGAAGGTCTTCATGTTCCATATGCAGTGCAATTTACCAGTGTCTGCGGGGTGTTCCAAAAGAGGCCCATTTATTGGCATATAGGTAATGGATCTCGAAACTTCAGAAGTGTGTGGGTGTCAAAGAGGATTACTTCGAAGGATCGAATAAACTTAAAATTGAATTGCGACATAACTATGGCTTATAGAACGCCAGTTCCACAATTAATTGAACGTCCCTCGTAAATAAAATCCTCTCATTGAGACGATTTGATGAGTTCCCACATCATAGGGTTTGTATTCAATTTTACAAATTTAGGCCCTCTTATTTAAATATTAATCATGAGAACCCAAAACGACGCACATTGACACCTTTTTGGCGCCCATCAAGAATTAGATAAAGGCTTTGGACAACATTGTGGGTAAGGAAGAAATTGCTGGTGACAAGCAATTTCTTCATTTCCCATATTTTTTTCCATCCCAGAAAGACAAACAAATATAAAATTTTATTCAAATGAAATTGTCCTCTGCATTATTTCTTATTTTTGGCAAGTTAAAATTTTGTGGTCTGGTAATGGGTTATATTAATTAAGTAGAAGTCTGATTTTTAGATAATTGTATTTTTCCATCAGTCCTTACATATACTTTTCTAATGCATTTGATCCAGAATCAGGAAAAGGGTGACCCCTTAAGGATTTTTGAGCCCAACATGGTTCAAGATCAGCCTGTGTGTACACAGTCTGATCATGAACCATGTTGATCTCCAATAGCTTTTCCTTGACCTGTACTGAAGCAACAGTAAGACAGCAGCATGGGACCAGGTGAGACTGCACTTAGGCACTGTGCATGCAGGCTCAGGTCATGAAACATGACTGTCTCAAATACTACATTAACCCATTACCAGACGGCAAAATTTTGGACTGTTTCAAATTCAAAGATATATTAGTTTTTTTGGGTAGAAAATATTGTGGGAAATGAAGAAATTGCTTGTCACAAGCAATTTCTTTATTTTCCACAATGTTTTCCAAAGCCAAATGTGTTATAGAGCGTCAATAGGCGTCACTGTGTTGTAATGGGTTAAGAGACCCTTTTCAAGATCCCTGCTCATTTATGTTTTGAATGGGACAAATAGTTTCTTAAGCAGAGCTCCAGATAATTTTTTGAGGCAAGGAGTATTTACCCCTCAGAATTTTTTCCAATGCGTATTTCCAAATATTTTTTGGAGGTAAGGCGTATTTACCTTCTAGTTCGGGAAAGGATAAAAAATTAACAGGAGCACCCAACCGGAACGACCCACTTTCATAAGTTTCATTTTCGATAGTCGATTTCGAGGACATCTAAGCGCGCTATGTTTCCGACCATTCCGTTTTTTTTTCTGAACGAGATTACCATCGTGGGCTATCTTTGTCTGTACTGGAGGGCCTTTTCAGAAATAATATCGGCCAAAATCGCCTTTACGATGTGCTTAAAGGAATGGATTTACTCGTTTCCCAATTAAAAAAGGAAACAAACTTCTTCGAGTTGCAATATTCCGATTTACGAAGTGACACAATGGCCCGATATTTATCATCCAATGAAAATCGAAGAAAGGATTTTCTCCGTAGAATTTAACGAAGATCAACGATTGACTGAAATTCGAACAAAATGAACCACTCAGCAGCATTCGGTAGATCTACGGAAAAGCCGATTGTCATCTGCATTCCTCGGCTGGTGACGTAATCGGTATTCCCCAATAACTCCCGGTTTTGATTGGCTGAGGCTTATTAGACATTTCGATAAGCTATTTTTACAGACCAAAACATTATTTTTAGGTCGGGAAATCTCTTTGAGATTTTCACGTCCTATAGCCATCCAACGCTTCTAACGCTTTTCTACGAAAATCTCGTAGAGTGCTCTATCTACCGCTTGTTTTAATCTGCAGATACGAGGTTTTCGATATAATTTGGTCACCGCATAGTCGTTCAAAATGTCTATGTCCGCCGAAAAAGTAGACCTACCTTTGAACAATTCAAAATTACTCAAATAACATAATCATCGTAAAGACTTTCATTTCTTAATTGTTTTATCAAAACAATGCAGCAGTTTGCTCATAAGTGCGAAAACTATCAACTTCTCTTTTTGGCGGAAAGGTTGATTCGAACTATTCTAACTGGTGTGGCAGACTAGAGCAGACGAGAATTTCAACACCAAATTACTGCGCCACACAGTTCGTGTAATCGGACATTTCCGTGAAGCACTCGTAAACACATGCATTTTATCGGGTTATACGCTCACGTGTTAACACTTCGCGGTGTAAAGCTAGTCTCCTATGCTTTGACCAACTAAAGTGTTACCGTAACGGCGTTGACGGACTTCGAGCCGTCTTGAGTACATACAACGTAATTTTCGTAATTTATTCATCCTTATTAATCCAGGCTTAGGTTTAACAGGAATTTAATCATCTTTCTTCGACCTGGGCTTGAGATATAGGCTATTTATGAGTTAATTGTAGGCCTCTGTCTCTGCAGATGATAGGGGTGATAGAGTTATCTCTTTCACAAACGACAGAAAGAACAATCCAAAGTGAAAGCTAATGCGAAAAGCAAAGAGGACAGCAAAAATAAAAAGAAAGCAAGATCTAGATTTGTGTGCAGAAAATACGAGCTCACTTTTTTCAAATTCTGAGTTTAACACACATATTACACGCTATGGGAGCCTGACCAGCGGCACCTATTTTTTCGAGCAAACAAAATGGCGGACAAGGAAGTGGATTCTGACGGTTCCAGCAGTTATTTGAACGTAAGTTGTGTTTTTTGTCCTATAACACCAACTTCGAAGCATAAATAGGTCGGCTTATGATTCAACTTCGTTATTGTCTTTGTCTTTAGCTCATCGGACTGGTATACATAACGTAAACGATAAGCAAACGTGATAAAGAGGCGTTGCTCGTGAATTATGCATATATTTGCCCACCCTTTAAATGATTAAAAGAAATAAAACATATATTTAAGGTACACGTTATATTATCAAAATTACACTGACTACATTATTCTTTGAAAATCCGAAAGCCTAAAGATGATCGCAAATGTTAGAATTGGAATATTGATGTTTTTATTCACTGTACGAAGACCAAAAATTCCCCCGAACACGTGCATTACAGTACCGATTTTTTTGAGTCTTACTGGACGCATATTCGGATTGAATTAATTTCATTTACGGGTGATTTGAGTTAATTTCTGTACGAGTGTTCGGAGCGTTTTATACATTTGTAGAAGATAGAAATCTTTGGTGTAAATCAGTTTAGATATTTGATTCCACATTTGTTTCTCTTTCCACCAATCCTTATGATGATAAAATGATACAGTGATTGGAATTCATATCCGGGTTCCCCCCCCCCCCCCCCCCCCAAAAAAAAAAAAAAAAAAAAACATTTTAAATCACACAAGTGTATCTTTTGTAGCAAGCTCTAAAATCAATGTCTAATCTGTTAATTTTGCGAATTACCTCCCTTTGACATAAACAAATAGGGAATTTGAAATGTTTGATATTCACAAATTTATCAAGGTTTTCGATTGGAGGTTTTTGCAACATCATGCTGACTTTACAGGGCATTTTTTAACCCTTTCTTCAACTAGGATTGTTCCCAGATGTCCATGCAATAGCGATTTCAATTTCCTAAGGAGATTACATTGTAAAATTTTCAAGCTTTGGAACACAATGAAAAGTCTGCTTTTAAAACATCATTTTCTTAACGTGAATACAATGTTACGAACGCTTCTTTACATTTCCTGACTGGTAACTAGACGGACTACCATTCCATGCAGTCCGGCATGGTTTGCAATCTTCTGCTTGAATTTCTGAAGGTTGAAATTGTGTAAAATTTCCGTTCTTGATTGTACACCTGAAAAACGGACCCCTGTCACATTACAAAGGTCCGTTTTTTCATCCACAAAACGTAAAGCACTAAGCACAACCAAGTCAATGAACAATGCGAAACACTTGCATTTGATTTTTTTACTTGTTGTAAATTTAGAAAAAATATGACAAGCGAAGTAGGTGTAGCGTTTTCACTTTTGTTCAGTATAGAATTTAAATCCTAGGTAGACAGAGAAGAGAGGATGAGATGAAAGAGAGACGGACATACAAAGGATATCACACGGAAATACATACATAAGAGAAATATATAAGGACTCATAGATTTAATAATGTTGGACACGTGTATACCTTTTGGTAACTTTCTGTCGTATTCAAACAATTGAGCACCCGCACGCCAGCTGAACAATAAAAGAATGCTTCTTATTTGCACGTCAAATAAAGATTCCACGAACGGAAAATTTTGGATCGCGTAAAATTACACCGACTATGGAAACGAACTATGCAAGACAATGATATATACATAGTATTTTATAGGTATTTACAACAGTCTTCCATCAACCCATGTCCAAAAATACACATGAATGGAAACTTTTACGCTCGTGCAATACACGGTTCACTGCGTACGAAATCTCATATTTGTATTATTATTGGAGACACTCCACAACGGGAAATGCTTCCGGGTCGTAGTATACAAACATAGTTACGTCAAAAATGGATTCGCTCCTTTTGATGCATTGATCCTGTGTCTATAGAATAGGCAGAAGCATGTAATGTGGCTCTGCATACTGGCAGACCATCAGTGTACTGCTGGGGTGTGTTTTAATGAATTTGTCGGGAACTAGTTTCTTGCGCGGTCGTGACCTTTCACGAGGGTGTGTCACATGCAGATCCCGAAAGAGATGGCAAATTGCAAGGGTGGCTGTGCTCACCTATTGGTTAAGACATATCGATGGAAGGAGTGGGATTTAAGGGGGAATGCTCCAGTTTTTCGGAACACTCGGTCATTACTATAGAAAATTAAACATTTCGTACCATATATGATTCGCTACCATATTTTCAATAATATAACACGTGATTAGAATTTACAATTTTCGATGGTAAAAGCGTATTTATTATGCGAAACTGATTTCGTCAAGATGGAAATCGAGTATTTAGAGCAAGACAGTTGTAAGTGTATACACAGTTACCACTGTTTTACGTCATTTTATTCATGTGTAGCTGATAAAATTGCTGTAATGCACTAAAAAGTGTACTGACCTATACACTTTCTTTTTTAATTATTACCAGGACACGTTGCTTAATACAATGATGGAGTTTTATCAAAGTCTATGATGTAGAACTTGAAATATTTCCAAAATATGCAAATTTTGACATAAACACTTCAGCTTCGTTGATCGAACTGAACACGCGAGCATGCTGTTTTACACATTTGTGCGTTTATAATAGCAAATATTTTGGGTTTTCTGTTCTTATTAAATGTAAGAAGTTACTTTAAATCCGTTTTCGGGACTAAACGATGCTTATAGAGCATTTATAAGCATTTTAGTGACCTTGGGTAGGTGCAAGAAATTATGCATTTTTTCGCTGTAGCGGTATGTTATACGAATGCCTATAAAATTCAAACAATATCGCTGACCATCCATTTTTATTTCATTTTTGAATTGGTAATTACATATAGTTTCAGCATACAAAAAATAAATGAATTCTTTTATTTGGAAAAATTTAGGAAACTGGAGCATCCCCCCTTAATGCTTATTTAAACTACATGGTAATATCGCTGCGACTGCAGCACCTGACTGCGCTATGGCCGCGGCCTGGTATCTAAAAATGTTCGATTAGAATGGGTGAACTGCCTCTTTCGACTCTATATTACATGTATGAAAAGTAAAGCTAAAACGACTTACCAACATATTCCTGTATTTCTCTCAACATCTCTAGCACAACTACATTTGATGTTTTCGAGAATGAAGCTACTCATGCCACTTAGGTTTAAGATTGTCCACCCATTTGGTAGGAGACTGTGGCCAGTTTCATCAAAGGATTTAAGGCGTATTTATGTCTTAAGTACCAATGTCTTACAGTCTACACGCTTAGGAAAGGAGTCAGGTATCGCCCCTTCCATCAAGTCCTAGGTAATTTGATTGTTGTTTCGTAAGTCATCAGTAAGTCAGAAATACGTCTTCAATGTTTTGATGAAACAAGTACCAGATGTCATAGAGGATATATGCCGCGCCCTAGGATCGAAACCGGGACATCAAATTTGAAAGTGAAACGCGATGCCATTTTTGTGATAACCGCGGTCATAACCAGCCAATGAGAGAGTGTGTGCAAGAAAAACAAGAGACAGTACTAAGGCAGACAGAACATGAGTGGTGTTAGGAGAAAATATACATTGAATACTATTTCAAAGACATGTTTCATTTTTAAATCAATATTTAGTGTCGATTTCGTGAATCACATGCTTTGATGAGTAGGTTCTATACTAACCATTTAGTTTATTTGTTCATTTATTTCATCATCAAGACAGTGCTGTAATTCCTTTGACTCGAGATAGCTTAATTTGCATGAACAAGTTCCAAAAACTATATAAACCCTTTCCCAAACACGACCTGGTTTTTTTCGTTCCTAACAAAAAAGGCTTGAGCACACATTGGGGCAAAAGAGGAAATATCTATAACCAGCATTTCCTCCTTTTGCATCAATAATTTCAATGCTTTATTTTACACTAAACCAATATTTTTTCAACATCAATTCTGTGGTAAACAGCTACTTTTGAATTGAAATTTACGCTTTGGAAAAGGGTTAAAATAATTTAAATGCGCATTTAGATTGACTCTGCTTAAAGAGATTTAATCCTTCATGCAGTTGATTAACTGAAAATGTTGACCACTAGGATACGTCTCTAAGTTTTCAATTGCTCGATTAACGCGTTCAGAAAAAACTGGAATTTCCAAACTAAAATCGTGTAAACAATGAACGAACTACGCATACAGTGGATTGTGACATTGCTCGGAAAAAAAGTTCAGTTTTTCTCGTACAGTAGTTTCGTTTTTTCGTTTTTTTTTCTAATAATACACATCTCTCACGACTCAGAGTTATACAAAGGTTCTGTCATACAGAAATCTATGTCCACACACGAAAATAAAACCAGTAGAAACAGTAAAGTGTGATTTTTGATTGGTTCTTTAAAGCATTTCTCGCTTAAAATGATGAGCACAGCACATCGTGAAGATTGTCGGCACAATTTTAGATAATCTAAAGATTAATAAGTTCATTTAAGAGTCAAAAGTGGTAAAGCAATATGTGTACTCAAATATTAATGAGTATGAACGTGCAAAATTGAGTATAAATGTGACAAATCTTCCTTTGTTTGCAGTATCTATTTCTTGCAGGTTTGTTATGTCCGCCATTTTTGCTCGAAAAAATAGGTGCCGCTGGTCAGGCTCCCATAGCGTGTATTATTAGAATTGTTGATCAATGTTTGTGGTCTAACCTTTACCATTATTTAAAATGTGCTATATTGTAAATCTAATTATCTAAATCTGGTCAGTTCTCATGCCACTTTTGTAAACCATATTAAATTTGACTTCATTCCTCATTCTGAATTTTGCTCAGAAATTTTCCCGTCATAATATTAATATTTTTCATCGTGCAAAGTTTAACCTTTCCTAAGCAGTAGAATGTAAAACTGCTCTCAAGCCCGTAGGAAGCAATTTGATAAGGGGAAGGGCTCAAAACTCTGTCCGGGTTAGTGTCTGAACATCTTAAGGGCTAATTGGCCTTTTCTTCAATTTTCTATGTAAAATGAGGAAAATTCGATATTTTTGGCCAACATTTGGGGCTTATCCCATCCCGTAGCCCCACCTGTGCCTACGGGCCTGCATAAAAAAACGGAATACTGTTGCTACATGTAATATCAAGTTTGTGTTGATAATTTAAATATTTATTAATGTAAAGTTTAGCTGAAGAATTTTTGAAAGACAGATTGAGACAAAGAAAAAATGTTGAATATCAAAATGTTTTCGTTTTGCCACAATGTATCCTCAAACCTTTTTATAATGGATATCAAAATGATATAATGTTTTACAAACTGTTAACCCAGACAATTCATTAAGGCAGTCCATCCGTAATGAGATTCATGCGACGTCGGATCTTTTCTGACGACGCCGTAAATATTTTTAACATGCGGTTACCCGTTCAACACGGACACGTTACGGGTTAAAAAAAATCGACACTTTCCATCACCGAATGTTTACGACATCACCCGAAAAAATACGACATCGTGTAATGGATTTGGTTTATTGGGGTTTTACGCAGTTTTCAACTACTAGGGTCATATCGCGGCGGACCGTGTAATGGAGTAGATCTATATTGTTGACAATTACCCTTTCGTCTCCTATGATTTCTTTTCTAGAAATATCAAATGTTTGCTTATGTTAACTCGGGAATAAGAGTATAAGGATTAATTTTAATGTGCAATCAGATAACAACATTGAGAATATTTTACGAATTCAATGTAAATTTAAGAAAAATGACCATTTACTGTATTTCGAATCCTCTGTTTCCCGACCTTCAGTACTATCAGTACTTTGATTAATCAGTGGAATTTCCTGTTCTATGTGTTTCTTCCGGCGCTCTTCGATCTCGATACGCTAATTGACGATTATCAAATGCGTATTCCTTATTTTGAATGCGTATCTGTACGCATTTTTATGAAAGTAAATGCGTATTTAGACCAAATCAATGCGTATTTTACGCAAATACGCACCCTATCTGGAGCTCTGCTTAAGCCATCTTAGTGACCTATAAAACAAATTGTTACCTTGTCACGCTGACTAAAGACAAAAAAGTGGTGTACAAAATATGGAACAACTGCATGTATTTGCACCTTGCAAGCTGATGTTATTTTCTTCTTCCTTTTTAGTTATGAACAAATCATTACTAACTTAGTAATGTAAAAAAGATAAATTAATAAAATTAAGTTTAACCAAACTCAGTTATCGAGTTAACCTTTATCAAAACAAAACCTGGTATGAGTTGACGACCCTTACAGAAAAGGAAAATCAGCATTTTCTCCTTTCACCTCAATATTTTCTATGCTTTATTGTATACAAATTCAATCTTCATCAATGTCAATTTTGCCGTCTGCAGCAGCCTTTGAATCAGACCACCCAAAATATTGCTGATTGGGAAAGGTTTAACACATTACCTTTGATTACACCTGTGTCAATTAATTATTTAAAATTAGGTCACATACCTTCAATTAAACAAATTAGTGAATAGATCTATTTTACCCTTTTTCCAATAATTATGTTTGACAAAGAATAAGTCTACAAAATTTTCAAATGAAAGACCAAATGAAAATGACGGACAGTTACATCAAAAAAGATCTAGAAATAAAATATTGTGGGAAGAATAGAGATATCTAATGACACAGAGCTACAGATAAGTGAGGGGTGAAGACATTCTAATATCCTGATTACAAATCCAAACCCTATGTTGTGGGTACTCATTTGAATCGTCTCGATGAGACGATTCCAATAAGTACCCACAACATAGGGTTTGATGAGTAATAAATGAAATATTGCATTGAAACAGCTTTGATTGACACTCCCTCTTATCTGTAGTCTTGTATGAAGATAATAGATCTGCTGTAGGTGTGGTCAAAACCAGTTTCTGTTTGGGAATAATCAATCATCAAGCAAGGCTACCAGCGCTCCTTAGGCTTATAGCTTTATACCTAAGTGGGAAAAGAATAAAATTGTGATTAGATCTATCTGCATTTTCTCCTTTTCCCTCACTGATTTTGCCTCTCTGTAAATTTGGCTATTTGACTTTGAACATACTGCAAATTGATTTAATCATTGCTTGCCTTTAAAATAGATGAATGCAAGACATTTTTGTTTAAAAAAAAAGAAATTCGGTCAATATAAGTAACTTACCTTGATTAACCTAAATACTCCCAATCGCTGTCAGATTTCATTCTGAATCCACGGTTGCTGTGCAAGGCGTTCTGCACATTTTCAGTTGCAAAACTTCTCCTTGTGACTATGTGTCACTCGTAAATAGATACCCGGGAATTTGCTTCCACATTTCAAAATGTCATAGGTGTTACAAAATTACCATTGTCTTGATTTGTTTATGTCCCACCTACGCAACAAATGTCTGCTTCGGTGAGTTTATTTTTTTGATTGACAATTATTTGAAGGGAGGTCACTCGTGACTTCAACTCACGAAGGGAGGTAATTAGTACAGTAATTGACTGGAATACCTGTCCCTAATTGCTGGAGGCACACCTGTACATTTTAGTCTTCTGAAAACAGGAAAACTGGAGCAATTAACTGTTTCTTGTGAAAGTCAGCATTGTCGCCTTAAAGAATTTGATTGATTGAGGTTTATACTGCCTCTTTCAACAGCTATGGTCATATCACAGTGACTGGAGAACCTTACCAGGGATTCCATTCGAATATTCTCGGATCATATGGTTTCTCAAGGGCTGACTTCGATTGGTACTCTATAGCTCGCGAGGACGGAAACCATCATTGGGAACGAGCGCTGTTCTGTCTATTGAATTCCTCCCCGTTCTGAGTCAGCCAATCAAAATCTTTGTTTACCTCAACACTGATTGGTTCGCTGTTATCCGAGGTGTTCCGAATGACGTAATGGCTCGGATGGCCGGACTAGACTTTTTCCGGTGGTCGGACTATAGCTCGGGACATTGCCGTTCGATTGGAGCTATAGCTGCGGAAATGACGTCAATAGCTCGCACTATCGGTGTTCGGTTGGAGCTATCGTCGAGCTATCGTCGAGCTATCGCCTGACTCGAAGTCGGCCAAGATTGCTCGAACATATTAGAGTGGCCGCCATGGGAGAATTTTTCCCATATCACTCCGCAAGCATAACAAGGGAAGCAGACCTAACAACTATTTAAGGCTACACCAGAAAATATTTGAAGCAAACAACGTTCAAAAGTCAATTATATCGTCATAAATGGAAAATGAACAAATGATGATTTGCCTATCATTTACAATCTATATTTCACTTGAATTATAACGTTTGCAAAAAGGATGCTTTGTTTCGATGACTTCATTTACGCACATTCATTTTCACGTTCAATATGGCAGTCTCTGTATATAATACGCTCGAGATCATGTTGCAAACAGTCACAAGGATCGCAATTGCAGGGATTCATATTGTTTCTCTCACAAGTACTACCATAACATCCTTACTGAACTGCAAACCTCTCACCCGCATAGGTTTATGATTATTAAACCATTGGTGGGAGACAATAGTCAGAAAGCATGTTTGCCGCAGTCTGGGATTCACACACAGTTTAGCCCACTCCCATGTAATAAACATTTTAACACATCGCAATATAAAGGCTATGGAAAACAATCATTCGCAATTTCTTCATATCCCACCAAGATTTCTAATTGAACCCTTTCCCAAACAAGACTTGGTTTTGACATCCCTAATGGATATGGATTGGGAAAACATTGAGACAAAAGAAGAAACTGCTGATAACCAGCAGTTTCTCCTTTTGTCTCAATATTTTCGATGCCATATTTTACACAAATTTTGTCTTTAATAACATCCATTTTGTCATTTGTGACAGTTTTTGAAGTGGATCACTCTAAAATTGTGTCCTTTGGCAAAGGGTTAATCAACTTGAAATTGTCCTCTGCAACACCTTTCAAATAGGGTATGGAATTCTTGTCATGTGACCTACGGGATTTCACATTTTGAAAACAAATTAATTGAAACATCATGTGAAAATTTTAATGCAGTATTTCGAAGCAGCAAAACGAAAAAACACTCCCGTATCACGTGCATATAACGTGAAATGAAGTATATCAAGTCAGCGAATGGAAACAAGCCCCACATATCTCATGGAATAATTGGCAATAGGGTATGTAAATTTTGTCATGTGACCCATGTGACTGCATACTTTGCATTTCCAGGTCCAATGTCCCCGAGATATTACGAGTCTTATATATCCTATTGGAACAGTCCGAAATTTTGCTGTCTGGTAACCCTTTCCCAAACGACAACGTTTTAGATCATTCCAAATTCAAAGCTGCTGCAGACGACAACATTAAAAGTAACTATAAAGACAATCTCTGTGCAATATAGAACAGAAAATATTGAGACAAAAGGAGAAACTGCTGGTTATCAGCAGTTTCGTCTTTTGTTTCAATATTTTCCCAAGCCTTTTCTAATAGGGACGTCAAAACCAGTTCTTGTTTGGGAAAGGGGTAATGGGTCAGTTGTTAGTTCTGGTGCTTATTCCAGGAAGCAGAATCTAGAAGTAATTGCGCAAAGTATAAGAACTTGTTTCCCAATTGATGTACATGTACATGTGCAACAAATATTATGCAATTGAATCTTGTATGTCAAGATTTCTAGTAAATGAAATTTTATATTCATTGGTCTTTTTTGGGAAGAAAACATTAGCTGGAGCACCTAACCATGGATTCCTGGAATTTCTGTCACCAGCACTACCAGAACATCCAAACCGAGCCTCCTGCTGCTCTCTCACACAGACAATTCACAAACATTGGTGAGAGACAAATGACTTGTTTTATGTCAGAATGGATATTGGCCACGCTGGGCTTCAAATTCATGACCCCTGGATTGACAAACTCCAGCAAAACCGACTTAGCTATTGGGGCTTGGCAAATTTTAGAAGTGATGTTGGGCTAGTCAGAATTTAATCCCTAGTCAAACAGTGGGTAACTTTCTTTCAGAACAAGAGCTGTCACTGTAAGATGACAATGCCCCCGACACCGCTTTGATTTTAAATTATGGCCAATCTATGTTCAAGGTCAAGGTCATCCAGGGGTCAAGGTCACCAAAGTATGTGCCTACAAAAAGGTAATGTACCAAGGAATGTTGTGGTAAAGTATGAAGCGAATATGTTAAGTAATAAGGAAGTTATGGCCAATGTTAAAGTTTTTGGACGGAATGACGGACAGACAGACGGACGGACGGATGGACGGACGGACAAGTCAAATTTATGATGCCTCCCTATCGGAGGCATAACTAGAAAGACCTGAAGGTCTTGAGTCGCTCCACAGGCCTGAATTTCTTATGGATAAAGCTGAAAATTACACAAAGGCAATATCTTATCGTCACCAACATTCTGTTCTAGTTTTGTCTTGATTAGTCCATATTTGTAGATACTATCTAGAGTGAAATCAAAGTCAAAATAGAGCCGAAAATGGCAATTTTGTCAATTTCAAGGGCACATAACTCATGATATTAATTTCAGATCAAGCTGAAAATTATACCAAGGCAAGATCTTATGGTCACCAATATTCTGTACAAGTTTTGTCTTGATTAATCAGTATTTGTAGTTGCTAGAGTGAAAACAAAGTAAAAATAGAGCCGAAAATTGTAATTTTGTCAATTTCAAGGGCATATAACTCATGATGTAATATTAAGATCAAGCTAAAAATTACACCAAGGCAAGATCTTATAATCACCAACATTTTGTAAAAGTTTTGTCTAGATTTGTCAATATTTGTAGTTGCTAGAGTGAAATCAAAATCAAAATAGAGTTGAAAATGGCAATTTTGTCAAATTCAAGGGCACATAACTCATGATATATAATTCCGATCAAGCTGAAAATTACACCCAGGCAGGATATTATGCTTATATATATTCTGACCAAGTTTTGTCTTGATTGGTTGATATTTGTAGATTTTAGAGTAAAAATAAAGTCAAAACCAGCTATTTTTGACATTCAAGGGCAGATAACTCAGGTTATTCTGGTTCGATCAAAATTCTTTGAAGGAATCTGAGAGAGGGTCACCCAAGGATCATTCCTGTGAAGTTTGGTTGAAATACATCCAGTAGTTTCTGGGGAGAAGATTTTTAAAGAAAAAGTTTACGGACGCACGCACGCACTGACGCACGACGGACACATCGCCATGACAATAGCCCGCTGGCCTGAAAGGCCAGTGGAGCTAAAAATCAAGAGTGAACACACATAAATATTCATTCAAAGCAATTGTATTTTTCTTTACATATCAAATAACATTTTACAATAACATGTAATTCAATAGGCAAATATGCATTATTCAAATTTGAAATCGCAGAGCATAACATACATAATGTATCTTTTCTTCAAAAATTTCATAACTACAGCTTGTTAAACCTTTTCCAAAACAAAATCTGGTTTCCATAACTTGGGAAAGCATTGAGGCAAAAGGAGAGAATGCTGATCACCAGCATTTTCTCCCTTTGCCTTAATACTTTCTTGGCTATATTATAAATAAATCCTATTTTCATCCACATCTATTTTATCATCTACCGTTACATCCACTTTGAAAATGGAGCAACGTGAAATGGGTCATTTGAAAAACCTTCTCCCAAACAAGAACAGGTTTTGACATCACTATCAGTAAAGACTTGGGAAAACATTGAAGCAAAAGAAGAAAATGCTGATAACACCTTTCAAATAGGGTATGGAATTCTTGTCATGTGACCTACGGGATTTCACATTTTGAAAACAAATTAATTGAAACATCATGTGAAAATTTTAATGCAGTATTTCGAAGCAGCAAAACGAAAAAACACTCCCGTATCACGTGCATATAACGTGAAATGAAGTATATCAAGTCAGCGAATGGAAACAAGCCCCACATATCTCATGGAATAATTGGCAATAGGGTATGTAAATTTTGTCATGTGACCCATGTGACTGCATACTTTGCATTTCCAGGTCCAATGTCCCCGAGATATTACGAGTCTTATATATCCTATTGGAACAGTCCGAAATTTTGCTGTCTGGTAACCCTTTCCCAAACGACAACGTTTTAGATCATTCCAAATTCAAAGCTGCTGCAGACGACAACATTAAAAGTAACTATAAAGACAATCTCTGTGCAATATAGAACAGAAAATATTGAGACAAAAGGAGAAACTGCTGGTTATCAGCAGTTTCGTCTTTTGTTTCAATATTTTCCCAAGCCTTTTCTAATAGGGACGTCAAAACCAGGTCTTGTTTGGGAAAGGGGTAATGGGTCAGTTGTTAGTTCTGGTGCTTATTCCAGGAAGCAGAATCTAGAAGTAATTGCGCAAAGTATAAGAACTTGTTTCCCAATTGATGTACATGTACATGTGCAACAAATATTATACAATTGAATCTTGTATGTCAAGATTTCTAGTAAATGAAATTTTATATTCATTGGTCTTTTTTGGGAAGAAAACATTAGCTGGAGCACCTAACCATGGATTCCTGGAATTTCTGTCACCAGCACTACCAGAACATCCAAACCGAGCCTCCTGCTGCTCTCTCACACAGACAATTCACAAACATTGTTTGAACAGGTTTTGACATCACTATCAGTAAAGACTTGGGAAAACATTGAAGCAAAAGAAGAAAATGCTGATAATCAGCATTTTCTCCTTTTGCCTCAATATTTTCCTACGCCTCATTTTACGCAAATCCTATCCTATCCTATCAACAAAATTTTTGTCAGCTGCAACTCCTTCCAAATTGGACTACCCTAAAACTTTGTCGTTAGGGAAAGGGTTAAAGCTGTATTTACAAAGTTTTGGAAGAAAAGCAGTGATCAATATTTTGGTAGGTCAGAGCAAAAACATTGTAAGTGCTTATAGCATTATTTGAGCATTTAAAACAGTTTTGCTCTAACACCTAAATTATTGCATGTAATTCTGACTATTCAAAATTGGGTCTTAACCTTTTCACAAATAAGACCTGATTTTGACATCCTTAGCAGAAAAGATTTGGGAAAATATTGAGAGAATAGAATAAAGAGCAATTACCATACTCCTTTTCCCACAATATTTTCTATGCCATATCATTTACTATTTTTCTACTTTTGACAAGTATTTTTGTTGTCTAAACACCTTTCAAAGTAGAGCAATCTAGAATTGTACCATTTTGGAAAAGGTTAAGATCTGTTTTCAAATGTTTGAACGCAAATTCAGAGAGACAAAGCAAGATAAATAGTAATCAAAGAGGAATGAATTTGCTGTGCACAGCCATTTGTTCCTGTTTTAAAGTCAACCCATTACGGAAAGGCAAACTTTTAGACTGATCCAAATTCAAAGATAATGCAGATGACAATATCAAATGAAAGAGATTCTACATTTATTTGTCTTTCTAGGACGGAAGAAAAAATTGTGGGAAATGAAGAAATTGCTTGTCACAAGCAATTTCTGCTTTTTCCACAATGTTTTCCAAAGCAATCATCTTGGGAGTCAAAAAGAGCCATTGTGTGGTAATGGGTTAATAAAAATTCTTTGTCCAAAACAACAACCCATACAATACCATTTTGGAGATGATTACATCATAATTTCCATTTAATTTTTTTAACAGCAGTCCAACATTTGAATGACAATTTTCATGATTCAAAGGGCTTACTTTGGTGTAAATATGTTTTTAAAACAAAATGCATTTTGCAAAATAAGATTAATCTTTTCCATGATTTATCTATTGTTTGTATTTTCTCAATTACACAGCAAATCCTTACAGAGCATGCAAAGCAAATGGAATGACTCAAGAATAGCAAAAGTAAACATAGGTTATAGCACATACAAATAATACATCACAAAAATAGGGGAAAGTCTTGAACAGTCAGTGAAAAATAGTGCAACAGAATTTTAAGGTCAACTTCCTAACCCATTACCACCAGACTGGCAAAATTTTGTACTTTCGCAAATTCAAAGACATTGCAGACAACAATTTCAAGTGAATGAAGTTATACATCTTTTCATCTTTCTGGGTAGAAAACATTGTGGGAAATGAAGAAATTGCTTATCACAAGCAATTTCTTTATTTTCCATGATGTTTTCCACAATGAAATTATCGTGTGCCACATCTTTGAATTTAGACCAGTCTAAAATTTTGTCATCTGGTAACGCGCTAATAATTCATTTACAGTATTTTTGCGCTAACCCCTCTAACAGGAAATCACAAAAAGAATCTAAATTAAGCCTTTCCCAAACGGCCAAAATTTAGGGTGGTTCAATTCGAAAGCTATTGCAGACAACAAATCAATGTTACAAAGTGCGGGAAATGTGAATAGTAAAGCATGTAAAATATTGAGACAAAAGAAGAAACTGCTGGTTATCAGCAGTTTCTTCTTTTGTTTCAATGTTTTCTCAAGCCTTTTTGATTAGGGACGTCAAAACCAGGTCTTGTTTGGGAAAGGGTTAAAACAGCAAAAGCTTACGGGGAAATATAAATATTATGGTTGAATTTGCTTGGGGGGGGGAATTTTTTATGAAGCATTATTTTTCATTTAACCTATTAACATAATATCACTATTTATAGTCCCTTAAAATTTTAGTAAATTGATATACATATATCACAATTACAGCAAATCGATATACAAACATTAGTGTGTATGTGTGAAGCAGTTATGTCCCCATAACAACATTTCATTTACATTATGACCTTGACACTTTACCTTGACCTACAAACTTGACCTTGGTATCATTGATACTGTCTTAAAAGCAAAACCATATCAATAGATAAGAGGGGGTAAAGCAGTGGCGGATCCAGAGGGGGTTCGGGGGCTTTGAACAAACCCCCCTTAGATCCTACTTTATTCATTTTTCAGTCATAATCAAACACAATTTGAAGAAATTAACCTAATCCGAACCCCTCTTGAGAAAATTTGAACCCCCTTTGAAGAAATCCTGGATCCGCCGCTGTAAAGATATTCTAAACTTGTACAATCCAAATCCAAATTTAAAATCCAGACCTTAAGTTGTCAAGTCTTACAAGTTTTAAATTCTGTCATCTAGTAATGGCTTACACTACACATTTTCCTCCTTTTTTCATCAAATTTTGTGAGTTCCTCTTCAGGAAATTCGTATCATAACAGCTGAACATTCATATAAATATAATTGTAACATACATGTACTACAAAACAAAGTTTTACAAATTATAGTAACTAGCAAAATAAATATATGTATATAGATATAATATACTAGAAAAATATTGTAGACTGGCAAGTTTAATGGGAGAAATTAGACTGGAAACTTATTCAAATGAGCCAAAATCTGGAAAAAGGTCCCTTATTCCATTCCCATACATTGATGCTTTTTGAAGCCCCCTATGAAAAAGGCTTCGGAAACGTTACGGAAAATGAAGATATTGCTTGTGAAAAGCAATTTCTTCATTTTCAAAATGTTTTGTACCAAGAAAGACCAAAACATGTAAATTTTCATTCACCTGAAACTGCAATCTGTAACATTTTTGAATTTGGACCTAAAATGTCTAAAATGTTGCTGTCTGGTAATGGGTTATCTTTATTTTACATGGATCATGATCGGTCTCTATCTTAGTACAGTCTGATCTTGGTCCATGCTGCCCTCCAAGAATGTCTGAAGGCAAAGGAAAAGCTATCCAGATCTCAAGATAGGAGGAGGTCAAGGCTTTTCAAAATGCAATATTTTATTTTTTGTTCATCAGACCCTAAGTTATGGGTACTCATTAGAATCGTCTCATAGGGACAATTCAAATGAGTACCCACAACATAGGGTTTGGATTTGAAATAACAAATTAAGAACCTCTTCACCTCCTGTTATCAGTTGCTCGGGCTATTTGTAAACATCATGGATCTAGATCAGCCTGTGTGTATGAAAAGGCTGATCAGGATCCATGCTGGCCTCAAATGCCATACAATACCTTTCTCCAGATCTTGGCTCAAACGTTTTTTGACAAGTTCCTGCCTAGCACAGTGGTCCCATTTATCAACTAAAAATAAGCAAAAGACAAATGAAACAAATAATTATTCTAAAATTAATCCATTTCAAACAACGACATTTCAGACTTTTCCAAAATTCACTCTAGGGAACAAGTAGTATTCTCCACAAATACTTCCTAATACATTAAAGACGTTACCTGGCTCTTAAGTGAGCTACATCAGCAACTTGTCAGGGATAAAGATTAACAGGGGCCCTGTCGCCCATGGCCCCTAATTTTTGAGCTAGGGTCCTGAATCTCCAGGGA
Organism: Fragum sueziense; assembly: GCA_963680895.1. Taxonomy (NCBI): domain Eukaryota; kingdom Metazoa; phylum Mollusca; class Bivalvia; order Cardiida; family Cardiidae; genus Fragum; species Fragum sueziense. The sequence continues at coordinate 46,647,995 of OY804595.1, forward strand.
AAATGTCCATACCCCTAATGTTAAATATTGAATATAAGGCAAGCTGGGCCCCTACATCAAAATTGTAAGTCTTTATTCCTGCTTGTACCGGATACTGAATTGAAACGATCTGCAGACAACATTATACTTTATATATGATACAATAAACAGAAAATATTTTAGTAAAGACACAGAAAACATATGTGAAAAGGTAAATCTACATGCCATTGCATGTACCTCAAATAAATATTATAATTTATACTGACCAATCCAATAATTCTTGGATCAAAACAAAACAACTGTTGTTAAATAAATGTTCAGTTAAAAATCTACCAAGCAAACAAACAAATTATTTTGATCAAGCTCAAGAAACGAAATATAATAACTACCAGTTGATAGTCAAAACAAAAATGACAAAAAAGAATCTACATTGCTGTCAAACAAAAAATATATTAATCCTTTCCCAAACAAGACCTGGTTTAGAAGTCCCTAACAGAATTGGCATTAGAAAAAATTGAGACAAAAGAAGAAAATCCTGATAATCAGCATTTTCTCCTTTTGCCTCAATATTTTCCTTGTTATATCATACATTAATAAAATCTTAATTAATCACTTATTTTAGTAATCTGCTTTTGAATCAGAGCAGTATAAAATTTTGCTGTTAGGGAAAGGGATTAACCCTTTCCCACACATAGACACTTTTGGACGCCCCACATAATAAAGGCTTTGGAAAACATTGAGGAAAATGAAGAAATTGCTTATGACAAGCAATTTCTTCATTTCCCACAATGTTTTCTACCAAGAAAGATAAAAGAATGTTAAATTTTGTTCAATGAAAATTGTCGTCTGCAACACCTATGAGTTTGGACTAGGCTAAAATTTTGCTGTTTGGGAAAAGGATTAAGAAGGTGGTCAAATGGTGAAATATGCCAGTGTTATGAAAGTAATACATTGCTTTATACTTATATGACAATACTGTAAATACATCTTTGAAAACATTGAAGGAAAAGAGGAAGAGACTTATACATCACATTGTCTCCTTTCTTTACAATGATTTGTACCCTTTTCTAATGGTTATGTGATGAATCAACCCTTTCCAATACAAGACCCGATTTTGACATCCCTATTAAAGATGGCTTAGGAAAACATTGAAGCAAAAGAAGAAACTGCTGGTGACAAGCATTTTCTCCCTGTGCCTTCATATTTCATTTGCTACATTGTACACAAATCCAATCTTTAACAGCATGTCTAATGTCTATCACAGCAGGTTTCAAATTCAGGCATCCTAAATTTTGACCATTTGGGAAAGAGTTAAATGAAGTTTTTGTTGAATGAGATTTGTGACTTTTTTGTGTCTAGCATTTTCTAAATTCCGTTTCTTTATATATTTGACCTTAACCCTTTCCCAAAACAATAAGACCTTTTGAGGTCCCAAATGGAAAATGTCTGGAAACACTCTAAGGCAAAAGAAGAAAAAGTTGATAATCAGCATTTATCCTTTAGTCTGAATATTTTTCTGTGCCAAATTGAACACTTATAACATCTATGTCAACATCCATTTTGTCATCTGCAGCAGCTTTAAAATACCAATAGTCCAAATGTCTACTGTTTGGGAAAGGGTTAAGTTATTTTTTTTATAATTTGTGACCTTATTCTTCATGGATGACAGAGAAAATGCTGATATGCCATGAAACTTTGACATAATTTTACGGTCATGTAGAATTTTAGTGTGAATATATACACAGAAATATTTTGATGACAATTTAGATATGAAAAATAACTATGTATTATGAGATATATTTATAAGTTGATTTTCTGTATCCGACTTTTTTGTGTCTCAATGCTGTAAGCTAGTCATGAAAATAATGGTTCTGATATTAAATTGGCATCATTCTTTGTGTTTCAAGTATTTCATTAAAATGAAATTACCAAAATATATAAACATAATTTTGATTTTGTGTTTAGTCTCATTTAAGTACACTTAGATTTGTTCATGAGAATGATCTTTTTTTTTTTTACTTTTAAGTAGTATGCTTTTATATAATTGAAGTACAATACACATTTATACAATAGCACTGAAAAGTTCATCAATAATCAATAAAGCAGTGCTTTTCAACAAAAAACTCCTAACTGCAGCTTTAAACAAGCTGCAGTTACGCGGTTTTTGTTGAAAAGCAACGAAAGGACAAATAATAACAGTTGAAACTTGTTATGTCGAAGTTGTGGGGAACATCATATTACTTTAAGATATCCAGAGTTCCCATTTTGTTCAGTTTTGATGTAAGCATTTTTGTTGCTGATTAAGTACGCTCCTAAAGGGGAATGCTCCATTGTCCTAAATTTTTTCCCAATAATAGAATTTATTCATATTTTGTATGTTGAAATTACATGTTATTACCAATTGAAAAATGAAATAAAAATGGATGGTCAGCGATCTTGTTTGAATTTTATTGGCATTCGTATCACATAACCCTACATTGAAAAAAATGCACAATTTCTTGCACCTGTCCAAGGTCACTAAAATGCTAATAAAAAGCTGTATATTCATCGTTTAGTCCCGAAAGCGGATTTAAAGTAACGTCTTACATTTATTACGAACAGAAAACCCAAAATATGTACTATTATAAATGTGTAAATGTATAAAACAGCATGCTCACATGTTCGGTTAGATCAACGAAGCTGGAGTGTTTTATGTCAAAATTTGCATATTTTTGGAAATTTTTCAAGTTCTACATAATAGAATTTGATAAAACTCCCTCATTGTATTAAGCAACATGTCCTGGTAATAATTCAAAAAGAAAATGTATAGGTCAGCGCACTTATTAGTGAATTATGGCAATTTTTATCAGCTACACATGAATAAAATGACGCAAAACAGTGGTAACTGCATACACACATACGACTGTCTTGCTCTAAATATTCGATTTCCAGCTTGAGCAAATCAGTTTCGCATAATAAATACACTTTTACCGTCGAAAATGGTAAATTGTAATGATGTGTTATATTATTGAAAATCTGGTAGCGAAACATATTGGTACGAAACATTTAAATTACTACAGTAAAGTTCGAGTGTTGCGAAAAACTGGAGCATTCCCCCTTAATTGAAATATAGTATGAAAGGGAAAGAAATTGCTCAATCTATTTCTCTCCTTTTCCTACTATATTTCAATAGCTGTATTTACCACAAAAATATTTTGTTTAAAATTTTCCTATAAATGGATGAGGAAAGGACCACATTTTCACTTCAATTTAAGCAAAAATTTGACTTATCTGACGTCAACATATTAAGTCTCAACTGTATATCAATCATATGATGTGTCACATAAAAATAGTGCTAATAGGAACTGTATTCATACCACTTCAATTTCCGTACAGTTTGTAAACAGAATTTTGTTGTGTATAACAAGAGTTTAAAAGTATTCTTTTTATGCTCCCAAAAAAAATTTCGGGGGAGCATATAGTCGCCATGCTGTCCGTCCGTGTGTCCGTCCGTCCACAGCCATATCTCAGCAACTCTTGGACCAAATTCAATGAAACTTCACATGTGAACTCTCTGGGATAATCCCTAGAGATCTTTTTCTCCGTTTCCTAATTTGAGACTGCGTCATGGAAAAAGAGGCCTTAATGTAAAAAATAGATTTTCTCTAATTTCTCTTCATCCAATGGGCAGAATTCAATGAAATTTTGTACTTATGTGATAAATGAGATGTTCTAGACAATATTTTATAAATAATGTGTGTAAAAGAAATCCGTCGAGGGAAAATGGGGCTTAATGTATGATAGTTTTTATTTTGTGACAAACACTTATTCGGGGAGCAAAATCCGTCGACGGCTCTTGTTTTACCTAGTGGCTTTATCAAATAACGTTACTTCTATGTGACACATCACAAATTATTAGCACATAAACTATGAATAAATCATAATATCAGAGAAGCGAGCATTCACAAGAATCAGTTCTGCTTTTTTATACAGTGGTATCCCCTTTAATGTTGATCTTGACACGTCTAATCATCATTTTTATGGTGAATTGCTGAGCTCTAGATAAGAACAGGTAAAAACAAGATGTGTTTGTGAAACACAAATGCCCCCGAAATGGCCATTTTTGAAAAATGTTAAATTTTCGTAGAGTAAAGGGTTGATAAGGGTAAAAGGATGACCTTGAGAAAGGTCAAATTGCATGGAACATATAGCTATCATTGAAAGGAAGTTGCATATCAAATTTGAGCTTTGTATGTCAAATACTTTTGGAGAAAAGGCAAATGTTAAGTTTTCGGAGTAAAATGTTAAGTTTTCGTAGAGCAAAGGGTTGATACGGGTTAACCGATGACCTTGAGGAAGGTAAAATTGCATGGAACAGATAGCTATTACTCAAAGGAAGTTACATACCAAATTTGAGCTTTGTATGTTGAATACTTTTGGAGAAAAGGCCAATGTTAAGTTTTCATGTTAAGTTTTCGGACAGACAGACGGACGGATGGACAGACGGACGGACAGACGGACGGACATGAGTAAAACAATATGCCCCCGATCTCTCGATACAGGGGCATAAAAATTCAAACTGAAATATTTCATTTATTGTTCAGTTTGAAATATTTCAATTGTTGTTCATCATACTCTATGTTGTAGGTATTCATTGGAATCCTATCATCCAAACCAGTCAAATGAGTACACACACCATAGAGTTTGGATTGAAATTACAAAGTTAGAATTTCTATACCCCTTCTTATCTGTAGCTCTGAAATTGCTTTAAAAAATATTATTGATAACTCAAAACATTGATTCTATTTCAATGTTCATCCCAAACTTAGCCATTGAAATCTCTAACTTAGTTAGGCCGCGGCCTTAGCACAGTTGGTAGCGCATCTGCCTCTCATTCGAGAGGTCCCGGGTTCGATACGAGGCAGCGGCTAATACCCTGACAAAATTGTCACCCATCAATGGGTTTGAAATCATTAACCTAAGTGGGTAAGCAGCTGGAGGCTCGGTAAGGGTGTTGTAGTAGTACTGGTATGAGAAACAACAGGAATCCATGGGTAGGTGCTCCAGCAGCCGCAATATGACCCTGGCAGTTGAAAACCGCGTAAGGCCCCAATAAACTCAAACTCTAACTTAGTTTTACTATTTAAGGGAAACCACTGTGTAAAATAGTAACTTTGAACTAATGCATTGCACCTCCCTTACACTATTACCCCTATCCCAAACAAGACCTGGTTTTGACTTCCCTGAAAGAAAAGGCTTGGGGAAACATTGAGGCAAAAGGAGAAAATGCTGATAATCAGCATTTTCTCCTTTTGTCTCAATATTTTCTGCACTGTATAATACAAAGGAATTATCTTCATCAACTTCCATTTTGTCGTCTGAAGCAGCTTTAAAATTGGAATAATCCAAATGTGTGCAGTTTGGGAAAGAGTTTTTCTAAAGCATTAGAAAACTTGAGCTAAATATAGTGACAGTTTTAACAAGTGAATTTTTAACTATATTATCATATCATATCACACTATAGACTTAAACTCAACCTTTAATAAAACCTTTCCCAAACAAGACCTGGTTTTGATGTCCCTTATAGAATAGAATTGGGAAAACATTGAAACAAGAGAAGAAACTGCTGATAACCAGCAGTTTCTCCTTTTGTCTCAATATTTTCTGTGCCTTATTTTACACAAATCTTATCGTTAATAACATCCATTTTGTCATTTGTCGCAGTTTTTGAAGTGGATCACCCCAAAAATTTGGTAGTTTAGGAAAGGTTTAATAAGTGAGCTGGGATCTGGAAAGAGGTTTCTTATGGCATTTAGACAACCATAGACTTTGACGGCTAAAAGAATCATAAAAATATAGAGGCAAAAGAAGAAAATGTTGATAAACAACCTATTCTCCTTTGGTCTCTATGATTTTTTTGCTGTACTGTACACAGATTCTATCCTTAATGATATGGATTTTGGTGTTGGCAGCAGCTTTCAATTTGTTTGAGAAATGTTTTTTAAAATACTATAAGGGCCCATTTCAAGATCCAAGTCTCATATATTTTACTTGTTGACTACAATTTCAATTTTACAGTTTATTTTTTGTGACAATTCAAATAAATAAAGTAACTATTTAAAAACTAGCAGATTGCTGTGATCGAAAACTATGTTCAACAACAATTCTTGACAGTTTTCTTTAACCCATTACCAAATGCCAAAAGTATAGACTTGTCCAAATTTAAACATGCTGCAGATGACAAATTCAAGTGAACGAAATTTTATATTCTTTGCCCATTTGTTGTAGAAAACATTGTGGGTAATAAAGAAATTGCTTGTCACAAGCAATTTCTTCATTTTCCATAATGTTTTCCAAAGCCTTTACCTTGTGGGTGTCAAAGAACATCACTGTGCAGGAATGGGTAAAAGCAATTTAAGTAGTGCTAACAAATTTTCAATCATAAAATTTTTTGACATTCTTACATGAATTTTGTGAATCAGCAATTCAAAATACAAATGAAAATAACATAAATCAAATCAAGAGGACAATTTTTTTAAATAAATATCTAAATAGAAAGCCTTATAGCTCAAGATAAATGACCTGGCAGAGCATCTATAGCTAATAACTAGAGATACTCTGCCAGGTCATTTATTGGTAGCAAGACCATGACAGAAATTCAAATTACTTAACTTGACTCAGCAGTATAATGGAAAACAGCATGAAACAAGAAATAAACATTAACTTTTTTTCTAAATTGTATTCCAAAGCTTATTTTTAGAAATACAGTTTGCTTTACAAGTTAAGATTGGGTAATAATACATACACTAGAAAGACCTGAAGGTCTTGAGTCGCTCCACAGGCCTGAATTTCTTGTGGTTTACTATAAAAAAATTGACAAATTTATCTAAATGCTTAAACTGATATATTTTTAAATTCTTGTGATTCTTAGAGCAGAAAAAAAGTAAAGAGAAGCAATTATGTGGTCAAAGCGAAAAGAAGGTAAATGATTGACTAATATTTTGGACATTTTTAGAGTGATGATAAAGTTGAAAACTGTCATTATGCCAAATTCAAGGGCACATTATTCAATATGTGAGTTCATAATTGTGGTAGACTAAGGGAAGTAACTTTTGATATGAGCAATTTAAAGTTCAGTAAGAGTTGTTTTTCTTTATGATATTTAGTTCAAGAAGTTGCGATTGTGCATGTAACATATTGGTCCAATCGCGACCCTCGAGACTGTTTGCAACCTTTTGCCGCGTTGGAACGTGGTTGCAACATGATCTCGAGCGTAATACAGTGACCGCCATATTGTACGTGAAAGTAGACGCGCGTAAATGACATCACCAAAACAATTCAATCCTTTAGCTAACGTTATAATTCAAGTGAAATATTCTGTCAATGATCGGTAAATCACATCAATTATTTTATCTGGTAAAATTTTGTGACATTTACCAGGATACAATCGACTTTTGAACGCTGTTTGTTTCAAATATTTTTCTGGCGTAGATTTAAATAGTTGTTTGGTCTGCTTCTGTTGTCGTGACCGCACTACCGTTGTTATGCTTGCGGAGTGATATGGGCAGGATCTGCTCATGCCGGCAACTGTAATACATTCGAGGGGATCTTGAGTAACGATAAGATCCGAGAATATTCGAATGATATTGGTCATGAAAATAAAGACATTCTGATCTAAAAATATGATTTTGACTTGATAATTTATGTCTTGAACACCACAATAATCAAGCTCAATATTAAACTCGAGCAAGATCTTATGGTCTGTCCAAATTTTGTCAGTATTAATCTATATATGTGGCCACAAAAGTGAAAAAAGTGTTGAAAACTGAAATTTAGTCAATTTCTAGGGCACATAACTCAGTTTGTAGCAATGCAATCATCCTGAAAATTACACAAAAGCAAGATCTTGTTCTCAATAAGTTTCTCTCCAAATATCATCTTGATTGGTTATCAATTATGGTTGTTAGAGTGAAAACAAAGTCGAAAATGGAAATTTTGTCAAATTCAAGGGCACATAACTCATGATGTAAAATTCCGATCAAGCTGAAAATTAAACCCAGGCAGGATATCATGCTTATATATATTCTGTCCAAGTTTTGTCTTGATTGGTTAATATTTGTAGATTTTAGAGTAAAAATAAGGTCAAAACCAGCTTTTTTTCATGTTCAAGGGCAGATAACTCAGGTTATTCTGGTTCAATCCAAACTCTTTGTAGGAATCTGAGAGAGGGTCACCCAAGGATCCTTCCTGTGAAGTTTGGTTGAAATCCATGAAGTAGTTTCTTAGGAGAAGATTTTTAAAGAAAAAGTTTACGGACGCACGGACGGACGGACGGACGCATGCACGCACGCACGACGGACACACCGCCATGACAATAGCCCGCTGGCCTGAAAGGCCAGTGGAGCTAAAAAGCATTTACTATTTGAACTGACGGCTCTGCCTTTTACAAAGACATTCTTTTATTACATAAATGATAACCCATGATCGCATGATCATCTATTTTATCATTTTTTCAAATACTTTTTAGATCAACAAATTGCGGTGAATGATAGAAATCATCAATTTTCCCTTCATACCATAGGAGCTGACCTTTAACCCCTTCCCAAATTGCTTAATTTTAGACTGATCCAATTTGAAACAAAACATAGACTGCAAAATAGTTGGTTGATATCAAAGGCAGAAAATGTATATAAGATAGAATAGAAAATATTGAGAAGAAAGGAGAAATTTTATGTTTAGCAGCAATTTATTCCTTTCTATCAATAATTTCTGAAACATTTTTCTACACCAGTTTGTGTTTGGGAAAGAGTTAATCATTCCCTTATTTTTGTTGAACTGTACATACAATTGTAGAAATAGACATGAGTTAATATTTACAAAGAAATGGTTACAAAATGGTACAGCGTGATTTTTTCTTGTGATGTGTTTTCACTGGTGGTCCTTCATTAAACTCAAATTCCCTGAAATTCAAAGAAAACAATTTTGTTACAGGATCAATTTCAATAATTAACAAATTAGCAGACGACAAAATTATAGACTGGTGCAAAGGGTTAATCATTCCCTTTTTTGTTGAACTGTACATAAAATTGTAGAAATATAGACATGCTTCAATATTTACAGAGGAACGGCTATAAGATGGTACAGCGTGATTTTTTGTTGTAATGTGTTTTCACTGGTGGTCCTTCATTAAACTCAAATTCCCTGAAAATCAAGAAAAGAAATTTGAGCTAATCTTTTTTGTTCTTTGAAAAAATAGCCCAAAGTTAAAACACTGCTATGGTCATATTACAGCTGGATTCCTGTCGATTATCTCACTATGCCTACCATAACATCCATTCCGAGCCTCCAGCGGCTCACCAATATAGGTAACAGGTTTAAGATTATCTAACCACTGCAATGGATCAACTCCGGGACATCATGAGTGAGAGTCTCATGCACTACCAATAATTATTGTGAAAGGTAAAACATCTTTCACATCAAATAAGAATATCTAATTACAGCTAGTGGTATGACCATAGCTGACATGGGATGAAGTCGTAAGCAGAGACCGTGAGATCGCTGGACTATCAAACAGCAATGCAAATGATAGCCAAACGTGAAGAGGAAGACTCCGATCTAGACTGGGCAGCCAGGCACCACCTTCGGCAGAGGAATAATCAAAGGCCTGGATAATCAAAACCGGATGATGCTGCTGCTGCTGATGATGATGATGGATATAAAGAAATTAGCCTGGCAGACATACCTGACTTTCCATACTAAGTCATAAAATGCCCGGTCTACATTTAGCCTCAATTTGATTTCAATGTGACTGATTTTTAACTGCATAGGTAAAGGATAAAGAAATTAGCCTGGCAGACATACCTGACTTTCCGTACTAAGTCATAAAATGCCCGGTCTACATTTAGCCTCATTTTGGCGCTGGCTTCTATGTGACTGATTTTTAACTGTCTAGCTAACTCATGACCCTCTTCCTGTGTTACCTACAACAAAAACATGATTCATTCTTCTTTACTAAATTTCTCTTAACCCTTTCCCAAACAACAGAAATTAAGGGTGTCCAAGTTAAAAATAGCTGCAGACAATAAATTTCTTAGAGAAATGAAAGGAATTATGTACAAAATAGCAAAGAAAATATTGAGACAAAAGGAGAAAATGCTGATTATCAGCATTTTCTTCTTTTGCCTTAATGTTTTCCCAAACTTATCCTCTTAAGGGCGTCAAAACTAGGTCTTATTTGGGAAAGGCACTGGCTTCTGTGTGACTGATTTTTAACAATCTACCTAATTTATGACCCTCTTCCTTCATTACCTACAGCAAAACATGATTGATTTTAAAATTGTTTCAATTATTTGGGAGTTCATGAAACAGGCAGAATATGACTATCAAAGTTACAAGCATGTTCCAAAGAGACTTTCACTATGGAGAATTCTTGCTTTTTATACATAATTATACATTTTGAGATACAAACTCGTATATCTAACAATACTTAACTTTTATGAGCTGGGTATATAAACTGGAACAAACACATGTGGTTAACAAGAGTGTCACAGTCACATTTTATGCGCTTTTTAGCACTAAGCCCCTTTTTCTTTGACACAGCGTAAATTGAGTTTATTGGGGTTTTACGCCGTTTTCAACTACCAGGGTCATATCGCAGCGGCTGGAGCACCTAACCGTGGGTTCCTGGTATTTCTCGAACCAGTACAACCACAATATCCAAACCGAGCCTCCAGCTGCTCTCTCACATAGATGATTCACACCCATTGGTGAGAGACAAATGACTTTTGTCAAATGTCAGAATGGATACTGGCCGAGCCATGGTTCGAACTCGAGACCCCTGGATTGACAGACTCCGACGTAACAGACTGAGATATCCGGGCTCGGCGACACAGCGTAAAATGACAAGCAATTTCCCAATATGTTTTATATACAATAAGACAAAGAAATGTAAAATTCCATTTGTTTTAAATTGTTGACTGCAACATCTTTGAATTTTGGCGCGTCTAAAATCTTGTTGTTTGTTAAAGCATTAAAGCAACTATTTCCCAGATTTGGACTCAAAAATTGTCAAATAAAAACGAAATGTACACTTTTTAAGCTTTATATGACCTGACTAAATGATTACGACAAACTATTGAAGCAACGACTAATTTTTTCGCAATTTGATACCAAATTCATGAAGCGATGTCGAAAGTAGGTCAAAACAGTAGGACATGCGACTTTCTTAAATGACGTCACAACATACATGATGACGTCATATTGAAATTCAAGTATGAATCTCGTTTGAATCATGGTCCGCGCTGTATGCGCATGCGCAACAATTTAACAAGAGGACCATGATGGTCCTATATCGCTCACCTGAACCAAGATGATATGAGCCACAGATTTGTTCAAATCAATTACTTGTGACTTTAAGACTGAAAACAAACTTATGGTTAACAACATTGCGTCCAAATTTAGTCTCGGTTTGTCGCTATTTGTGGTTGTTAGAGTAAAAACAGTCGAAAACGGCAAATTTGTCAATTTGAAGGGCTCAGCAAACTCAGCAAATTCTACTCTAATTAAGCTAATTCAAACTGGTGCAAGATCTTATGTTCAGCAACATTGTGTCCAAATTTCTTCTTGATTGGTCAACAATTATTGTAGATGCTAAAGTGTAAACAAAGTCCGAAACAATCGAAAACATCAATTTTGTCAAATTCAAGGGCATATAACTCATGACTTTCTAGTCTGACGAGACTGAAGTTCAAGCTCATCCAAGAAATTATGGTCACCAACATTGTGTCAAAGTTTCATCTTAATAGGTCAATAATTGTAGATTCTAAAGTGTAAACAAAGTCGTAAACATTCAAAAACGGGAATTTTGTCAAATTCAAGGGCGTTTAACTCATGACCTTTTGATCTGATCAATCTGAAAATCAAACTCATACATGATCTTATAGTCCCTAAGATTGTGATCAAGTTTTGTCTTGATTGGTCAATAATTGTAGATGCTAGAGTGTAAACAAAGTCAAAAACAGTCGAAAACGGCAATTTTGTCAAATTCAAGGGCGTTTAACTCATGACTTATTGATCCGATCAATCTGAAAATCATACTCATACAAGATCTTATGGTTCCTAACATTGTCTCAAAGTTTTGTCTTGATTGGTCAGTATTTGTAGAAGTTAGAGTGTAAACAAAGTCGAAAACAGTCGAAAATGTCAATTTTGTCAATTTCAAGGGCACATAACTCAAGACCTTCTGGTCTGATCAGACTGAAAATCAAACTCATCCGAGATCTTATGGTCACCAACATTGTGTCAAAGTTTTGTTTTGATTGATAAATAATTGTAGATACTAGAGTGTTAACAATGTCAAAACTAGCTATTTTTCGCATTCAAGGGCAGATAACTCCGGACTTTCTGGTTCGATCTGACCCATAATCGAACTCATCCGAGATCTTATGGTCATACATGTTTTGACCAGGTTTGGTCAAGATTGGCTTATATTTGTAGATGCTAGAGTGTTAACACGAAATTGTGGACGGACGGACGGACAGACGGACAGACGGACAGACGGACGACGGACAAAAAGTGACCACAATAGCTCACCTTGAGCACTTCGTGCTCAGGTGAGCTAAAAATAATTCTAACCACATCATTGATGGGGTTGAATTTAGGTTTGGATTCTCCCTAAATTCAGCTATCTGTTTTGTAATTTCGGCTCATTCTCTGTCTGAATCGCATATTATTAACCATCCCGAGGTGGTCAACACAAAAGTTTTGCATATTTTTTCAAAAAAATTCATTTTTTGCAATTAGACCATCTGTTACCGTCGCCCTTTAAAGGGCCTTATAACCAGACCAAAGTTCATATATAACTTACCATTCTTTGGTGATCTAGATCAGATTTGTTACCGACTATAATCATGGGAAACTCATCTCTGTCTTTTACACGTAAAATCTGTTTGTGGAATTTGTAGATTTCATCAAAACTGCAAAAGATGTAAATGCAATGATATAAATGATGACTTGAGATTTGGAAAATTTGTATTTTCCAACTTCATGGGTCTATATTGATTTGTTTCTGAGTGAAGCATGTTCAAGATTAATGATGCTGTGTAAGAGTAGCTATAGCCCTTTCCCAAACAAGACCTGGTTTTGACGTCCCTAATAGAAAAGACTTGGGAAAACATTGAAACAAAAGAAGAAACTGCAGATAACCAGCAGTTTCTCCTTTTGTCTCAATATTTTCTGAGCCATATTTTAGACAAATCCTATCTTTAATAACATCTATTTTGTCATTTGTGGCAGTTTTTGAAGTGGATCATCCTAAAATTTTGTCGTTTGGGAAAGGGTTAAAGAATAAAGTGCCGTAAGAGAACTGCATAGATCTTGATCAGCTTGGGCCTGATACAGGATACAAGTTGGTCTGAAATGCAATAAAAGCCCTCTCCAGAACCTGGTTAAAATTTGTATCCTTATTTTAGCCCTTGTACACAACTTATTTTCTGCAAAAAAATTCAATTTATGCCGTCATTTTATGATAAGAATTTTTATAATCATTAAAGCAAATGAAGATAAGTGTGGTAATCAATATTCTCCTTTTCCCTAAATGTCCAGCATGATACAATGTACATGTATAGTGTTTTAAATAATCTTTACATTTTGAATTTAATATTTTGTCTTGCATATTTTAAACCAGTTAATAATCTTGATGTCAAGGGTAGGAATGATCATGAAAAGACATTATCTCATGAAATATCATTGTTCTTTATGAATAACATTTGTAAATCGGTCAATTAATCAAAAGAGATGTTTACATGCATTACAAGAGCTAAAGATAAGAGGGGAAGATAACCAAACATTCTATATAGAATTTTAAATATTTCCAAAACAACAAAATGTTAGGTCAGTCCATAAATTCTAAATTTTAAGATTGATTGAATGGGGTTTAACACCATTTTAACCAATATTTCAGTAACTCAGTGGCAGCTGCAGCACCTAACCATGGATCACTGTTGTTCCTCTTACTAGTACAATGTACTACCACAACATCCTTTTCAAGCCCCCAGCTGCTCATCCACATAGGTATACCATCGCCCACCCATTGGCGGTAGACATATGCCAGATAAGTTCAGGGTTAGACTCTAACTTTCCCAATCAATGAGTCTGTCGGACTCCCATCCAGATATCCTGTAATTCCTGTAATTCAGAGCTTGTTTACCATATTGCTTCATTTCTTACTATTTCTCTATTTGTCTGTAAAGAATTTTGCCCTCTGGTCATGGGTTTACCATGAATACAATGTTGTCAAATAACCATTGATGACTAAATAAGTTTAGTTTATTGGGGTTTTACGCCGTTATCTGGAGCACCTACCCATGGATTCCTGTTGTTTCTCAAACCAGTACTACCACAACACCCTTACCGAGCCTCCAGCTGCTCACCCACTTAGGTTAACGATTTCAAACCTATTGGTGGGTGACAATTTTGTCAGAAAGGGTATTAGCCGCGGCCGGGTATCGAACCCGGGACCTCTCGAATGAGGGTCAGATGCACTACCAACTGTGCTAAGGCCGCGGCCTTGATGACTAAATGCTGTATCCCTCCCGAGCAATATGAGTTCCATTAACATACTGCCATTGCGGAAATACTAACCTACTTCTATCTGTGACTGAATATACCAACAAAAACCCCATCCCAGATCGCATATACTGCTCGCGCATAGCGCTGAATTCTTCTTGCCCTGCTGTGTCCAAAACTGAAATTGATAATAAGAAAGTGTTTCAACATAAACAAGCTGTGTTTGTAAAACAATGATTGTCAAGAAGTAGCTTTTGTTTTCAGAAGTTTACCATTCTGGATGATCTTGACTTCTAAATGAAACAATCGTATATGAGCGGAGATGTTACTGGATTATGTTAAGCTTTCACATTTCGTCTTCAACAGCTATCAAGTTGGAGCAAAAGGGGAATACTGAATATCAACATTTGTTTCCTTTTACTTTAAAGTGACATTTCACATTTATTTCATTATTTAAAAGTATGTCTTGATGCAAAGGTTGTTTATTCTAATGCATAGAAGTGTTATCAGTTTTTTTAAGTTGTAATTTATAAGCGAAAAATATGCCTTTAAAGTTGAGACAGAAATGACAAATTCTATATAAATCTGAACTGTTGTCCACAACAATTTGTTTAATTTTAGCACAAAAGTGTATATTTCTCGTAAACGGTTCAATATTTTGACTTGAAATTTTCAGAATTTTCATAAGAAAAGATGCTCTTTCAGATAGAATAAAAGTAAAATTTATGTAAAAATAATTCTGGAATGTCACTTTAATGTTTTCCTAAACCTTTTCTGTTAGTGATGTCAAAACCAGGTTTGGGGAAGGGGTAAAAGACAAAATGAGCTGTTTATAAGCAATCTTGACCCTGTCAAATATTTTGTCAATTTTCAACAAAAACCTTCTAATTACAGCTTGTTTAAAGCTGTAGTAACAAGGTTTCAGTTGAAAAGAAGTGATTTGTAATATACTGAGAGGCAAAAATAAGTATACACCCTAGTTATTCCACGTTTTCTGAATAAACGATTCATAATCGTATGTACGACTTTTAATCGCTTCCGAAGGTGGCCGTTTATTGATGTAACCTTCTCCCACTATCCGTGTTTCTGTTCGTCCTTCCGTTGCGAAGGTCTTTTTATAGCATATGGCGTCACCGAAAAAGGGGATATAATCGATTGATTAATGCAAGCATCGACAGTGACACAGACCCTACATTTATTAATGGATTTTGATAAAATTTTCACAGAAAGTTTTGAGTCACCTAAGACTATGAGTACATTGTTATTGTTTTTCCTATTAAGATGCGTCATGGCAAAAGGGGGCTTGATAAAAGCAGCCTACCTGACATAACTCCTTCTAAATTTATTGACGGATTTTGATAAAAATTTACGTATAATATTTCTAGACACCTGACTTAGTCTATAGAGTGTCAAATTTCTTTCATATCATGCTGCGTCATAGAAAAATGGGCCTTAAAGCAAAAAAAGTGGCTTACTTGTCGATTTCTACCAGCCACCGAATATTGGGTTATACTGTTAGAGGAAATTTAACGTTGTGATTTGTTGTGGTAAAGAATAAAGAAATCATACACGGCTTAATGGCAACATTTGATGCACCACTAAGTCGCACGTGCAAAGTTTGCAAAATCGGCATGTAGCATAAGTATGGGTAGTCGAGCAAATTCAGGTAAAATTTATCAACACTGTATTAATGGTGTATAGGTAGAAATGAGGAGTACACAATTTGGAGTCGATATGATGGAAATTAGAAGAGATATTGACAAACAAAAAGTGTATACTTTCTTTTGCCTCTCAGTATATATGGGAATGACTTCCTTTGCAGCTCTATGGTACTTGAAAGTACATAAAATCTGCCCTTTGTGATCAAGTTGGGACAATTATCCTCTTTCCCAAACAAGACCAGGTTTAAACATCCCTAATAGATCTGGCTGGGGAAAACATTGAGGCAAAAGAAGAAAATGCTGATTAAATCAGCATTTTCTCCTTTTGCCTCAATAATTCTGTGTTATATTTTACACAAACCCTGTCTTTTTAGCGTCCATTTTGTCCTCTACAGCAGCTAAAATTCAAGTTGGACAAGCATAATTTTTTGCCACTTTGGAAAGGGTTAAAAGTTAAAACTGCCCTTTATGATCAAGTTGGTCCAATTATATTGATACTGAAGTGGATTTGATAAGCTAAGGACTTGAATATGAAAAGTAAGAAAACTAAAACAAGAGTGCCATGGTCACAATATACACCGCCCCAGAGACTAAGTTTTAAGGGGGAATGCTCCAGTTTTTCGGAACACTCGGACTTTACTGTAGTAATTTAAATGTTTCGTACCAATATGTTTCGCTACCATATTTTCAATAATTTAACACATCATTACAATTTACCATTTTCGACGAAAAAAGTGTATTTATTATGCGAAACTGATATTCTCAAGATGAAAATCGAATATTTAGAGCAAGACAGTCGTAAGTGTGTATGCAGTTACCACTGTTTTGCGTCATTTTATTCGTGTAGCAGATAAAAAATGCCATAATTCACTAATAAGTGCGCTGACCTATACATTTTCTTTTTGGATTATTACCAGGACAAGTTGCTTAACCCTTTCCCAAACAACAAAATTTTAGGGTGATCCACTTCAAAAACTGCCACAAATGACAAAATAGTTGTTATTAAAGATAGGATTTGAGTAAAATATGACATAGAAAATATTGAGACAAAAGGAGAAACTGCTGGTTATCAGCAGTTTCTTCTTTTGTCCCAATGTTTTCCCAAGCCTTTTCTACTAGACACGTCAAAACCAGGTCTTGTTTGGGAAAGGGTTAATACAATGAGGGAGTTTTATCAAATTCTATTATGTAGAACTTGAAATATTTCCAAAAATATGCAAATTTTTACATAAAACGCTCCATCTTCGTTGATCTAACCGAACACGTGAGCATGCTGTTTTATACATTTACGCATTTATAATAGTACATATTTTGGGTTTTCTGTTCGTAATAAATGTAAGACGTTACTTTAAATCCGTTTTCGGGACTAAACGATGAATATACAGCTTTTTATTAGCATTTTAGTGACCTTGGACAGGTGCAAGAAATTGTGCATTTTTTCGATGTAGGGTTATGTGATACAAATGCCAATAAAATTCAAACAAGATCGCTGACCACCCATTTTTATTTTATTTTTCAATTGGTAATAACATGTAATTTCAACATACAAAATATGAATAAATTCTATTATTGGGAAACTAGACAGTCCTGGCGGCCTGGAAGCGCTCCACAGGCCTGATTGTTTGTCTTGTTGAATGCAATTTCAAAGGTTTAGGCTGGGCAAACAAGCAAATACATGACCAAGCTGAAAATTACAATCAAGTAAGATCATATGGTCAGTAAGATTTCTGTAAAACTTCTGTATTGATTAGTTACTACTAATAGTTGTAAAAGAGAAATTAAAGCCAAAAATGGCAATTTTGTCCATAACAAGGGCACATAACTCATATAAAATTCAGATCTAGCTAAAAATTACACCAAGGCAAGATCTTATAGTCACCAACATTCTGTCCTAATTTTGTCTTGATTGGTCAATATTTGTAGATGCAATATTTGTAGAGTGAAAGCAATGTCAAAATAGAGCCGGAAACGCCACTTTTGTCAATTTCAAGGACACATAACTCATGACGTAAAATTCAGATCAGGCTGAAAATTATACCAAAGCAAGATCTTATGGTCTCCAACATTCTGTACAAGTATTGTCTAGATTGATCAATATTTGTAGTTGCTAGAGTGAAAACAAGGTCAAAATAGAGCTGAAAATGGCAATTTTGTCAATTTTAAGGGCACATAACTCATGATGTAAAATTCAGATCAAGCTGAAAATTATACCAAAGCAAGATCTTAGAGTCACCTACATTCTGTCTCAGTTTTGTCTTGATTGGTCAATATTTGTAGTTGCTAGAGTGAAACCAATGTCAAAATAGAGCCACAAATGGCAAATTTGTCAATATCAAGGGCACATTACTCATGATGTTAAGTTCAGATCAAGCTGAAAATTATACCAAAGCAAGATCTAATAGTCACCAACATTCTGAACAAGTATTGTCTAAATTGGTCAATATTTGTATTTGCTAGAGTGAAAACAAAGTCAAATAGAGCCGAAAATGGCAATTTTGTCAATTTCAAGGGCACATAACTCATGATGTAAAATTCAGATCAAGCTGAAAATTATACCAAGGCAAGATCTTATAGGCACCAACATTCATTCATAGTTTTGTCTTGATTGGTACATATTTGTTGATTTTAGAATAAAATTAAAGTCAAAACCAGCTATTTTTGACATTCAAGGGCAGACAACTCAGGTTGTTCTGATTCAATCCAAATTCTTTGAAGGAATCTGAGAGAGGGCCACCCAAGGATCATTCTTGTGAAGTTTGATTGAAATCCATCTGGTAGTTTCTGAGAAGAAGATTTTTAAAGAAAAAGTTTACGGACGGACGGACGGACGGACGCACGGACGCACGACGGACACACCGCCATGACAATAGCCCGCTGGCCTGTTGGCCAGTGGAGCTAAAAATTTAGGAAACTGGAGCATTCCCCCTTAAGGGAGCATAACTCAGGCAAAAATCAATGAACCATAAAATCCTTCCTTCATGCACATCTACCAATTGAGGTGATAACATTGACCAAGTTTCAAGAAGATCCAGCCAGAACCCTAGGAGGAGTTGCGCTGACAAGAAAAGTGGACAGACGGATGGATGGACAGACGAAGAAGATGATGCCAACATACGTCCGCCTCCGGCGGCGTTTAAAAACAAAACCATATCTACTTTGTTAACCCATTACCACACAGCGACTCCTTTGACGCCCTACAAGATAATGGCTTTGGAAAACATTTTGGAAAATGTAGAAATTGCTTGTCACAAGCAATTTCTTCATTTCCCACAATGTTTTCTACCCTAAAAAATCAAACAAAATTATATTTCATTTATTTGAAATTGCTGCTACATTATCTTTGAATTTGGAACAGTCCAAAATTTTGTCGATTGGGAAAGGGTTAAATAATTTAATCCTAATGATCTGTAATTCTTTTACTCTGAATTTACGGTATTTAAATCAAATTGCACTCCTTTCAAATACCTTTGAAATCATATTGTCAAATGAGTACCTAATCTAGTATTTAAAGTGTTTATGACTATCTGCAACATAGGGTTTTGGAAGGATTAATTGAATAAGGTTTAACACCTCTTTCAACTACAATAGTCATATTGCAGCAGCTGGAGTATCTAACCACGAATTTCTGTTGAATCTCTCACCAGTACTACCACAACATCCTTTTCAGGCCTCCAAATGATTGTCCACAAAAGTTTATGATACGCACCTACCCATGGATTCCTGTTGTTTCTCAAACCAGAACTACCACAACACCCTTACTGAGCCCCCAGCTGCTAGCTAGATTTCAAACCCATTGGTGGGTGACAATTTTGTCAGAAAGGGTATTTGCCGCGGCCATGTATCAAACCCAGGACCTCTCAAATGAAAGGCAGATGCGCTACCAACTGCACTAAGGCCATGAGCCGCCATTTGGTGGGAGACAAGAACATTTGCTGCTAATGGAAATTGAACCCAGGACCTCATGTGCAGGAGTATGATGTGCTATAAACTGCGCTATGGCAGTGGCTAAGTTTTGCAAGGAGAATTGTTCATGATTTAGAATGTATCTATACCCTTGCAAATAAGACTCTTAACCCTTTCCAAACAAGACCGGGTTTTGACGTCCCTACGAGAAAAGGCCTGGGAAAACATCGAGGCAAAAGAAGAAAGTGCTGATAATCAGCACTTTCTCCTTTTGCCTCAATATTTTTCTGTGCTATATTGTACAGAATATTCCATTTTAGTTACTTTAATGTTGTCGTCTGCAGCAGCTTTGAATTTGGACTACCCTAAAATCTTGTCGTTTGGGAACGGGTTAATACATATGGCTTAATTCATGAACATTTACTTGACTCAAACTTCAGTCAAACTCAACAAAGGACGCCTGAAGTTACTGATTACGCCGTTAGCACGGGATCCCCGGACCAGAAAGACTCAGTAACAAAGTAGTATTCACAGTCAAAATCTTTCTTTTCTTTATGGAGGAAATGTTTCTTAACCCTTTTCTTAATTTGTTATAATCTTATACAACCCTTCATACCCGTTTCGTCGAAACATCGCTTGATTCAAGTGATTTTCATAGATAAACTATTTTTTTTTGAAATGTTGTTCATGTCATCAAAGATAAATCCGTTGGGCAAAATACGAAATTTTAATCCTCTGACCAATGCTTCTGAAAATTTCAATGGAAAAGAATTATTATGCGGTTTTAAAATACGCGTCTTTTCTTATGATGTTTTCACAAAACAGCCGATTATCACAACTCCACTGATAACGTTAGAATCATTCAATTGAATGTTGATAGCTGTTACAGATGACAAGATATTTGATGCATAAAAACGAAATGATTGGGTTATAGATCTAGCATAGAAAATATCGATGAAAAGGAGAAACTTCTGATCATCAACAATTTCCTCTTTTCTCTTAATTTTCCGATAATATTTTTGTCTTATTCATAATGTTAGTTGCCGCACATTTGAAATAGGACTTGTCTAAAATTAAACAATTAGAATGAAAATTAAAAAGGTGTCAAAAGAAGAAGCGTTTTTTGGCATTTTCAAAAATTGTAAATTTTACTTTCATATCACAAAAACTTGATTTAATGGAAGAATATGTTTCAAAAACATGAATTCCAGCAATTTTTCTTTCAAAAATCCGTAAAATGTAGGAGAAAATAAGCATGAGTTTAGCTCAAGGTCCGACCTTCTTGCCTCGAGAAATCCTAACTTAGTTAAGTCGCTTCGAACCCTCCTTATGTCTTTGAATACCAAACTGTCCTCAAGAGCGAACTCTCATGAAAACATCGTGCTGGCTGCACGATAAAGTGTAAGAAACTCGAGCAATTCTATTTGAGGTAACTTCAAATAAGTAAGAGTAAGCTTCATGAATTAAGCCAATAGCACTTGAAATCTATCTCCTCAATGTGGTAAAGTTGAACCAATTAATTGTACCCAGAGAGATATTGAAGTGTTCTCAACAGCTGGGACTTAATTTATTGATACATTGATTAGGGCAAAAATGTTGTAAGAGCACACATTATTCTTATGCACTTACATAGGTTTTGCGATCTGTCAATGAGAAAGATTACTTCTGAATTTCTTAATCAATGTATCAGACTATCAGTCTACCAGATTCATAACCATAGCCCTTCCCAAATAAGACCTGGTTTTGATTTCTCTAATAGGAAGAGCATGGGAAAACATTAAGACACAAGAAGAAAATGCTGATAGCCAGCATTATGTCCTTTTGCCTCAATATTTTCTGTGGAATACCGGTAGTTCCCACAAATTTTACCGGCTTGTTTTGTTATCTGCAGGAGCATCTGTCAAATAGGACAACCAAAAATTTTTGCCATTTGGCAACTTTTAAAAACAGAGCTCAGCTACAAATTATAAGGGGTAATGATTTTTCAAAATACAGGATACTATTCTGTTCTTAATTAATCCTTTAAATGTGGAGAGGGAGTCCATTCCAATGAGTTCCAACAACATGAAGTTTAGAATTCAAAGAATGCTGTTATTCAAATGAGTTGTTTTCTAAAAGATACAAAAGGGATGCATGATCAGTCTTAATGTTATTCCTGTAATTTATCTAAAGATCAAACTGGAAAATCTGTTCGCAAATTATATCTTTGTGGTGCTATTTGCCTATCAATTCAGGTAAAACCAGACTATTTTTTGAACAAAATTTATCCCTATTCCGTCTTTCAAGGAATTTAGTTTAACAAATTTTTCCCATTACTTATACAATTTAAAAATTAAAATCAAAGGAAGATAACA
This sequence comes from Fragum sueziense, assembly GCA_963680895.1. Classification (NCBI taxonomy): domain Eukaryota; kingdom Metazoa; phylum Mollusca; class Bivalvia; order Cardiida; family Cardiidae; genus Fragum; species Fragum sueziense. Next base: position 46,670,436 of record OY804595.1, read on the forward strand.
AAAACATTAAAAACATTAGGTTAAGAAAACATTGTCAGGAAGTTATGTTTTATAATAAGCTTCCTGAACAACTTATAATATAATTCATCTGACATAATCATAAAACAAGTGCATGTCGTATTGCGATGCAATACAGGAGTCCCCCACCGGATAACAAAAAATCCTTTCTTATAATATATCTCCTACATACTAGATTTATAACTTTATACAAAATTTGAAGTTGCTAGCACATTAGGTTTTGGACAAAATGTCCAAAACAAAAATATAAGGGTAAAAAACAACCAAAGGCAATAACTCCAAAAGTGGGCAGAGAAGAGTAATGATTCTTGTACATGACACTTGTCCTCAATGAGATCCATAAGTGTACCAAGTTTGAAGTTGCTAGCACTGATGGCTCAGGAGATATGGTCCGGACAAAAAATTAAGGATAAAAACAATGGACAATAACTCAAAAAGTGGATGTGGCAGAGTAACAATTCTTGTACATTTCACTTCTCCTCAATGAGATCTAAAAGTGTACAAAGTTTAAAGTTGTTAGGGCTTATGATTAAGGAGAAAAGTTCCGGACAAAAATGTAAGGATAGAAACAACAAAGGGCAATAACTCAAAAAGTGGACATGGCAGAGTAACAGTTCTTGTACATGACACTTGTCCTCAATGAGATCTATGAGTATAGCAAGTTTGAAGTTGCTAGCACAGTAGCACTAATGGTTTAGAAGATATATTTCGGACAAAAATTTAAGGGTAAAAACAACAAAGGGCAATACCTCAAACAAAGTGGACATGGCAGAGTAACAGTTATTGTACATGATACTTGTCCTTGATGAGATCTATCAGTGTACAAAGTTTGAAGTTGCTAGCAGTTATGATTTAGGAGATATGTTCCGGACAAAAATGTAAGACTAAAAACAACAAAGGGCAATAACTCAAAAAGTGGGCATGGCAGAATTACGGTTCTTTAACATGACACTTGTCCTCAACGAGATCTATAAGTGTACAAAGTTTGAAGTTGCTAGCACACATACCGGTAGTTTAGGAGATATGTTCCGGACAAGAATGTAAGGGTAAAAACAACAAAGGGCAATAACTCAAAAAGTGGGCATGGCAGAGTAACGGTTCTTGAACATGACACTACTCCTCAATGAGATCTATAAGTGTACCAAGTTTGAAGTTGCTAACACATATGGTTTAGAAGATATAGCCCGGACAAAAGTGTGACGGACAGACGGACAGACAGACGGATGGACGGACAGACAAGACAGACGGAATCGAGCAAACCTTTAGTCCCCCAACCGGTAACCGGTGAGGGACTAATTACCCAATATTAAACACTTTCCCAAACAAGATTAGATTTTGATGTCTATCATAGAAAAGGTTTGGGAAAACATGGAGACAAAAGGAGACTAGATGCCGAAGGGCAACATGTCGAGCCCGCTCATTTTGAAGAAAGAAGACCAGTGTTTATTCTAGGATTTGAATAAAGTGGGGGATCTTCCCCCACCTCCTAAAAAAATGTGGGGGATTTTGAAAAATGTGGGGGACACTAGAGTCATTTACTATAAATGACTATATAAGAAAATTATTTTTTGTATGGTTTTCATTATGCTTTAAGCCTTCATTAATGATCATAAAATATTCAAATTACTTTTTTTACCTTCCTAAGTTATTTCATGTACATTATTTTATTCAGTTTGTTCAGGAAATGGGGAGTTCTAAAATATTAAGTTCATTTGGGGGTTGAACAATAATGGGTACGAATGTACCAATTAACTTTCTTTGTCTCGAAAGAAAGTTTCAGAACATATTCTTTATAAAAGGAAATGATATTTAAATCACAAGTTCTGATTTTCTCTTGAAAATTTACCTTTTATCCACTACAATAGTTTCTCCATAAAAGAATTTTCGGAAAAAAGATCGCGATGGCGGCCATGATGGTGCCAATTCATAGACTGGCTTTTGTAAATACCAAATACCAAAGATTTTCTTAAAACAATGAAAGGTGCAGTAGATTTGAATTTTCTATTGACATTAGATACTTTTCAACCTATCTACAGCGATATCCGAGGCTTTAAAATGGATTTTGCTTCAAATTTCGTTTGATTGATATCTAGAGCAATATGTAATCAAAGTACCAAGAGTATTTCAATTTGCGGGATTTTCCCGCTCGCAGATGAAAAATTTGGGGGATTTGTCAGAAATGTGGGGGATTCCCGCAATCCCGCGCCCTAGAATAAACACTGGAAGACCATACCTATGTCTACAGCTGTCATTACAATGGCGTTGTAAAAGTGGGGACAAAATAAGTTGGAATGATGGGGATCATGGTGAGACAGTTTATTGTTCACAAAATATTACATGTCTATGTATTTATAACGAGATACCAGAATGGATTAATTTGAGTATACATATGTGACCCGTCACGCTAAAAGGGACCTTATGCTAAGTCCATAAAACCAAATTCCGAGAAATATACCTTTACTTTTGAGCTAGCAATCTGGTTCTACAAAAATCAACTCATTTTTTACATTTGACCTCAAAGTTTGACCTTGACCTTTGAGCTTGGAATCTGGTTCTTGCACGCGACACTCCGCCTTACTGAGCTTGACATTTGTGCCAAGTTAAGGAATGGCCCGGACAAGCAAAAATCAACTCATTTTTTACATTTGACCTCAAAGTTTGACCTTGACCTTTCATCTTGGAATCTGGTTCTTGCACGCGACACTCCATCTTACTGAGCTTGACATTTGTGCCAAGTTATTTCTGAATCCCTCCATCCATGGTGAAGTTATGGCCCGGACAAGCAAAAATCATCTCATTTTTGACATTTGACCTCCAAGTTTGACCTTGACCTTTGAGCTTGGAATCTGGTTTTTGCACGCGACACTCCGCCTTACTGAGCTTGACATTTGTGCCAAGTTATTTCTGAATCCCTCCATCCATGGTGAAGTTATGGCCCGGACAAGCAAAAATCATCTCATTTTTGACATTTGACCTCCAAGTTTCACCTTGACCTTTGAGCTTGGAATCTGGTTCTTGCACGCGACACTCTGCCTTACTGAGCTTGACATTTGTGCCAAGTTATTTCTGAATCCCTCCATCCATGGTGAAGTTATGGCCCGGACAAGCAAAAATCATCTCATTTTTGACATTTGACCTCCAAGTTTGACCTTGACCTTTGAGCTTGGAATCTGGTTCTTGCACGCGACACTCTGCCTTACTGAGCTTGACATTTGTGCCAAGTTATTTCTGAATCCCTCCATCCATGGTGAAGTTATGGCCTGGACAAGCAAAAATCTTCTCATTTTTGACATTTGACCTCCAAGTTTGACCTTGACCTTTGAGCTTGGAATCTGGTTCTTGCACGCGACACTCCGCCTTACTGAGCTTGACATTTGTGCCAAGTTATTTCTGAATCCCTCCATCCATGGTGAAGTTATGGCCCGGACAAGCTCCATCCGGACGCACGCACGCACTAACGCACGCACGCACTAACGCACGCACGCACTAACGCACATACACCGAACCGCCATTGTGACAACTATGTCGAGCTCACCGCAAGCGGGCTCGACAAAAATGCTGACAACCAGCATTTTCTCTTTTTGCATCACTATATTTGTCCTATATTGTATACAAATTCGTATTCTTATCAACAATTTGTCTTCTTGTCTATACCATCTTTCAAATTGTGTCATTTGGGTAATGTTTAACAAGAGGGTCGTTGGCCCTAGGTCGCTCACCTGAGATGGGGTTTTTATAACAGATCAGATTTCTTACAGGTAAAGCAAATAAAGGGTCAAAGATCATATGAACGCCGCTATGCGATTTCAAACCATAGAAAACCCAGAAAACTACCTCAGTGCAATATCATATGTAACTCAAATATGAAGTTTCTTCCAATGTGGTTATGGAGAAATTGCTTTGGACAGATGGAATTACAATAAAACATAGACTGACAAACAAACAGAAATTTACAATTTGACCTAGATCTATGACCTTGAACCTACCTAAATATATATTTCAAATAGAACATATACTCATGATAAAGAACACATTTACCTATACATTTTTTTAAATCCATGCATAAATGTAGATGCTATGCCCCTGATAAGCAGATTTTTACAAGAAGTCGCCTTTTTCTGTGACAAGGTTTCATATTGAAAAGCAAAGAAAAGTACCTCTTAGCAATATCATAAGTAATGCAAATATTAAGTTTAGTCAAATTTGGCTCTGCGGTTATTGAGAAATTGCTTCTGACAGATTTGGTGTAATTTCTCTTTTTCTGTTGCCATGGCAACCAGAGTTGTTTTTTTTTTTTTTTATAAATTACAATTCTGTTAGCAATTTTTTTTATGTGACCTCCTAAGGAATATTTCTGCCTAGTTTGGTGGAAATTAGCCTGTTAGTTTAGGAGGAGATATCATTCAACGATGTCATTGAAATTTGGTGGAAAATCTCCTTTTCTGTTGCCATGGCAACCAGATTTTTTATGGATTTCAATTCTTTTAGCAATTCTGAAAGGGGGTCACCTAAGAAACATTCCTGCCAAGTTTGGTTGTAATTGGCCATGCAGTTTAGGAGGAAATGTCGTTCAAAGATAGTATTGAGATTCAGTCAAATTTCTCCTTTTCTGTTGCCATGGCAACCAGAGTTTTTCATGGATTTCAATTCTTTTAGCAATTCTGAAAGGGGTTCACCTAAGGAACATTCCTGCCAAGTTTGGTTGAAATTGGCCAAGCAGTTTCGGAGAAGATGTTGTTCAAAGATAGTATTGAGATTCATTCAAATTTCTCCTTTTCTGTTGCCATGGCAACCAGAGTTTTTATGAATTTCAATTCTTTTAGCAATTCTGAAAGGGGGTCACCTAAGGTACATTCCTGCCAAGTTTGGTTGAAATTTACCAAGTAGTTTCGGAGGAGATGTCGTTCAAAGATAGTATTGAGATTCAGTCAAATTTCTCCTTTTCTGTTGCCATGGCAACCTGAGTTTTTTATGGATTTCAATTTTTTTAGCAATTCTGAAAGGGGGGTCACCTAAGAAACATTCCTGCCAAGTTTGGTTGAAATTGGCCAAGTAGTTTAGGAGGAGATGTCATTTAAAGAAATTGTTGACGGACGACAGACGACGCACGTACGCACGGATGCCGGACAAAAGGTGTTCACAATAGCTCACTTGAGCACCTTGTGCTCAGGTGAGCTAAAAAGGGTAGATAGCTTTGATGGAAAAGAAGAATATGCTGATCATCATTCTTTTTCCTAACTTTTAACATATGGCTAGTCAAATGTTTGGAAAAATGTAAATGTCTATTTTTGGTGGTTTCAAAATTCAAAGATACTACAAATGACAATCTCAAATGAATGATATTTTTGTCTTTCTGGGTAGACATGAAGTAATTGCTTGACACAAACAATTTCATAATTTTCTACAGTGTTTTCCAAAGCCATTATCTTATGGGGTGCCAGAAAGCCATGTGGGATTAGGTTAATTTGGTTGTTTTTGATAAAAAGTTTCTCTCTCTTAGCCCATTACCCAACATTAATGCCTTTTGGTGCCCACAAGATGAAAATTGTTTGTCACCAGCAATTTCTTTATTTACCACGATGTTTTTATCAGCCTTCATAAAACTTCAAAATTTCTTTAAATTGAAAATCTCATCTGACACTTCTTTCAATTTGGTCAAGCTTTAAATTTGGTTGTTTGGTGGTAATGGGTTATAAAAGTGTAAAAGAACATTCTCACAGTGGTACTGGCACTAAACATTTTGTTTATATCAATTATGAAACAGGAAGCTTGGTTTGTTCAAACCTCTCAAACCCTTTCACCTGTTTTGAAATAACAATGTTTTTACTGATCAAAATTGGCGAAAGTTACAGAATTCTTATAAGAAAAACAACTCCAGATTTTTTTCTCTGTTTGGATATGAAATATTGAGGCAAAAGAAGACAAGAGTCGTCAATAACGGATTATGCTCCCCGAATAGGTGTTTGTCACAAAATAAAAATTATCATACATTAAGCCTCCTTTTCTCTTGACAGATTTTTTGTACACACATTATTATAAAATATAGTCTAGAACATCTCATTTATCACATAAGTACAAAATTTCAATAAATTCTGCCTATTGGATGAAGAGAAATTAGAGAAAATGTAATTTTTACATTAAGGCCCCTTTTTCCATGATGCAGCCTCAAATTAAGAAACATAGAAAAAGGTCTCTAGTGATAAGATTATCCAAGGGAGTTCACATGTGAAGTTTCATTGAATTTGGTCCGAGGGTTGCTGAGATATGGCTGTGGACGGACGGACGCACGGACGGACGGACACACGGACGGACGGACGGACGGACGGAGAGCATGGCGACTATATGCTCCCAAAAAATTTTTTCGGGAGCATAAAAATGCCAGTCCTTCTGGTTACTAGAATATACCATTGTATTGGGAAAGGATTAATCAATTCCAACACGTTGACACTTTTTTGTACCTCCAAGATATAGGCTTTATAGAACAATGTGGAAAATGCAAAATTTGCTAGCGAAAAATAATTTCTTTATTTCTCAATAAGTTTGCAACCCCAAAAACTATCATTTTAGGCCAGTTCAGTTCGAAAGCTGCTGCAAACGACAAAGCAGAAATAAATTGTTGAAAGAGATATGAATTGTGTAAAATTTAGCAAAGAAAATATTGAGTCAAAAGGAGAAATTGCTGATTATCAGCATTTTCTCCTTTTGACTTGATCTGTGCTATATCATGCACAAATCCCATCTTTATCAACTCACTTTTTGTTGTATGCCGAAGCTTTCATACTTGATCATCTTCAAATTTTGTCATTAAGGAAAGCTTTTAAATTGTTTTAGATGGATGAAGAATAACTTACTGTCAAGCCTTGCCACTTCATCATCAATAACACACTGTTTAGCATATGAGTCTTCTATAGTGGGATCATAATCTGTCACAAAATATGACTGAAAATATAGAAATTCATAAGTTGTATTATTATAATTATTACGCAATAATGACTTGTCAAAGGGGTTCTTAAGGTAAGACTGGGTAATGGGCTATGTGACCAGTAATGGAACAAAATCTGTATGGTGCAAATAGATAATTTCAAAGGGAGGCAATTTTCATTGCTCTCAAATTTTGAATTTTTGACTTTTGTTGGTTATTTTGCCCACTCTTCATACAAGTTAGAAAGATTTTCACAACTAGACAGCCCTGGCGGTCTGGAAGCACTCCACAGGCCTGACTGTTTGTCTTGTTGAATGCAATTTCAAAGGTTCAGGCTGTGCAAACAAGCAAATCCATGACCAAGCTGAAAATTACAAGCAAGTAAGATCGTATGGTCAGTAAGATTCTGTGAAAGTTCTGTATTGATTAGTTTTACAAAATACTAATGGTTATAAAAGGGAAAATAAAGCCCAAATGGCTATTTTGTCAATTTCAAGGGCCTATAACTCATGATGTAAAATTCAGATCAAATTGAAAATTCTACCAAGATCTTATAGTCACCAACATTCTGTAAAAGTTTTGTCTTGATTGGTCAATATTTGTAGTTGCTAGAGTGAAACCAATGTCAATATAGAGCCGAAAATGGCAATTTTGTCAATTTCAAGGGCACATAACTCATGATGTAAAATTCAGATCAAGTTGAAAATAATACCCAGGTAACATCTTATAGTCACCAACATTCTGTCAAGGTTTTGTCTTGATTGGTCAATATTTTTAGTTGCTAGAGTTAAAACAAAGTCAAAATAGAGCCGAAAATTGCAATTTTGTCAATTTCAAGGGCACATAACTCATGATATAAAATTCAGATCAAGCTGAAAATTACACCCAGGCAAAATCTTATAGTCACCAACATTCTGTCCTATGTTTGTTTTGATTAGTCAATATTTGTAGTTACTAGAGTGAAAACAATGTCAAAATAGAGCCGAAAATGGCAATTTTGTCAATTTCAAGGGCACATAACTCATGACATAAAATTCAAATCAAGCTGAAAATTACACCCAGGTAAAATCTTATAGTTACCAACATTCTGTCAAAATTTTGTCTTGATTGTTCAATATTTGTAGATTTTAGCGTAAAAATAAAGTCAAAACCAGCTATTTTTGACATTCAAGGGCAGATAACTCAGGTTATTCTGATTCAATCCAAATTCTTTGAAGGAATCTGAGAGGTCACTGAATGATCATTCCTGTGAAATTTGATTGAAATCCATCCAGTAGTTTTTTAAGAAGAAAATTTTTTATGAAAAAGTTTACGGACGGACGCACGGATGGACGGACGCACGCACGACAGACACACTGCCATGACAATAGCCGGCTGGCTTGACGGCCAGTGGAGCTAAAAATTGTTTAGAACATTCCCTGGAAATCTCAACCCACTCAATTATTTCTGTTGTTACGGAAACAGGTGACATTGCATCTAACAGTACCTTAAAAAGCCCCGACACTACTATCGGACAATATCGAAAATATCCGGTGTATGCTCGGACTTACGTACATCACGGAATAAGCCAAAATATACAATTATAGGAAGTGCATTACCCAGGTCTTATCTTAATTTGACTTGGGGCACTTAATAGACCTAATTTAGACTAAAATATAGGTCTATTTGGTGCTGGGAGTCAAATTAAGGACCCATTTGGTCAAGATCTGAAAGATGATTAGAAACTTCATTTTTCGAAAATTGAGATGACATTTTTCTTTTCCAGAATCTGAAACTTTTCCTCTTCAATATTGGCTCTTCAAAAAAGCGTTGGAAATGGACTAGAATTTCATAATTGATTATCAGATTTGATGAAGAAACTGATTATCAATACAGACAATTTTGTATTCGCTTTTTCCCCTAAAAAAAGTTTTTAGAGTGTAGGCTTGCAGATTCATATAGTAGGTGGATTTCAGGCTCTGGTGCATTTAGCATCGCAAGTAGAGGGTTAGTAATTGTGTAAACAAAAAATTTATCATGTCTGTCAATCAACAGCATAGCAGAAGATCATAACGTACATTTTTTCTGAAGTATTCTTTTTTATCAAAAAAACTGCCAACTGCAACACCATAAGCATTCAATGGTTTAAAATTTATTTAACTGTAATTGTTTGTCATTGATTCTTTGCATAACACAGCACACAGTACGGCTTGAGTGTTTTTTGCATATTTTCAAACATAACTACAATTTGATTTCCTGTGGTTTTGGATGGAAAATCATTATGGCTGCAGTGAAGCATGTCTTTCCAGGAAATCCCATGGAATCAACACAATTTTCTACAATTTAGCAATCGTCTTAAATACCAATCCTGTACAACAGTCAAACACGATGATCATCGCAAATCACTGTCTTTTGCATGGAATATTTGTGGAGCTGGGGCGTGGTGGTGGGCGATTTCAGGAATTCATTGAAAAGTATGTTATTAAAGTAAACAAGAAATGTGTATCAATTACTGTATATCTTTAGTTAACTAAGGATGACTGATACCTGAAACATACAGAATTAACAATATCCCTGTTCGACCTAATTTCGATCACCTAAGCAGAATCTCCATTCATTTTGTCATGAACAGGAAATTACAGGACTTGCATTGTTACAGTCATATAGATAAATCATTTTCTGAGCTAAATATAGATAATTTCAACGAAACTAACCGATATATTTGAAGTTTGAGATGAAAAGATCGGTAGACCCGCTTTCTCTGTACACGCTCAGGTCACAACCTTAATTCGATCAAAATGAGGCTCCCTTATAATCTTGTATACTGATCGAAAAAAGACAGGTGCAACTTTTTGGAAATGTGCTGGAAGTCATCAGCAAACATTGAAAAGTAGTTACATGCATGTTAAAAAACTTTATAACACTTCTTAACCATCTCGAACACACTTGAAACTTGTTTCCAATTATTTGGCGTCTAAAAAGTATGCATTTCTGGTGTGGTTATTCAGAAGCTCACTTTAGACAAATATAGCTATCTCCTCACCTCAAAACCTTTGCAAAAATACAAAACTGAAGATGGCCACTACACTTTCAGCGATCACAATGACAACAAGTTATAGGAATTATACTTAAGGGATATATCGAAGCTCCAAATGCATATCTAGAAAATAAACATCACTATGAGCAGTGATAAGCACTGCACAGTCGTTGGATGTTACTTTTTTTCATGAGTATACTTGTTATGTCATGAAAATTGGAGGCGGGGCATAGAAAACTGTCATCACTTGCAAACGAGAATATAAAATTTTATATGCTTTTTTTATTTGAATGAGAAATTGGAGTTTTATGTTTGTGAAAAAAGTGACTTAGTAAAATGGCGCCATTTTTTGTGTTTGGGTAAATATTGGAAGATTTATTACATTTCTAATCTCAAGTTCACCTGGTTTGAGATATTCTTTATCAATTATTGTCAATGTAAACAAATCATGGGCATATCGACGATGTTCGGGTCAAATTGTGCCGTATATTGGATAATATCTGAAGTGATCGAATTTAGGTTGTGATCGAAATTAGGTCGAGTGAGGATACATTAAACAAATGATTAATAGTTAGTAAGCACATCAACAAATGAGATGGGGGGTGGGGGACATTCCAAAATTGTTATTTCAAATCAAAACATCAAAACCCTTTGTTGTCACTTGTGGGTACTCCTTGGAATCATCTTGATGAGACCCATCACCCCTCTTGGATAAGGAACAGGCAGGATAAGGAAGAAGCTTTACACTACAAAAACATTTTCTACAAAAAAATCCAACTTAAATGGGTCTTTTAGACTTCACTGAAAAAACTGTTAGGATGTAAATAAATCTTGAGTCTATTAAATTTCATTGAAAATCTATCCATGATTGGCGTAACATTGAAGAAAAAATGTTTTGATATCCTAAAAATGACATCACAGAGTGGATGTCAGAATACTTTACCTGAATGAACTGTATCGTAAGTGCACTTTTTCCAACACCTCCGCCTCCAACCACCACAAGTTTGTAATTCTGGTTGATGTTACTAGAATCCCTATGACCTCGCGACATCGTTTAATTTTCTTTACTAATGTGACTTCCCGTTCCAAAATTTTCAGAAACTATCCATATCCTTTTCGAGCAAAGAGACTTCAATGAAATAATATCACTGTGGATATTTTGTATGATTCTCATTAATTTTAATTGGTGGGGCATGAATATGATAAAAAATAAATCATAAACCATCAAAATACACAAAATTGAATATACATGATTTTATGGTTGTGAAAACTTTATCATAACGCCATTCCCGAGTATTTCGATCGAAAACGCAATTTGCCCAGATTGGTTTTCTGCTTATTCGACGCCCAAACAGCAAGCAGAAAACCAATATTTAAAGATTTCTATGGTGTACAGGAGTGGCCACCATCAATGTAGTGCGTAAAATTTTATTCCCACAGACGGCAAAATTTAGACGTGTCATATTCAAAAGTTTTGCAGACGTCAATTTCACGAGAAAGAAATTAAACATTTTTGGCGTGTTTGGGTCGAAAAAGTGGGAAATAAAGAAATCATGAGTGTTTTACATATACTATTGATTGTTTCTAGGTCTTTTTCTCAATATGAAATGACTCTTTGTTATAATCGACCATTAACACATCACCAAACAACAACATTTTACACTTGTAAAAATTGGAAAAGGGACAACATTTTCAATGTGATAAAATTTTGCTCTTTTAGGATAGAAAACATTGTGGAAAATGAAGAAATTGCTTGTCACACGCAATTTCTTCATTTTCCACAATGCTTTCCAAAGCCTTTATCTTGTAGGGAGTCAAAATGCGTCATTGTCTGGCAATGGGTTAAAATGCAGAAAACTACATGTGTTTTCTCTTGCAGACAAGGCCCCTATTTTAATATAGACCGAGTAGCACATCTTAAATATCACTGACGATTTTACACTCATATCAGTCCTCTCACTTTCTTTTATTTTCTTCCAAATCAATTAAACGTTTCCCAAACAAGACCGGGTTTTGACTTTTGACATTCATCTAATAGAAAATACTCTGCAAGACATTTAGACAAAAGAAGAAAATGCTGATGGCCTGCATCAGATATCAGAGGGTGTAAATGATTTTGAATTTGTTATTACAAATCCAATTGTTACATACTACTCATTGAGACAATCAAGTGAGTATCTACAACAAAGGATTTAGTCAAGGCTTCATTTTCTCTTTTTGTCTCAATATTTTATGGCATAGATCTAGATCTAGTGCATTATATACCAAAATGCCATCTTTGTTCAGACTTCCCGAAACTCCGTCGGACCTACGGACCTGACCGGCAAATATTGGCTAGGTCTGATTGAATTTCTTACCTCGTCGGCCCTAAATGTCCGACATAAAATACAGAGAACAAGGTCCGATTGAAATTCGTAATTCGTAGGCCCAGAAATTTCCTCTAACTATGATAAGTTTCTCATGGTTTTAAATGCAGATGGGTTTTCCCATCACTAAATATAATATCAAGCGTATTTATAGCACAGTATGCAGTCTAAAATTCGAAATTGTACTTCTACATTTCTTGTAATTCAAGGCTCAGATTTCGCCTAACTTGTTCAACAAGTTGTTGATCAAAGCGAAGTCTAGGTAGGTAGCCTGGAAAATCGCCGTGGAAAAAGCCCAAATTTGGGACCTTATGAATATAATGAAGAGAAGAGTAAAACATATCTTACTTTTAACAATAATCCGATAATTAGCAACTGCTAATTGTTTATAAGTATCAATTAAAAACTTCCAGGCAGACATCATAAAACACGCGACCTGTGTAATCTTTCAGCATAACAATTAGACTTTACAATGTCGGTGTTAAAACCCTCTAACGTAATTATATTTGGTATGTAGATAAGGCTGTTTTACATACTGGCATTATTGATTTTCTCAGTCTCGTGGGGTTACGTAACGGTTCATCGCCTCTGCATTGTTTAACCTTTTTTACCCTTTACTAATATTTCACAACAATTCTTTCTTTTTGTTCTCATAATATATTTAGAGTTGATTTGTTTTTACCGGTCCAAATTTAACAGATTTCACTCTGAAGAAAAGATGCAATTCTATATGTTTGATTATGATAGCTAAGCTAACATGAAAATGGATAAAACAATAATTTATCCTTTTTCAATTAGATCTATGTAGCTTTCCAAGCCAGAAATGGGTGAAACTGAAAGTAGGATTTAGAACCTAGACCTATTTTACTCCACATTTTCAAATTATGGAACAGTCTGATTTTAAATATTATCTATCAATAGGATGATATTATAAGGTTAAAGACTTTAATTCTCTCCCAAATGCAAAAAATTAAATTATCAAATAGTAAAAAAAAATCACGAAAAATCTTTGGTCTGACTGAATGACCTGAGGTCTGACAGAAAATTCTGTCCAGTCAGACCAAATGTCTGACAGGAGGCTGTTGAGTTTCGGGAAGTCTGTTTGTTTATCTCCATTTTGTGAGCTGTCACGAGGCGATCATTCATACTCAAGGTAGTCCACCCCTAATGAAAATCATGCGAATTCAGATTTTTTTCGAATCATGCAACTTTGTTAACTTTTGGAACTTATCCGATTTATACGGACAGATATGAAAAAATGAGCATTTTCTACCACCGAATCATTCAATGGATAGGTCGCTGAAAAAATGATGTCGAGTGAATCTCATAAGTGGTGGACTACATTAATCGTATCTATGGTTGTGGAAGTATCAAATGGATTAAAGCAGAATACCCATAATGTACTAATGTGGCCATTTTGAGATTCATAAAACATTCACCTTTTTTTGGTGGCATCGTTACATATCCGAACCTATTCGGGCCTTGTCGTAAACATACGACGGTGGAAAGTTCCACCGCCGAATGTTTTCAATGGTGCTCAAACAATTACGGTGTAATGAAGTAGAGTGACTCCCTATAGTAGAGTGACTCCCCGGTCATTCTACTATATAGTAGACCGACTCCCCGGTCAAAGTACTATATAGCAGAGTGTCTCCCCGGTCACTTTACTATAAAGATTCACATTCATGCTATAGTAGAATGACTCCCCTCCATAGTAAACTGACTCCCCTCTTTTTTACGTTAAAAAAGAACCGTCATCACGTGATGATTTTGTGTAATGATATGTTAGTGTGATATTGAATTTTCCCCCTCTTTTTCAATTTTCATTTTTTTATCTTTTTACATATATCTTAACTCATTCCTTTTAATAATGATGAATTAAATTTGAAGCGTCTTTGGTTACTAGATTTAATCATAAATGTTTAAGAAGAAATTGAACTTGGCTGGACCCAGTCAACAAAGAGATGACAATGAAAATGTATCATTTGTAGGTGATTACTATTCCTGTTTTCTAGGTACATGGCGGATCAAGCAGGGGGCTCTGGGCCCCACCCTTGAATTTGAAAAAAAAAGATATCGGCGTGATTTTTGGGGGATTTTTTTTGTGCGCTAGTTAACACAGAGCAACACATCTTTGTACCATATTTTCTTATTCCTTAACCCATTACCACACACTGACTCTTTTTTATTCCCCACACGATTATGGCTTTGGAAAACATAGTGGACGATAATGGCTTCTATCAGGTCATTCTAGGGGCAGTAACCCAGTCTATCGGGTCCATAGAAATACCGAAACGCATGTGTACTAGTATTTCAACGGATGCTTTCGACAGAGACTTTCAAGTGGGAATGGGTTAAGTGCCGGATTTGATACGCGTTTCGGTAACTTCCAGAACTTTGCCATCTGGTTAAAGGTAAAAGAAAAGTTGCTAAAAACGACGAGAGGGAAGTTGAAAAGTCTTCAAAGTCTATTACTTACCTCCATCGACGATTGTTTAGAAAATGTTTCCCTACAGGAAAATGCATGTGAAAACAACTGAAGAAAAGAAGAAATTACGTTCAGCTTCAATATCTTCGATAACAATATCCATACAGGGTCACAGATATATACATGTAATAGAAGTTTGTTTGCTTTCAAAATGCAATGTATCATTTATGGTTTATCAAATCCTATGTTTTGGGCACTCATTGGAATCGTCTTGTCGAGACGATTCAAATGAGTACCCACAACATTAGGCCCATAGGAAGCAATTTTATGGGGGTGGGGGTTAAACCCTGTCCGGACCAATGTCTGAATATTGGAAGGGCTAATGTTGTTTTTCCCTAAATGTTCAGTGTAAAATAAGGAAAACTTGCTATTTTGGGGGATTTTTTTTTTGGGGGGGGGGGGGGGGGCATAGTCCCCCTAGCCTCTGGTTCTTACGGGCCTGTCAACATTATACATTGTACATGTAGTTTGGATTTGAATTAAAAATTTTAGAGTGTCTTCATTCACTCCCACTCCGATGTAATCCGAGTTTTCTCTGATGAAATTCGCTCTTTGATATGTTGATGTCGCTCATTTAAATCAACAAGGAACAAGCCCCTCCCCATCTTTCGACACGGGGACATAAAAACAACAACAAAAAACAACAACAACAACAAGATGAGTTTGTGAAGCACAAATGACCCCGAAATGGCTAGGGATTCTCTAAAATTATGCCATTAATTAGCCTACTATTTGACCTTGACCTAAATCGATAACCTTGACCAAGAAGCTAAAATATAACCAGTATTGGGTTATTTCTGTCTGTCTGTCCGCCCGCCTGTCTGCCCAAAAACTTATCATTGATCATTTCGCGGGCATTAGTGTTTCACAAATACATCTTGTTTTTGTTTGTTTGTTTGTATGTCCCCCGTATCGAAAGATTGGGGCATTTGTTTTACTCATGTCCGTCTGTCTGTTCGTAAAACCTCGGAATGTTTATGTGCTTCCGCCTGTCCGTCTTTTTGTCTGCCTGCCTGTGTGTATGTCTGTCCGAAAACTTACCATTGGCCATGGGGAGGAGGCATTCGTGTTTCACAAACACATCTTGGTTTTTTTTTCGTTTTTGGAAAGGGTTAACCCTCTTTAACGAAAAAATTATGCTGTTTGAACTTGAAAATCATAAAATAAATGTCGATATAGTAAGGATTTCCGTACAATATAGCACGGAAAATATTGAGACAAAAGGAGAAAATGCTAATTATCTAGCCTTTTGTAGGCCTATTAGGTATGTCAAAACTAGATCTTGGTTTGAAAAGGGTTGAATAATCCCAAATTCGAAAAGGGTTTAATAATCCCAAATTCTCACTTGAGCATATCTTTTGTACACATAATAATACATTCATAAAATGATTTTCGCGAGTGAATCACAAGAAAAGTCTGCATTCAGCAAATTAATGCACGGGTGGTTTACCATGCAATTCCCTTCACCCCTCGGTTAGGGTGGGGTGGGGTTAGTTGCTGACGCCATCAACCCAATTTCTTCATTTTCTACAATAACTTATACACAGAAAGACCAAACATCTAAAATTCCTTTCACTTGAAATTATCGTCTGTATCATCTTTGATTTTGGAACGGTTTGCCGTCTGCTTCCAAAACCATGATCAATTCTATCGCATCTACATTGTAGAAACCATTATTTAAGGTAGTCTATCCCTAATGAGATTCGCGCGACGTCCGAATTATTCGGGCGCGGTCGAAAACTTTCGGTGGTGGAACATTCCACCGCACATTCCACCGCCACATGTTTACGACCGCGCCCGAATAAGTTCGGACGCGTACGACGATGCTCGAAACAACCCGATGATTTTTTTAATCTCAAAATAGCCACATTATTGGTATTCTACCTTAAAGTGTAAGAATAAACAGTGAATGCGTGTCATCGCTGAAATTTCAAATGGTCTGTAGTAGAAAATGATGAGGCAGAAATCTTACAGAGTTGTAATGACCGAAATATCGACGTTTTTCTTCGAAAACCTCGTAACTGCAGCTTAAGACAAGCTGCAGTTACGAGGTTTTCGATGAAAAGCAGCGATATTTTCATACCCCTGTATCGAAAGATCATAGGGCCGTCACCAGTTTCCTCCACCAAGTTCTGTCTGTCACTGCAGCTTTGACTCCCCCGTCCCACCCCCGCCCCCGGACATTCTGATTCGTCGAAGCTCGATATCGAGAGTATGGTATGTCACCGGGTGTTCATGGATCCTTCTCAGGCAGTTCTTCACAAAGACTTAAGAGTTTTTTTTGTCTAGACCTTTATCTAGACCATGTAGTGGGTCTGACTTTATGTTAGAGTCGAACAAACGAAGTTTGGTATAGAAAGATCGGGGGCATGTTGTTTACTCGTGACCGTCTGTCCGTCTGGGCCAACGTCCGGGGGTTTATGTGGTTCAATCCGTCCATAATTTGTATGAAATAAGAACAATTCCACTTAAACCATGCCATTTTATGTGGCACTTTTCTTCATAAAGATCAAAGAAAAACCACTTAATCCTGAAATGTTGGCGTGTCCGTACGTCTGTCTGTCTGTCTGTCAAGAAAACCTGCCATATGCCATTTCAGGGGCATTCATGTTTCACAAACACATCTTGTTTCCTCATTATTTCAAACCCGAACAGTATTCCTTTTGACGATATTCGATAGGCTACGTCTTTAGACTAAGCAAAACATAGGGGCCTACTGGAAAGAGCGAATCATGTTTGGGAAAGCGGTGTAGATTTTGTCGTCTGCGAAAGATTTATCATAAGTTCCAGGCCCATATTCAGATGGAGGACAGACTTTTAAAGGGGTGGTGGTGGGCCCAATTTGAAAGCTGCTGCAGACGACAAAATGGATGTTGATCAAGTATTTTCCCCACTGCACGTGGTTTTAAAATTTTTTGAGACAAACGAGTAGGCCTATCGGGACGAAAAGACAAAAAATATTGGTTACAAGTAAAATTTTAATTATCATTTTCATCTTAACACATTACCACACACTGACTCTTTTTGACTCCCCACAAGATAATGGGTTTGGAAAACATTGTGGAAAATGAAGAAATTGCTTGTGACAAGCAATTTTTTCATTTCCCACAGTGTTTTCTGCTCGAATTAGAGACACCAAAAATTTACATTTTATTCATTTGAAAGTGTCGTCTGCAACATCTTTGAATTTGGAGCAGCCTGATTTTTTGTTGTTTGGTAATGGGTTAAAAGTTCTTCAATAATTTCTCAGATATCTTCCTAATGGACGTCGATATCATTTATTGTTTGGAAAGGGTTACTTCGTATCAGTTTTGCGTGACAACAAATTTATGACCTAGTTGACCACCCGCGTACAATACAATACTCGTGTACCCGTGGGCTATTCTGAGATTCGCTCACCGGGCGCCATTATAAGTTGCGACTTCTTCAAGGCGATCTTCACAATTCAAAATGATGTCACCCAGGACGGATCTGGAACAAGGAAATTACGGAACTGGAACTGGAAATTAGATCAAAGGTGAACTTTTCAATTTTACATTCTGCAGTTTATTGTAAAGTAGGCTACATTTATTTAGCAAATGAATAATGATTTAATTTAAACAAATGTAGGCTAGATCTAGATTCTAGATCTATATAGAACTTTCTAATCGTCTGCAATATTTGTGTCTGCAATATTTGTGTCGTCTCACTCTGTCACAAATTTAGTTAGTTTAGGCAGTCTTGAACATTGAGTATTGTTGACTTGTAGGCCATAGGGGTCCGTAGTTTGAGCCTTGGCGCTATCCTAGACTATTCTTTATCGATAAAGAATAGTCTAGGATAGTGCCAGGCTCAAACTACGGACCCCTATGTTGTAGGCCTCGTAATTCATGATTTAATTTGATGTGTCCAGGTTTTTGGCCCACTTTTTCAGGAAAGGTATATTTTAGATCTATGTAAATATATAGAAGGCTGACTTTTCGCGTCTTTCTACCAGACCTTTCCCGCAAAAATCTGGTTTTGATTTCTTGTGGAAGATCGGGAAAACATTGATGTAAAAGAAGAAAATGCTGATGCACAGCATGTTCTCCTTTTGTCTTATTTTTCTTTGTTTTTGGTCTTATTTATAGTCACTTGGTCGTCTGTAGAAGCTTTCAAATGGGAACAGACTATTTTTTGCCTTTTGGATAAGGAATTGAAATGTATTCCATGCATGTACTAACATTAGCTTTGCAGAGATCACGTGCCAGGGTTCTACTAAAGAACCAAGAAGCAGTTTGGGAATAATTCCGGGAACTAAGGTTGGTTTCTTGCATTTCTCCTTTTCTTTTAAGGACAGATCCTCCATTTATTTCCCACGGTAAGATTTTTTTTTATTTTTTCTGTACTGATATTTAAATATATAAGAAGTAAAAAAATTACTTAAAAACTATAGGTCACCAAGCGAATTAAAAAGTTATTGGATTTCAAGGGAGACTACTCTTGACTAAAATTGCAAAAATGAGGTGTCACTTAAATACCCACAAAAAAGGTGTTCGGAATGACTAGCATTACATAAATAAGTCTTTATTGTGTTCAATATGTTTTATTCTGTATAAATGAGTATCAATTTGGGAAAATTTATTGATGGTTTTGAAATTTTTAGTAAATCATTCTTTCAAAAGTAGCTGAAATTGCTCTTTTTTCGCAACGTTTCTGATAATAAAAAATATTCTAGCGGTAAGAATTTTTTCTTTTTTGGTATAGACATAGTGCTTGGTCATACCTACAAAAACAAACAAAGAAAAATATATCAAACCAAGCGTTTTTCTAAGTTATAAGTAAAATTTGGTTTACTTTTTGCAGCTCTGTCCGAAATTGTTTCACTACTTTTATCCATTTTCTTCCTTATTTTCTTCCTTTAGATAATAGAAAGTGTCATCTTTTGTGTCTATCTGAAGCGGACTAGCTCATAAAAACACCACTTTGCTTTTGTTGCTCCGTTTCCTATCGCTAACGCCACATGTTGAACGCGTAACAGAAAGCGAAATGTACCATCCGAGTACTATTACACTTTAATTGATCAAACAGAGAAAATTGAAATAACCGAAAAGGGTCTTGTCATTTATCAACCAAACATTAACTAAATGTAAAAAATACATTTGCTGAAAAGGCCAATTACTGAAACAGCTTTATTTTCGTTATTTAGGATATGCGCAGTAAGTTGCGCAGTAACAACTGGAGGATCTGTCCTTAATGTTATTCAGCGAAATTACGGAATTTGTTTCTGATAGGACTCCTTTACATTACCATTTAACATATTCCCATATACCGGCATGTGACAAAATAGAGCTTTTGTCACCCATTTTAAAAGCTTTGGAAAACAATGCGGAAAATGAAGAAATTGAGTACTAAAGTGAAACCACATATTTTTTATGATGGCATTAAATTTTTATTTAGTTACCCTTTAATTTAAAAAATTGCATTTCTTTTAAGAAATAGTAATTCTATTTCAGAAAATATAAAAAGACAAATTCTAAGTATCAGGAAAGAAAGCATTGAGAGAAAAGAAAAAAATGCTCAATATCTGCAGTATTTATTTTCTTCCAGAATTTTTTAAATATACATGTCTAAAACTTTGTTTGAGAAATGATTTATTAGTGTCTATACATTGGTGAGATAAATACTAGTAGTTTAAGATTAATAGGTACATACTTAGGATTAGTGCAAGTATGATATTAGGGGGCCCCCATACTTGCATTATTTAGAAATTAGTAGCATGTAGATATTTAAACCATGGGTAAAAATAACCGGTGTTTTACTCATGTTAGGTAAGCTTTATTAGTCTTTAGGCATTTCTCAAACAAATCCTGGTTTTTGACTTGATATTCAGTATTCACTAGCAAAGCTTTTGGAAAAGTCTGTAAGAAAATAAAATGCAGATAACAATTTTCTCCTTTCCTCTCAATGCTTCCTTTGCTATGATAAACATTTTCTGAATTATAAATTTTATTCTGTGCATCCCTCATTATTTGGAAGTTAGATATATTTGTCCTTTACTTGGAATTTTAAATAGAATGATTTCAGAAATAAGAATTTTATTACCCTTTATCTAAAGATATGGGGCATTTTGTTAGTCTTGTTTTACTCCTGCTTATCTGTCCACTCATCCACCTGTCTGTCCGAAAACTAGACATTGGTCTTTTCTCCAAAAGAAGCCATTTCACAATATGTCATTTAGGTGTAGCTG
Source organism: Fragum sueziense (assembly GCA_963680895.1). Taxonomy (NCBI): domain Eukaryota; kingdom Metazoa; phylum Mollusca; class Bivalvia; order Cardiida; family Cardiidae; genus Fragum; species Fragum sueziense. The sequence goes on from OY804595.1 coordinate 46,691,454, forward strand.
ACTAGCTCACCAGTGATTAAACCTCGAGAATGCAAGTCTTGTTTATCATAACATAACCTAGCCATTAAAATGTTCTTATCAGATTGGAGCGGTCAGTGATTCTCAGCATGATGCCATAGATTGACCCCTTCCAAATACCTTTCTAGATGGCAGATACTGATAAGAAATCTGGGGGAAAATTATTTTTCTACAATATTACCCAAAATTAATATTACTTAGCGACATTTTGCCTCTTATTGGGATACTTTTCAAAAGTTCATAATGCCGGCTTATTATTTTTTGACAGGTCCAGTTGATAGATTTGATTTGATAATTCAGAACATTGTATCGGAATTGTTTATATTAACCCCATTAATGTAAACAATCGGGAGTTATTGTTTTCAGTTTACCCTTTCCTGAACATTATCAAATTTTAGGTTGAATTCTAAAGGCTGACCAAGTCATTTTCTCGCAAACTGTGATCTTGCTTATGGCCTCTGATATTAGTCACATGTACTTGTTATCAAAGACAACCATTTAATATTTAAAATGTGTTTTATCTATTGTCAAATTTGCTTTAGATGTTTATGTCAACAGTCAATTGGTGAGAAGGGTAAATCCAGACTTCAAAGAATAGTTCCTAAAGGACAATGACAGATGACGAAACTTATTGTTGTGTGAACGACATGTTCTGTGTCACATTTTCTCAACACCTCGGTATATGAAATAAGAGCAAATTATTAACATGATGTCGCTAAGTAGGTAAGAGGCTAGCGCCTCTTACCTATACAAAACCAACTGTAACTTTTATCACAGGTTAGTGCCAGAATCTTTAAAATGTTCCTATAACTCTCTCCTAATATATCCAATATTGTCCTAGTTTTGCATTTCTGTTGGTTTTTAAGGCTCGAGATATGATTTTTTAACTCATTATAGCATAACATAGTTTTATTGACATTATCGACCAGATTGCAAAATTCAGTGTCATCTGAATTCAAAGATGTCGCAGACAACAATCTGGATTAATGAAATTTTCCATGTTTTTTTTAAAAATCATATTCTAAGAAAAGCATTATGGGAAATGAAGGAATTGATTGTCACACGTAACTTCATAATATTTCACAATGTTTTACAAAGCCATTATCTTGGGCGGAGTATAAAAAGAATAATAATTTTATTGTACCTTGCACAATGTCAAAATTGGCCCTTTGTTGTTGGAACTTAGATTTTAGATTGAAGCAAGAAAGTTTTTCATGTTCTACTATGTAGCCTATGGTCTGGTGAACTTTGATTTTATAACCTTTCTAAAACTGATATTGTTTTGACGAACCTGGTAGACATTTTTCGGCAAAAAATACAGAAGATAATAAACTGATGATATTTGCTCTGTTTCTCTGAACATTTCCTTTTGACACCTATTATTTGTAGACTTGTCCAAATTCAAAAATGTTAGAGACGACAATTTGAAGTAAATGAAATTCTATATTTTTGGTCTTATTATAAAGAAAACATTGTATGAATTGAAGAAATCATGCAATTTCTTCATTTCTATCTTGTGGGGAGTCAAAAGGTGTCACTCTGTGGGGTAATGGGATAAAAGATACCTATTTTAGTTTGTAAAACAACAAGAGGGCCAAGATGGCCCTGTATCGCTCCACTGGCTTTTAGACATTTAGACTACGAACTTCTTGAAGGAATACAATAGAGGTCTATACAAAGAAGATTCATGCTACACCAGCATGAAATCCAATATGTGATTAAGGAGCAGAAATGTTTTTAAAATTTTCTTAAAATTACACTGTTTCATATAGCAAAAAAAAGCCTAGCCCACAACGGCCAAGCTTTTCGTCCGATCGTGAAGGAATTTGGAAGAGATTCATGCAAGGAAGATTCCTGTGAAGTTTGGTTAAAATTAGTCCTGTAGTTTTGGAGAAGAAGATTGTTTAACAATTTTTCGAAAATTCAATTTAATTAAATTTTATTTAAATTCAAGTTCTACAAGGAAATTATTTTTTCAAGGAATTTAGAGGAGATAAATGCAAGGAAGATTTGTGTGAAGTTTGGTTCAAATTGGTCCAGTAGTTTTGGAAAAAAAGATTTTTCGAAAATTTAATTTAATTTAATTAATCAAAATTTAAGTTCTACATAGATTTTTTTAAGGAATTAAGAAGAGATTAATGCAAGGATCATTTCTGTAAAGTTTGGTTGAAATTCGTCCATTAGTTTTGGAGAAGAAGAATTTTTAAAAAATTTTCAAAAATTTAATTTAATTAAATAAATTAAAATTTAAATTTTACATAGAATTTATTTTTTTGAAGGAATTATGAAGAGATTAATGCAAGGAACATTTCTGTAAAGTTTGGTTTAAATTGGTCCAGTTGTTTTGGAGAAGAATTTTTTTAAAGATTTTTCGAAAATTTAAATCAATTAAATTATTTAAAATTCAAGTTCTCCACGGATTTTATTCTTTTAAAGGTATTTAGTAGAGATTCATGCAAGGAAGATTTCTGTGAAGTTTGGTTGAAATTGGTCCGGTAGTTTTGGAGAAGAAGAATTTTTAAAGATTTTTCAAAAATTCAATTCAATTAAATAAATTAAAATTCAAGTTCTGCATAGATTTTATTCTTTTGAAGGAATTTGGTAGAGATTCATGCAAGGATGATTTGTGTGAAATTTGGTTGAAATTGGTCCAGTAGTTTTGGAAAAGAAGAATTTTTAAAGATTTTTCGAAAATTTAAATCAATTAAATTAATTAAAATTCAAGTTCTGCGCGGATTTTAATCTTTTGAAGGAATTTGGTAGAGATTTATGCAAGGAAGATTTCTGTGAAGTTTGGTTGAAATTGGTCCCGTAGTTTTGGAGAAGAAGAATTTTTAAAGATTTTTTGAAAATTTAAACTTAAATTAATTAAAATTCAAGTTCTGCACGGATTTTATTTCTTTGAAGAAATTTGGTAGAGATTCATGCAAGGATGATTTGTGTGAAGTTTGGTTGAAATTGATCCAGTAGTTTTGGAGAAGAAGATGTTTGAAAATTGTTTACGCACGGACGGACGCACGCACGCACGGACGCACGACGGACACAGGGCCATGACATAAGCCCCGCTGGCCTTCGGCCAGTGGAGCTAAAAACAGGTAAATACTATTGTAAAGAAGATGTGCAGCGAAAATTCCCCAGAAGTTCATTTACTCATTCTGAGTAAGTCTTTATCTATCTTTACCTACCAGATTTTTTTCATTTCTAGCAATGTTAACGAGAAATTGGACGCCGATGGAAAACAAGAGCCGCCAGAGATGGATTATGCTCCCCAAATAAGACAATGCCACAAAATGTATGCCATAAAATGAAAAAAAGTTTATCGTCTTGTCATAAGCAATACACATGTGAAATATGAAGCTAATCAAAAGTTGTGGACAATGTTAGTTTTTTGCTGAGACACGGAATGCTATCGTAAAGTTAACAAACATTAAGCCCCTTTTTCCCATGACATATTCTTTATAAACAAATTTAAATAATTTATGGTCAAGGGCATCTGATTTGCTAGATCTACTGAACTATGGAATTTCATCAAATTCTGACCATTAGACTAGGAGAAATTAGAGAAAAACTGTATTTTGCCCAAAGTCCCCTTTTCCCGTGATGAGACATCATATCCAAAATCCAGGAAAGCATCCTCGGCACTATATCATAGGGAAATCACATGGTAAGTTTCATTAGATTTGGCCAAAGGGTTATGGAGAAATCGCTCGGGACAGACAGACAGATTTTATAAATTTTGACCTTGAGAAATGACCTTGAACTTGAGTGATGACCTTGAACTTGGAACCAAAAAAAAGGTCTTGCCATAAGCAATGCACGTGTGAAATATGAAGGCTAAATCTTTTACAAATTAAAAGTTGTGGCCAAAGTCAGTTTGTTGCTGAGATACAGAGTTCTTAACGTAAAGCTAACAAACATTAAGCCCCTTTTCCCTTGACATGTTTTTATAAGCAAATTCATATACTAGTAGTTACCAGTGAATCTGAACTAACCTGCCCGAGTTGTCCAGGTTGTCCAGTTCCCTGTACGGACAAGCAGAATTTTAAAGCTGGGTGGTTCGTGGACAAGTCAAAAATATGGTTGCTATTATTTTTTTTTCTTTTTATCAAAATATTATCATAACAATGTAATTTCAGATAGATAAATGTGTGATTTTATTGTGGACACTAGTTATAGACAGTCATAGTGATATGCAATATCAATACAATTGAAGCATTTTTCTTTTTTTTCTTTTTTTTTTTTTTTTTGTTATTCTATAATTTTTTATACTTCTGACATCTATAGTTTTGTTTTGGTTTAAAATACCCTTTAATTTGTGGAACAGCCTTACATTTTGCCATTTGGTAAAGGTTCAGTTTTAAAGGGATCTTTGTTAGTTTGTTATTTTCAACTTTGTTAATAGGTTTACTCTCTAGCATCTACAATTATTATTGACAGCTCTAGTCAAAATTTGAACACATAGTTTTGGACCATAAGATCTAGGATGAGTTAGATTTTCATTTTGATCGGACCGGAAAGTCATGAGTTGTACGCCCTTAGGTTTGACAAAATTGCCATTTTCGACTGTTCTCAACTTTGTTTACACTCTAGCATCTACAACTTTTGACTGATCAAGACGAAACTTTGACATACTGAGTGATGGTTACTATAAGATCTAATACGGACTGATCGGACCAGAAAGTCAAGAGTTATCTGCCTTTGAATTTGACAAAATTGCCGTTTTCGACTATTTTTACACACGGTGGGGATTGTGCATGATGGGATGGATAACGAATACTGAGTATACGGACAAATTTGCCTCGCTTCAGGTAAGAAATTGTGCAATAATTTTCTTATTTTTGCTCCAATTTTCAAGCGGTTTTTTGCATGTACCCCGAATTAGTGAGCTCTTTCCTCGGATATATGACTTGTTTGTAGTATCTTTGTACTTTGTCAAAAAATTGATCCCAACCGACCAGAAAAACGACAAAAAATTCAGGCCCTTTTTCTAGTCGGTTGGGATCGGTTTTTGAGAAAAGTACAGGGAAGTTCCAGATAAATAATACATCCGAGAAAAGGGCTCAGTAAGACGGAGTACATGCAACAAACCGCATGAAAATTTACGCAGAAATAAGAAAGTTATTGCACAAATTCTTACCTGAAGCGTGGTTAATTTTGCCGTAGTCGTTACCATTTCGCTTTCTGGTCGGTTGGGACAATATTTCGGAAAAAATATCATGAGTTATCTAATATGTCATACAACCGATGAAAGAGCTCGATAAGGCGGGGTACATGCAGCAAACCGCTTGAAAATTGATACAGAAATAACAGAGTTATTGCAAAATGTCTTACCTGAAGCGAGGCGAGTTGGCATCAAATTTTGTGCAAAAAATAGACTGAGTTTACCGTTATGTTTTGATAAACCGTCGGTGTTGTTATAACATCTCGTAACTACGGTTTGATTCAAGCCGTAGTTATGAGATTTTATAACCAACACCAACGAAATACTATTTATTTGTCCGAAATTACGTCACGGTTTACTTGATAAAATCGTTCCCTATTGTCGGTAGTCGTTATCCACCCCATCATGCACAATCCCCACCGTGTTACAGTAACAACCACAAAATATTCACGAATCAAAACAAAACTTGGACACATTGTTGGTGACCATAAAACCTCAAATGATTTCAAATTTCGGTATGTTTGGATAAAAAAAGTCGTCAGTCATGTGCCCTTGAATTTGTCAAAATTTCTGTTTTCGACTTTGTTTAACGCTAACAAGCACATATATTAAACAAGAGGACCATGATGGTCCTATATCGCTCACCTGAACCAAAATGATATAAGCAACACTTTTCTTCAATTCAAAAAAATATTTATGACTCTAAGACTGAAAACGAACTTATGGTCAATAACATTGTGAAAATCTAACTCATCCAAGATTTCATCGTGCCCAACATTGTGTCCAAGATTTGTCTTGTTTGATAAATAATTGTAGATTCTGGAGTATAAACAAGGTCGAAAAAAGCCGAAAACAGCAATTTTGTCAAATTCAAGGGCACTCTCGACTTTCTGGTCAGATCAGGCTGAAAATCAAACTCATCCGAGATCTTATGATATCCAACAATGTGTCCAAGATTTGTCTTGATTGGTCAATAATTGTAGATTCTAGAGTGTAAACAAGGTCTAAAGCAGCCGAAATCGGCAATTTGATCAAATTTAAGGGCACATAACTCTCATCTTTCTGGTCAGATCAGACTGAAAATCAAACTCATATGAGATCTTATAGTCTCCAACCTTGTGTCCAAGTTTTGGATTGATTGATCAATAATTGTAGATTCTAGAGTGTAAACATTGTCGAAAACAGCCAAAAATGACAATTTTGTCAAATTCAAGGGCACGTAACTCGTGACTTTCTGATCAGATCAGACTGAAAATCATACTCATCCGGGATCTCATGGTCCCAAACATTGTGTCAAAGTTTTGTCTTGATTGATGAATAATTGTAGATTCTAGAGTGTAAACAAGGTCAAAAACAGCCGAAAATGGCAATTTTGTCAAATTCAAGGGCACATAACTCTCGTCTTTCTGGTCAGATCATACTGAAAATCAAAGTCATCCGAGATCTTATGGTCTACAATGTTATGTCCAAGATTTGTCTTGATTGATCAATAATTGTAGATGCTAGAGTGTAAACAATGTCAAAACTAAGTATTTTTCGCATTCAAGAGCAGATAACTCCTGACTTTCTGGTTCGATCTGACCCATAATCGAACTCATCCGAGATCTTATGGCCATACATGTTTTGACCAAGTTTGGTCAAGATTGGCTTATATTTGTAGATGCTAGAGTGTAAACACGAAATTGTGGACGGACGGACGGACGGACAGACGGACGACGGACAAAAAGTGACCACAATAGCTCACCTTGAGCACTTCCTGCTCAGGTGAGCTAACAATCAAGACAAAGCTTGAACGAAAAGTTGGTGACCACAAGTTTGTTTTCAAATTTATAGTCACAAATATAAATGAATTAAAATAAGACTCGCTCTTGCCATCTTGGTTCAGGTGAGCGATTTAGGTCCTTTCGTACAATTGCATGAGATGTATAGAACAGGTTTAAGTTTCTGTATGCGTAACTAACTCACTGAAAAGAAGTTTCAACAATAAAAGTTTGTTATTATTGCAATTAGAATATAAAATTTGAAATCAAAATTACAAATGGTTAAATGCTGAAAATGATACGCCTAACTTTGTACAACAACCTAATATTGAGATGTCATGAGCAACAACAACCGTAATTTTTTTATGTGATATTCCTACTATACTTTCAGTACTTTGACATCCATATATCATTAAAACTAGAAAAAAATGCGAAACCTGGAAACTGGTCAGTCAGACAGTTTTGATAGATCTAGTGATAACATACCATGACCAGTACTTGAGGTCAGAGTTGAGATAGAATTACATTCATTGCATAGCTGTTTAATCTATGTACAGTTAACCTTCTAGGTAAAATTCATGGGCTGCTTGTAACCTAATGAACACAGTGTTCAGGGGCATTTGCGTTTCGCAAAGACATTGTTGTTTTTCAACAAAGACCTCATAACTGCAGCTTGTTTTAAGCTGCAGTTACAAGGTTTTTGTTGAAAAGCAACATCTTGTTTCTCAATCAGTTCATCTACCTTGGAAAAAGAGAGTAAGTTACTTGGATTTTTTTCTCATTTTGCCTAAATATTTTCTGTGCCATCTTGTTCACAAGTACTATGTTAAATCAACTTCCATTTTGTTATTTATGTGGTTTTAATGAGTATAAAGGTTATGGAAAACACTTTTTGAATATTGTACACAAATCTTGATCTTAATGCAAATCTATTTAAGGTTTAAAGGTGCTGTGTTGCATCAACAGAAGGTTTACAGGCCATCAGGAACAGAGAAGGGTAGGACTCCTAAACTACAGGTAGAAATTGGTTTATTTTTACTCATAGGTTTGTTTTCCTTTCGTCCTATTGATACCTGTATCTATAATATTATAGCTTAGGAAAACATTGAGACAAAAGGCAAAAATTTGAAGAGCAGAATTTCTACTTTTGTCTCAATATTTTCTTTGCAATATTGTACAATAATACTATTCTCATCAGTATCCATTTCGGCATCTTCCTCTTTTAAATGTTAAGGATGGGACTGATCTTTGTGAGAGAGCAGCTGGAGGCTTGATTTGCATATTGTGGTGGCATTTGTGAGAGAAATACTATGAACCCATGGTTAGGTGCTCAAGCTGAAGTGATATGACCATAGCAGTTGAAAATTATGTTAAATCCCAATATATTTTCCATTTTGGAAAATGTTTGATATTACCAATTTTGGAAAACATCGAGATAAAAAGGAGGAAATGCTGATTAGCAGCATTTTCACCTTTTGTCTTAATGTTTACATTTGAATATTGTACACAAATCTTGATCTTAATGCAAATCTTTTTAAGGTTTAAAGGTGCTGTGTTGCATCAACGGAAGGTTTACAGGCCACCAGGAACAGAGAAGGGTAGGACTCCTAAACTACAGGTAGAAATTGGTTTATTTTTACTCGTTTTCCTTTCGTCCTATTGATTCCTATATCTAGTATAGCTTAGGAAAACATTGAGACAAAAGGCAAAAATTTGAAGAGCAGAATTTCTACTTTTGTCTCAATATTTTCTTTGCAATATTGTACAATAATACTATTCTCATCAGTATCCATTTCGGCATATTCCTCTTTTAAATGTTAAGGATGGGACTGATCTTTGTGAGAGAGCAGCTGGAGGCTTGATTTGCATATTGTGGTGGTATTTGTGAGAGAAATACTATGAACCCATGGTTAGGTGCTCAAGCTGCAGTGATATGACCATAGCAGTAGAAAATTGTGTTAAATCCCAATATTTTTTCCATTTTGGAAAATGTTTAATATTACCAAGTTTGGAAAACATCGAGATAAAAAGGAGAAAATGCTGATTAGCAGCATTTTCACCTTTTGTCTTAATGTTAACATTTGAATTTTGTACACAAATCTTAATCTATGTCCAAATCTATTTAAAATTTAAAGGTGCTGTGTTGCATCAACAGAAGGTTTACAGGCCATCAGGAACAGAGAAGGGTAGGAATCCTTAACTGTAGGTAGAAATTGGTTTCTTCTTACATATTGGTTCATTTATTGCTCAATATCGTTTTTTCAACGAAAACCTTGTAACTGTAGCTTGTTTTAAGCTGCAGTTTTGAGGTTTTTGTTGAAATCCAGTGATATGTTACATTAGTGCTATCCTTATTATCTTTTGGAAAACATTGAGACAAAGAGAAAATAGCTGAAACGGCATTTTCTCCCTTTGTTTCAATATTTTCTTTGCAATATTGTACGCTAATACTTCTCCCTGGAATAATTGTGTAGTCCTTTATCAGTATTTTATTTAATTTAAGTAGTACTTAATTAGTAGGTAGTAGATTAGGTTTTGACATACGTATGACATTGACCTAATACCGACATGACAATGATGGGACTTCATTTTTCGAAGAGGAGGAGCATGTAACCTGCGACAATGTTTTGGGGTTTGAGTTGTAACACTCGTTGCTATTAGTTTGTTCATTCATGGGTGTTGGCACGTTCCGTTACATTATATCTTTGTTCTGTTTTAAGCTGCTCTGACGATTTGATGTACCTTCTATTGTTCCATCGGAGATGTTCGATTGATTATTATTGATGATCTGGGTCCAGATCTGGTTGCTATAATTTTCTTTGTTTATATTATCATAGATTTCGCGCCAACTGTTTACAAACATGTTCGCCCCATCTGTCTTTAGTATAGCAGAAAAGAATTGACCTGGCAGAGCATTCCATTCGATCAGCATGGGCTGCTCTGCCAGGTTATTTATCGTGAGGTATACCTATCTCTAACTTGTATGTTTTATTCACCTTGATTTACAGGACTATGAAAGGTAGCAATAGCTGTTTTTTACATTTATTTGTACTAACCCTAATTTACTGGAACCTTTTAACTTTATATTTGTGCCTGTTTGCTGAAATCAACATGGTGGTCAGTTTTAGGTCTTGAAAAACACACTCTTTGCTAACATATATTTGACTTCTCTTACTATCTTTGTCCGTAGATGTATAGCAAATCCTGTTCTTGGATGTTCAAATGTTTCAATTTCTCCATTATTATTGCAGAATAGCTACAATATATTGAGTGAGCAGCCTGACTTAAAACATCCAATTAACATTTGTCTTCTCTTACTGTCTTTGTTCGCAGATGTAGAACAAATCCTGTTCCTGGATATTCAAACCTTTCATAGTTTTTTCCATTATCTACATCAGCTACAGTATATTGAGAGAGAAGCCTGACTTAAAACATCCAAATAACATTTGTCTTTTCTTACTTCTCTTTTTTCCTTACACAGTGATACTTTGGAACAGCCTTACAGAAACAACTGTACTACAATCTGACATTGCAGCATTCAAAATGTTTCGATTCTTTTCAGATAGTGAGTTGTCCTTGAATAACCAAACCTCGTAATGGAGTATTTTGTTGTTTTTGGGTATTTTATTGTTCCATGTATAGTCTTAACCCCCGGCTGTTGAGGGGGTATAGAAATATCTCGGCTGCCCTAGTCCTGCAGTTGGTGGTAGAACCCCATACAATGGACATGCATGTTTAGTTTAAAATTTAAGGTTTTGATTAACATAATGTTGTTACATTTATTTGATTAGAATAAGGTTTTGAATATATTTGTTGTTATAATTGTTGTTTAGTTGATTCAATAGAGTTTACATTTTGCATGTTTTGAGTGAATGCATTCATAACTTAGATGTTTGGTCTATATTTCATGTATCTTCTTCTTTTGTACAATGCCATGTGTTAATTAAGTTTATTAGCTAGATATTTACCTGTTTATGTTTTGAAAACTGTTTATTCACTTGTCTATGATATGTTTGTGCAATGAATTAAACTAATGCATTAGAAATGTCATGAATGCTATTATATTTGCTGGTATATGTTATATTTGTTATTTAACTTTGAATGTTTTGAAATGTATTTTGCACTGGTGACTTTTACATTTTCTCATACTTATAGATTTGTTTTGGTATACATACAATGTCATGACTGTTTATCATTTGTTCATTCAATATCGAAATTTGCATGTTCTTGGATATTCAAATGTTTCAATTTCTCCATTATTATTGCAGAATAGCTACAATATATTGAGAGAGCAGCCTGACTTAAAACATCCAATTAACATTTGTCTTCTCTTACTGTCTTTGTCCGCAGATGTAGAACAAATCCTGTTCCTGGATATTCAAACCTTTCAATTTTTTCCATTATCTACATTAGCTACAGTATATTGAGAGAGCAGCCTGACTTTAAACATCCAAATAACATTTGTCTTTTCTTACTTCTCTTTTTTCCTTACACAGTGATACTTTGGAACAGCCTAACAGAAACAACTGTACAACAATCTGACATTGCAGCATTCAAAATGTTTCGATTCTTTTCAGATAGTGAGTTGTCCTTGAATAACCAAACCTCGTAATAGAGTATTTTGTTGTTTTTAGGTATTTTATTGTTCTATGTATAGTCTTAATCCCCGGCTGTTGAGGGGGTATAGAAATATCTCGGCTGCCCTAGTCCTGCAGTTGGTGGTAGAACCCCATACAATGGACATGCATGTTTAGTTTAAAATTTAAGGTTTTGATTAACATAATGTTGTTACATTTATTTGATTAGAATAAGGTTTTTAATATATTTGTTGTTATAATTGTTGTTTAGTTGATTCAATAGATTTTACATTTTGCATGTTTTGAGTGAATGCATTCATAACTTAGATGTTTGGCCTATATTTCATTTACATTCTTCTTTTGTACAATGCCATGTGTTAATTAAGTTTATTAGCTAGATATTTACCTGTTTATGTTTTGAAAACTGTTTATTCACTTGTCTATGATATGTTTGTGCAATGAATTAAACTAATGCATTAGAAATGTCATGAATGCTATTATATTTGCTGGTATATGTTATTTTTGTTATTTAACTTTGAATGTTTTGAAATGTATTTTGCACTGGTGACTTTTACATTTCCTCATACTTATAGATTTGTTTTGGTGTACATACAATGTCATGACTGTTTATCATTTGTTCATTCAATATTGAAATTTGCATGTTCTTGGATATTCAAATGTTTCAATTTCTCCATTATTATTGCAGAATAGCTACAATATATTGAGTGAGCAGCCTGACTTAAAACATCCAATTAACATTTTGTCTTCTCTTACTGTCTTTGTTCGCAGATGTAGAACAAATCCTGTTCCTGGATATTCAAACCTTTCAATATTTTCCATTATCTACATTAGCTACAGTATATTGAGAGAGCAGCCCGACTTAAAACATCCAAATAACATTTGTCTTTTCTTACTTCTCTGTTTTCCTTACACAGTGATACTTTGGAACAGCTTAACAGAAACAACTGTACAACAATCTGACATTGCAGCATTCAAAATGTTTTGATTCTTTTCAGATAGTGAGTTGTCCTTGAATAACCAAACCTCGTAATGGAGTATTTTGTTGTTTTTAGGTATTTTATTGTTTTATGTATAGTCTTAACCCCCCGGCTGTTGAGGGGGTATAGAAATATCTCGGCTGCCCTAGTCCTGCAGTTGGTGGTAGAACCCCATACAATGGACATGCATGTTTAGTTTAAAATTTAAGGTTTTGATTAACATAATGTTGTTACATTTATTTGATTAGAATAAGGTTTTGAATATATTTGTTGTTATAATTGTTGTTTAGTTGATTCAATAGATTTTACATTTTGCATGTTTTGAGTGAATGCATTCATAACTTAGATGTTTGGCCTATATTTCATTTATCTTCTTCTTTTGACCAATGCCATGTATTAATTAAGTTTATTAGCTAGATAATTACCTGTTTATGTTTTGAAAACTGTTTATTCACTTGTCTATGATATGTTTGTGCAATGAATTAAACTAATGCATTAGAAATGTCATGAATGCTATTATATTTGCTGGTATATGTTATATTTGTTATTTAACTTTGAATGTTTTGAAATGTATTTTGCACTGGTGACTTTTACATTTCCTCATACTTATAGATTTGTTTTGGTGTACATACAATGTCATGACTGTTTATCATTTGTTCATTCTATATTGAAATTTGCATGTTCTTGGATATTCAAATGTTTCAATTTCTCCATTATTATTGCAGAATAGCTACAATATATTGAGTGAGCAGCCTGACTTAAAACATCCAATTAACATTTGTCTTCTCTTACTGTCTTTGTCCGCAGATGTAGAACAAATCCTGTACCTGGATATTCAAACCTTTCAATTTTTTCCATTATCCACATTAGCTACAGTATATTGAGAGAGCAGCCTGACTTTAAACATCCAAATAACATTTGTCTTTTCTTACTTCTTTTTTTTCCTTACACAGTGATACTTTGGAACAGCCTTACAGAAACAACTGTACAACAATCTGACATTGCAGCATTCAAAATGTTTCGATTCTTTCAGATAGTGAGTTGTCCTTGAATGACCGTTTTTTTTACGTATTTTATTGTTCTATGTATAGTCTTAATCCCCGGCTGTTGAGGGGGTATAGAAATATCTCGGCTGCCCTAGTCCTGCAGTTGGTGGTAGAACCCCATACAATGGACATGCATGTTTAGTTTAAAATTTAAGGTTTTGATTAACATAATGTTGTTACATTTATTTGATTAGAATAAGGTTTTGAATATATTTGTTGTTATAATTGTTGTTTAGTTGATTCAATAGATTTTACATTTTGCATGTTTTGAGTGAATGCATTCATAACTTAGATGTTTGGCCTATATTTCATTTATCTTCTTCTTTTGACCAATGCCATGTATTAATTAAGTTTATTAGCTAGATAATTACCTGTTTATGTTTTGAAAACTGTTTATTCACTTGTCTATGATATGTTTGTGCAATGAATTAAACTAATGCATTAGAAATGTCATGAATGCTATTATATTTGCTGGTATATGTTATATTTGTTATTTAACTTTGAATGTTTTGAAATGTATTTTGCACTGGTGACTTTTACATTTCCTCATACTTATAGATTTGTTTTGGTGTACATACAATGTCATGACTGTTTATCATTTGTTCATTCTATATTGAAATTTGCATGTTCTTGGATATTCAAATGTTTCAATTTCTCCATTATTATTGCAGAATAGCTACAATATATTGAGTGAGCAGCCTGACTTAAAACATCCAATTAACATTTGTCTTCTCTTACTGTCTTTGTCCGCAGATGTAGAACAAATCCTGTACCTGGATATTCAAACCTTTCAATTTTTTCCATTATCCACATTAGCTACAGTATATTGAGAGAGCAGCCTGACTTTAAACATCCAAATAACATTTGTCTTACTTCTTTTTTTTCCTTACACAGTGATACTTTGGAACAGCCTTACAGAAACAACTGTACAACAATCTGACATTGCAGCATTCAAAATGTTTCGATTCTTTCAGATAGTGAGTTGTCCTTGAATGACCTTTTTTTTTACGTATTTTATTGTTCTATGTATAGTCTTAATCCCCGGCTGTTGAGGGGGTATAGAAATATCTCGGCTGCCCTAGTCCTGCAGTTGGTGGTAGAACCCCATACAATGGACATGCATGTTTAGTTTAAAATTTAAGGTTTTGATTAACATAATGTTGTTACATTTATTTGATTAGAATAAGGTTTTGAATATATTTGTTGTTATAATTGTTGTTTAGTTGATTCAATAGATTTTACATTTTGCATGTTTTGAGTGAATGCATTCATAACTTAGATGTTTGGCCTATATTTCATTTATCTTTTTTTGTACAATGCCATGTATTAATTAAGTTTATTAGCTAGATATTTACCTGTTTATGTTTTGAAAACTGTTTATTCACTTGTCTATGATATGTTTGCTCAATAAATTAAACTAGTAGTTAGACTTAATTGTTATTGTTTTGCCTGGGCAAAATTGCTTCTTGTTATTTGTCTATGTCTTTTGTATAGTTGATTCAATAGATTTAACATTTTGCATGTTTTAAGTGAATTTATTAACAACTTAAACTTTTGATCAATATTACCTTACCTTATATCCTACTCTTGATTTTTGTCTTGATTTATGTCACTGTTTATTTGTAGTTTGTAGTTTATTTGCTATATATTTAACTTTGAATGTTTTGAAATGTATTTTGCACCGGTGTTTTACATATCCTCATATTTGTAAATTTGTTTTCGTAATCATACTTCTATTAATAACTTTTGATAAGCTGTTTAACTTTTGATATGATGTTTACCTTTCTACTAACATTTAAGCTTTTTGTAAATTCCATGTTCTGAGTACATTAAGGCCTTTAATCATTTATGTTTGTTAATTATGTGCTTCTATGAACAACTTTAGTTAAGAATTGTTTAACTTTTGCTAAGATGTTTACCTGTTTCTACTAACATTTCCTGTAATCATTTATTTACATATTTCAAAAGCTCTTTGTTGTTTGTAAACCTTTTGAATGTTCTTTTTTTTTACTATGGTATGGTTCAAAACCAAACCAACAGTTACAGTTATTTTAGTTCAGTTTTAGGTAGTGTGTCCTGCCTAAAAATAAACTAGATTAACTGTAGCATTTAAACATAATTTTTTTCCTTCTATTTCAATTGTATGTACTCTTGCTTTTCAAGTTTTTGTTAAAAAGTTCATGCCTCATCATCTTACAAAATCTCTTTCGAACATTTTTTTTTTCTTCACAATTATCTAAGGTTAGGGAATTGAGATTCTGAGTAGGAGCGACCCCGTCTGTATGGTGGAGGGCCTAGCAACACAATGTCCGCACATCAACACTTTTTCAGATAGCGATAGACGAGCTAGTAAGTCTTCAAAGGGTGCCTGCAAGGAAGATCGAAATCAAAGCAGAACAGTTACAGTTGTTTTAGTTTACTTTTAGGTAGTGTGTCCTGCCTAAAAATAAACAAGAACAACTTTAACTTTAAAATCATTTAAATTCTTTTCAATAAGATCCTCGTTAACTGTAGCTTGTGTAAGCTACAGTTGCGAGGGTTTTTATTGAAAAGCAGCGATATTCTATTATTTAAAGAATTTTTCAATAATCATCAAAGTCTAACAATCTTTTTTCTTATTATTAGATATAGATTTTTTAAGGGTCAGACTGGATTGAGATTCTGAGTGGAGGGCCTAGCAGCACAATTTTCGCATCAACACTTTCCAGATGGTGACATCCCAGCTCCGCCCCCTTAGAATGTCATTGTATGATAGATCAACATAAACCTGATATAGTTGTAGGTACGGAATCCTGGTTAAACGGTCAGCATGCAGATTGTGAATTCTTTCCAAAATCTTAAAGAATATCTTTCAGTTAGACAGGTCAACCAAAGGCAGAGTTAGACTACCCTTGACCGTCCTGGCTAGACTACCCTTGAAACAGAGAAGAAACAACGAAATACGGATTGTGAAATCATTTCACCTTTCAACAAAAACCTCTTAACTGCATCTTAAATCAAGCTGCAGTTATGAGGTTTTTGTTGAAAAGCAACGATATACACCTTTTAGTTTAGACAGGTCAGCAAAATGCGGAGGAATATTCATCCAGGTCGGAGACTTCCCTAGCAACAGAGCAGAAACAATTGAAGACTGATTGTGAAATCACAGCCTTCTACATAAAACAGTAGTCCATTAGCAGGTATGTGAAATATTGCTGCATACTGTTTTCCTCATGTCTGTTTGTCCATCTGCCTGTCTGTCGGAAAACTTAACAATGTCCATTTCGGGGGCATTCATGTTTCAAAAACACATCTTATTTAAAGTAAGATACAAATATATTAAGAGAGATTATAAACATGTTTAAATATTATAACATATTTTAAGATTATCTATCAATCTTTAATTTTGATTATTCAGTTATACTATAGCGCTCCCAGATTAACTCAGAACATCCGCATAATGTAATGATCCCACTTCAGCAATGTTTTCTATAGGCGCTCAACTAATGGACAAAAGGGACAAAAATTAAATTGTTTTGAGTTAATATTGGTGCACTATACTAGCGTTTTTGATGAACAGGAAGACGTTAACAGGCTACTAACATATGAAGATAACAGGGAGACGTTAACGGGCCACTAACGCATGAAGACAGCCTACTACAGAAAAAAGTTGTCCATTAGCAGGTATGTAAAATATTCTGCTGCTTTTGAAGAAACTCCCTGATTTTAATGCCCTGGCATCGAGAGATTGCTGCATACTGTTTTACTCATGTCTGTCCATCTGCCTGTCTTGTCGGAAAACTTAACAATGTCCATTTCGGGGCATTCATGTTTCACAAACACATCTTATTTAAAGTAAGATATAAATATATTAAGACAGATTATAAACATGTTGAAATATTATAACATAATTTAAGATTATCTATCAATCTTTAAATTTGATTATTCAGTTATACTAAAGTGCTCCCAGATTAACTCGGAACATCTGCATAATGTAATGACCCCACTTCGGCACTGTTTTCTATAGGGGCTCAACTAATGGACTAAAGGGACAAAAATTAACTTGTTTTGAGTTAATATTGGTGCACTATACTAGCATTTTTAGCTCGACTTTTCGAAGAAAATGAGAGCTTATACTGTCACCCGGGCGTCGGCGTTGGCGTCGGCGTTGGCATTGGCGTTGCAACCAAGGTTAAAGTTTTTTCAAACATCAATAACTTCCATACTATCAAAGGGATTCAACCCAAACTTGGTATACTTATTCACCATCACACCCTCTACCTTACTATCAGGGCCCATGACCCTGGGACCACTCTATTTGGAGTTATGCCCCCTTTATACTAAGCAACTTAGAAAGTCGAGCGCGCTGTCTTCGGACAGCTCTTGTTTGATGACAGGAAGACGTTAACGGGCTACTAACATAATTATGAAGATAACAGGGAGACGATAACAGGCCACCAACGACTGATGATGACAGGGAGACAATAACGGGCCGCTAACGAATGAAGACCGCCTACTACAGAAAAAAGTAGTCCATTAGCAGGTATTTAAAATATTCTGCTGCTTTTGAAGAAACACCCTGATTTTAATGCCCTGGTATCGAGAGATTGCTGCATATTGTTTTCCTCGTGTCCATCTGTCCATCTGCAAAGCCCATCTGTGGGAAAACTTGACATTGTCCATTTCGGGGGCATTCATATTTCGCAAACACATCTTATTCAAAGTAAGATATAAATATATTAAGACAGATTATAAACATGTTAAAATATTATAACATAATTTAAGATTATCTATTGCGGACGAGAATTGATCTGGCAGAGCATTCCATTAGCACGGGCTGTTCTGCCAGGTCATTTATCGTGAGGTATATCAATCTTTAATTTTGATTATTCAGTTATACTAATAGTGCTCCCAGATTAACTCAGAACATCTGCATAATGTACTGACCCCACTTCGGCACTGTTTTCTGTAGGGGCTCCACTAATGGACTAAAGGGACAAAAATTAAGTTGTTTCGAGTTAATATTGATGCACTATACTATCGTTTTTGATGACAGGAAGACGTTAACGGGCTACTATCATATGAAGATAACAGGGAGACAATAACAGGCCACCAACGACTGATGATGACAGGAAGACGTTAACGGGCCACTAACGAATGAAGACAGCCTACTACAGAAAAAAGTAGTCCATTAGCAGGTATGTAAAATATTCTGCTGCTTTTGAAGAAATGCCCTGATTTTAATGCCCTGGTATCGAGGGATTGCTGCATATTGTTTTCCTCATGTCCATCTGTCCATCTGCAAAGCCCATCTGTGGGGAAACTTAACATTGTCCATTTCGGGGGCATTCATGTTTCGAAAACACATCTTATTTAAAGTAAGATATGAATATATTAAGACAGATTATAAACATGTTAAAATATAACATAATTTAAGATTATCTATCCATCTTTAATTATGATTATTCAGTTATACTATAGTGCTCCCAGATTAACTCGGAACATTTGCATAATGTAATGACCCCACTTTGGCAATGTTTTCTATAGGGGCTCAACTAATGGACTAAAGGAACGTAAATTTAGTTGTTTTGAGTTAATATAGGTGCACTATGCTAGCGTTTTTGGTCACAGGAAGACGTTAACCGGCTACTAACATATGAAGATAACAGGGAGACGATAACAGGACAGAGCAGAAACAGCTGAAGACTGATTGTGAAATTGCAGCCTACCACAGAAAAAAGTAGTCCATTAGCAGGTATAAAAAAAATATTCTGCGGCAAGAAACACCCTGATTTTAATGCCCTGTTATCGAGAGATCGCTGCATATTGTTTTCTAAGTGTCCGTCTGTCCATCTGCAAAGCCTATCTGTGGGAAAACTTAACATTGTCAATTTCGTGGGCACTCATGTTTCACAAACACATCTTATTTAAAGCAAGATATAGATATATTAAGACAGATTATAAACATGTTAAAATATTATAACATGATTTAAGATTATCTATTAATCTTTAATTTTGATTATTCAGTTATACTATAGTGCTCCCAGATTAATTCGGAACATCTGCATAATGTAATGATCCCATTTCGGCACTGTTTTCTATAGGGGCTCAACTAATGGACTAAAGGGACAAAAATTAAGTTGTTTCAAGTTAATATTGATGCACTATACTATCGTTTTTGATGACAGGAAGACGTTAACTGGCTACTAACATATGAAGATAACAGGGAGACGATAACATGCCACCAACGACTGATGATGACAGGGAGACAATAACGGGCCACTAACGAATGAAGACAGCCTACTACAGAAAAAAGTAGTCCATTAGCAGGTATGTAAAATATTCTGCTGCTTTTGAAGAAACGCCCTGATTTTAATGCCCTGGTATCGAGAGATGGCTGCATATTGTTTTCTAAGTGTCCGTCTGTCCATCTGCAAACCCCATCTGTGGGAAAACTTAACATTGTCCATTTCGGGGGCACTCATGTTTCACAAACACATCTTATTTAACCCTTTCCCAAACAAGACCTGGATTTGACGTCCTTACTAGATATGGCTTGGGAAAACATTGAGACAAAAGAAGAAACTGCTGATAACCAGCAGTTTCTCCTTTTGTCTCAATATTTTCTGTGACATATTTTACACAAATCCTATTTCAATTAACATCCATTTTGCCATTCGTGGCAGTTTTCAAATTGGACATCCCCAAAATGGTGTCGTTTGGGAAAGGGTTAAAGTAAGATATAAATATATTAAGACAGATTATAAACATGTTAAAATATTATAACATAATTTAAGATTTATCTATCCATCTTTAATTTTGATTATTCAGTTAAACTATAGTGCTCCCAGATTAACTCAGAACATCTGCATAATGTAATGATCCCACTTTGGCAATGTTTTTTATAGGGGCTCAACTAATGGACTAAAGGGACAAAAATTAAGTTGTTTCGAGTTAATATTGGTGCACTATACTATCGTTTTTGATGACAGGAAGACATTAACGGGCTACTATCATATGAAGATAACAGGGAGACGATAACATGCCACCAACGACTGATGATGACAGGGAGACAATAACGGGCCACTAACGAATGAAGACAGCCTACTACAGAAAAAAGTAGTCCATTAGCAGGTATGTAAAATATTCTGCTGCTTTTGAAGAAACACCCTGATTTTAATGCCCTGGTATCTAGGGATTGCTGCATATTGTTTTCCTCATGTCCGTCTGTCCATCTACAAAGCCCATCTGTGGGAAAACTTAACAATGTCCATTTCGGGGGCATTCATGTTTCACAAACACATCTAATTCAAAGTAAGATATAGATATATTAAGACAGATTATAAACATGTTAAAATATTATAACATAATTTAAGATTATCTATCAATCTTTAATTTTGATTATTCAGTTATACTAAAGTGCTCCCAGATTAACTCAGAACATCTGCATAATGTAATGACCCCACTTCGGCAATGTTTTCTGTAGGGGCTCAACTAATGGACTAAAGGGACGAAAATAAGTTGTTTTGAGTCAATATTGGTACACTATACTGGCATTTTTTGATGACAGGAAGACGTTAACGGGCTACTAACATATGAAGGTAACAGGAAGACGATAACAGGCCACTAACAAATGATGATGACAGGGAGATGTTAACGGGCCACTAACAAATGAAGATAAGAGAGAGATGATTACAGCCTACTTTTGACCAATGAGTTGGACTCTATTCAATCAATGTATCAGTCAAGTGTTAGTGCCAATAGCTGTAGACTTTGTCTTTTCAAATGCTTGAACATTTCTAAGAAAAAAAGTGGAATAAGTTAGTTCACCACCCTCTGCGAAAAAGGTCAAGAACACATTTTAGTTCTAGAACTGTTCTACAACAGTCTAGAACATTAAATGGCAGTTCTAGAACTGTTCTAGAACAAATCTAGAGCTGCCATTTAATGTTCATCAACATGAAGGAGCCATGCAACAATTTAAACCCTATCCCAAACAAGACCTTGCTTTGATGCCCATGTATGAATTAGCTTGTGAAAGTATTATGGCAAAAAAAAAGAAATGCTGATGGATTTTACTTTAATAATTTTGCTTCAACATTTTCTAGACTGCATAGTACACATCATTTCCATTTCAGCTAGCATTCATCTATAACTGAATTCCCTATAATTTGCCTCATGGGAAAGGGTAAAAATGTCTATAAACAGTTAAGCCATTTTCCGAAACATTGAACATTTGATGCACTAAATTGAAAAAATTGAAGAAAAGGATCAAAATGTTGGTTATCACTATTTTGTCCTTTTTCTTCAATATTTTCATTCTTTCAAAGATTTCAAAGGTCATTTTTGTTTGGGAAAGGGTTGACATATATTTTTTATCGGTACATTGCACTAAAAGGATATATAAGTGACCTATCATGCTAAAAGAACCTTTCTAGAAGTGTGAAAAGTATTCACCTTAGTCAGTCTGCGTGAACTGCACAGACTGACTTGGATCGAAACTTTTCATGCCAACGTTATTTTCTGGATCTAGAGTGTTTTCCTATCCCATATGGTCATTTTGTAGATGGTTCTGATTGATGCCTGCAGAGTCTGACCAGTTTCTCAATTTGATTTTATAGACCTCCTAAATGGTTCCATTTAGCATGAAGTGACACATACAATTATTGAACTACTTGGGAAACATTTGGGAAAAGGAAGAAATTCTGATAACCAGCATTCTCTCCTTTTGCCTCATTGTTTTCTGGGCTATACATGAATCCCATCTTTATCAGCCTCTATGGTGTTACCTGCAACAAGTTTCAAATTAGGTCACTCTAAAAAATTGTCTGAGAAAGGATTAAAAAAGGGAATTATAAATTTGTCATATTAAACTTTTACTTATCAGAATAGGGATGAAATCGTTCACCACTGTCATCTGTTGCCTTTGTCTTCAAAACCCGATATTGTTTGGGAAATAGTTTAAGAGGGAGAAAGCTTGTTTGGGAGGATCCCAAACAATCTCAGGTTTTGAAGAGTCTAAAATTAGATAGAACTGGAAAACAACTAGATAAATGAAGTATCTGATGAGCCACAGATAAGAAGGATTGAAGACTTTTTCAAAATGAAATATGCTATTGTTCATCGAACCCTATGTTGTGGGCACTCATTGGAATTGTCTCATTGAGGCAATTCAAATGAGTCCCCACATCATAGGGTTAAGAGTTGAAATGACAAATTTAGAATGTCTTTGCTCCTGCCTATCTGTAGCTCTGGTATCAGTCCCTTTGTAACATTTTGTCCCTTTTCAACAAAAACCTCATAACTGCAGCTTGTCTGTTTATACACAGTCTGATCAAGGTTCATGCTGTTCTCTAATAGCTTCATTATCTTTAACCCATTCTCACAAATTATTTCTTTTCCATGTTATGCAGTTTAGCTAGACATGTATATAGTTATGATATTGTTTTGAGAGTTTTGACAAATCAAAAAGGAGCACATCTAATAGGCGGGTAGATTACATGTTATAGTCAAGTATCTGGTTATTTTCCATATTATTGTTATGGCATTGATGGCATTATAGGTCTAGATCAA
This sequence comes from Fragum sueziense, assembly GCA_963680895.1. Lineage (NCBI taxonomy): Eukaryota > Metazoa > Mollusca > Bivalvia > Cardiida > Cardiidae > Fragum > Fragum sueziense. Next base: position 46,714,566 of record OY804595.1, read on the forward strand.
TGATGTGGCAGAGCATCTCTAGCTAGAGATGTCCTACCAGGTCATTTATCAGGAGCTGTAAAAGATTAAAAACTAAACGAGAATGATAAGAGTTGTTTTGGTTGATCAAAACAACTGTAATCATTCTCATTTAATTTTGAATCTATGAGTTGTCCAGTGTGAAATCCCACGCACTCCGCTTAGTCGAGCGCTGAATTGTTTTGGGGAACAGCTTTTTCAGAGCCAACTTCTGTTTTTTTGGCTGGACGTCGCGTTTCGATGTTAGATGTGCATTAATGTTTTATCTTTGCATCCTTTTTGGTGATACTTTGATTGTTGTACATATTGTTTACATTCATTAAATCCATAGCAAGTATGACTCGCTATTGACAAAAAGTTTTTTGTTTTAGTTTTTTATTGAAAGCATAAATAAAAAGAGAATTTATTCTGTTTTATTTCACCTTTCAGGATGTGGCATGTAATAAACCATTTACTAGGCTCCGTCCTGTCTTCCGAAAGAAAAGGCAGAATAATAATTCTTTTTGACACCCCTTAAGGAAAAGGCATTGGAAAATATAGTGGAAAATGAAGCAATTTCTTCATTTTCAACAATGCTTTCTGCACAAAATACCAATAAAGTTGATTTCATTCACTTGAAATTGTCGTCTTCAACATCTTTGAATTTGGACCAGTCTAAGTTTTTGTCATCTGTTAATGGTCATTAACATTATGGGATTGGGGAAGCTAACAAGAGAATGCTTAGAATTATCTGAATTCAAATGTCACACACACAACTTGGCATTATTGGAATTCTTTGTACCAAGTTTGAACTTACTCTGATTTAACCTTCACATTGATGCTTTTTGACGCTCCATAACATGACATCACTTTTGAACAAAAACCTTGAAAAGCAGCAATAAAGGTTTTAGGAGACATTTTGGAAAATGAAGAAATTGCTTGAGCTCATCCACAATGTTCCCTTACCCAAAATACAAAGATTCTTGAATTTCATCAATTTGCCATTGTCGTCTGCAACATCTTTCAAATTGGAACAGTCCTAAATTCTGTCGCCTGATGATGGGTTAATCCTTTCCCAGCAAACAAGGCAAAAGAAGGAAAAGCTGATCATCAAAAGAACCGGGCGCATATCATTTTACTGTTCATATATAATTGAGCCAGGATCTGGAAAAACGTCCTTTATGGCATTTGAGAACAACCTGGATCCAGACCAGCCTGTGCATACGCACAGTCTGATCAGGATCCATGTTGTTCTCTAGTAGCTTCTTCAAGACCTTTAGTAACTTAAAGAGAGCAGTATTGATGCATATTGATCTGCATTTGACAACAGGCTGATCTTCAAACTCAATTTTCAAAAATGCTATAAGGGACGTTTTTCCAGATCCCGGCTCATATATATATATCCGTCTGTGCTATATGAAAACATTCAACCCTCTTGTTGTTAGCCGATGTTCCTTTAGCACTTAACCCTTTCCCAAACAACAAAATTTTAGGGTATTCTAATTTGAAAGCTGCCACAAACGACAAAATAAATGTTGATAACGATAAGATTTGAGTAAAATATAACTCAGAAAATATTGAGGCAAAAGGAGAAACTGCTGGTTATCAGCAGTTTCTTCTTTTGTCTCAATGTTTTTCCAAGCCTTTAGGGACGTCAAAACCAGGTCTTGTTTGGGAAAGGGTTAACCCTTTCCCAAATGACAAAAATTTAGGGTGACCCACTTCAAAGACTGCTACAAATGACAAAATGGATGTTATTAAAGATAGGATTTGTGTAAAATATGGCATAGAAAATATTGAGACTAAAGAAGAAACTGCTGGTTATCAGCAGTTTCTTCTTTTGTTTCAATGTTTTCCCAAGGCTTTTCTGTCAGGGACGACAAAACCAGGTCTTGTTTGGGAAAGGGTTAAGCACTTAAATCATGAGCAGCAAAAATGACTGTTCATGATTTAACCCTTTCCCAAACTGCAAAACTTTAGGGTGGTCTAATTCAAAGGCTGCTGAAAACCACAAAATTGATGTTCAAAAAGATACAAGTTGTATATAGCACAGAAAAAATTGAGTCAAAAGGAGAAAATGCTGGTCACCAGCATTTTCTTTTGTCTCAATGTTTTCCCAAGCCTATTGTATTAGGGACGTCAAAACCCAGTCTTGTTTGTGAAATGGTTAAGACATTAAACTTAAACTTAAACTGGTTACATTTGATTAAACGCCTATTTTTACGGAAATCCATATTCAATGGCGTTTTACAACAATGATAATATACACACAAACTATACATAATATTTTTAAGTCCTACGTTCTGTGTTTAACAAAACTCAGAACAAGCTATAAAAAATCTCTGAAATAGTGGGTTTTCAACTGCTTTTTGAACCCATATATTGAGTCACAAGATTTTAAACTGGATGGAAGATCATTCCACAGTGATGCCTTTTGACATCCCATGAAATAAAGACTGGGGAAAACATTATGGAAAATGTAGTAATTGCAATTTCCTCATTTCTCACAAATTTGTCTACCCAAAAAGACCCAAAATGTAAAATTTTATGCACTTGTAAAATTGTCATCTGCAGCATTTTTGAATTTGGACAAGACTAAAATTTTGTCTGGAAATGGGTTAAGAAAGGTGATAAATTTATGAATGATTTGTTCAAAATTTAGCACAAAAAATATTGAGGTAAAAGGAGGACAATTTCTTTCTTCTTTTGTCTCAATTTGTTTCCAGTGGCTCAATGTGTAGCAAATAAAGTATTGAGACAAAAGGAAAAATGTTGGTTATCAGCCTTTTCTTCTTTTTGTCTCAATGTTTTTGGTAGTCTTTCTTGTCAAAACCAAATTGGCTGTTTTGAAAATCTCCATAAAACATAGAAAGAAAATGTGATTTCTTGCCAAAAGGGGAGAACTCTTCCATGAATGCCTAAAAGTAAAAGCTCCCTTTTATGACTTGATATTGCACAACAGTGAAAAATGTTGATTCCTATCTGGAAAAGTGACGCCTTTTGACGCCCAACAATATTTCGTCGCTTTTCTGCAAAAACCTCGTATCTGCAGCTTGTTTTAAGCTGAAATTTCATGCGGAATGATGTCCCTTTGATAGGTAGGCAAGAGTGACCACCCCTGACAGCTCAATCAGAGTAGTGTCCCTTTGATAGGTCTGCCAAAGTGACCACCCCTGACAGCTCAATCAGAGTAGTGTCCCTTTGATAGGTCTGCCAAAGTGACCTCCCCTGAAAGTTCAAGCAGAGTGACCACACAATGACTTTTTTTTAATCCCGACAAGATACTGGCTTAAGAAAACATTGTGTAAAATGATGGAATTGCTTGTGACAAGCATTTTCTCTATTTCCCACAATGTTTCTACCAAAAAGACCAAAAGATTTTATTTCCTTAACTTGTTGTCAGCAGCATCTTTAAATTTGGACAAGTCTAAAATTTTGTCATCTGGTAATAAGTGAAGCCTTTCCAAAACAAGACCTGGTATTGGCGTCCCTGTTAGAATTAGTTGGAAAACATTGAGGCAAAAGAAGAAAATGCTAATGATCAGCATTTTCTCCATTTACCTAGATCTAAATATTTTCTATGCTCTTTCGACATTTCGTACACATAACTTATATTTAGCAACAAACATTCTGCTGTCTGCAGCAGCTTTTGAATTTGATTTCCCGAAAAAATTGTTGTTTTGGAAAGGGTTTTAACCAAGAGCATTCAGCAGACTCATTATCTCCGTCCTGCACTTGACCTTTGGAAAAACCCAATATCTATATTTAGATGCATTATCGTTCTATTTTTAGACACGGGTTTTCCATTACTAGGGCAGCGATGTCAAAATCTACGTGTCTGTTTTGTTTCAATATTACACAAATGATTAGATTATAACAAACTATATAGAAAAGACGAAAGTTGAAAAGAAAAGTGAAATGTTGAAAGCGATCAGAAATAGAATTTGGTTTATTCCGTACATGTAAGGTAAATGCATTGTTTTATTTGTTTATTTGACTAGACAAGTAGCCCACTTTATTTACACTCACTTTAATACACTCCTTTATGTTTACAATAGTGTGTCAATCCTATGTATTTATGTGTCATAGTGTGTGTCGTCCATTAAAGATTTTTATTAATGATTTACCAGACAAAACAACTTTTAAGTGAAAGAAAATTCGAAGCAGACAAATCTATCATCTGTAAATAAAGTGTAGCTCCAGGACAAGTTGCTGGTATAGATAGGTAAATACTACTTAGAATCTTAACTTTCCTACTTTCTGTTTTTCAAAAGCTATTTTCATTTATGCTTTTTTATAGAATCTAATCTGATCATAATTTATGATATTGTGATCTACTTTAGACTTTTTCCAAACAAGACCTGGTTTTGATGTCCTTAATTAGAGAATGTTTTTGAAAACATTGAGACAAAAGAAGAAAATGCTGACAACAAACACAATCTGTTTCTGTATCAACTTCTGTATCAACATCAGCTCTGTAGCATATTTCGACTTTGGAACAGTCTAAATTTTGGCCATATGAGTTATTGGGATTATCCCTTTTCCAAATGACATAATTTTAGGGTGATCCGCTGCAAAAACTGCCAAAAATGACAAAATGGAAGTTATTTAAGATAGAACTTGTGTAAAATATGGCATAGAAAATATTGAGACAAAAGTGAAACAGCTGGTTATCAGCAGTTTCTTCTTTTGTTTCAATGTTTTCCCAAGCCTTTTCTAATAGGGACATCAAATCCAGGTCTTGTTTGGGAAAGGGTTAAAGCTATTACTTGTATTGCCATTTATCTTAAGCATTCTTGATCAAATCAAATCGAATATTCTCCTTTCATTTCAGTTTAAAAATTGATAAAGATTTAGACTAGTACAGCTACATGTACAATGGATTTCGACAGCTTTGAGGATGATTTCTTACTCAACATTGACCATGAATTTGTTGGAAGATCAAAAGATTTACGGCTTATACAAGAAGCATGGCAGAACCATAAAGTATTCGGGGTGTTCGGAGTTCGATCAGTCGGAAAATCTCGATTTGTAAGAGAACTTTTAACCAGGCAGAAAAAATTATGTACCTGTACTCTAAAAGAACTTCAGATTGACTTGAATCTGCAGACGGACATACCGTCTGTGCACGCGAACGTTTGTGCTGGTCTCGGTGTAGTGCCAGAAATAGAATCAGTGGAAAATGGAACATGGATTGCACAGATCCGAACTGAAATCAACTCACTTACTAGTCAAGGAAATGTTAAATTGGTGCTTGTATTTGATAATGGAGAAAACTTTTTTGAAAGTGAAGTGGGAGATAAACTGAAGTCCTTGTTTGTGGATTTAATCAAATATGCAAGAAATGTCAAACTTTTTATCACATCGACAACGAAAGTCCTTTTCTCACAATACAGCAAAATATTTTACAATTATGAACTAAAGCCGCTGTTAGAGACGGAATCATATGAGCTGTTAAAATCTGTGATAGGGAGTAAAGTAGATCTCGGTGAATATAAAGATGTGATAATAAAGATGAGTGAAGGTCTGCCGCTGTTGATTCTGATGATCGGCGGAGAGCTAGTAGAGGATCATGGGATGTTGACCCCAGCGGACATGGCGGAACTGCTGAGTACTTGTCGTCTGAGAACACTGAGTAGAGAATATTACCCGGAAGAGGATAGAGTTGGTAGGAATATTTTTATCTATCATTTTGCCTCGATCAATATTCTGAGCTATAAAGTTATGATGGTAAAATTTTCAAATCCAATTTGCCAGGTAGGTAATTAACCCTTTCACAAATAGAGAAGACTTAAGAATGTATTTAGGCAAAAGAAGAAAATTTAATGCTGATAACCAGCATTTTCTTCTTTTGCCTCAATATTTTCTGTAACATATAGATCTAGTACACAAATTCTTATCTTTCTCAACATCAATTTTGTCAGAGTTGCTGAGTAGGGAATGTTATTCTGAAGAGGACAGAGTTGGTATGAACTTGTTCTATTAATGCATTTTTTGTAATATGCCGTTTTATCGGAATGTTTTCTTTTTTTTTTTTGATTGATTATAGAGGCAAGCAAGTAGAGAAAATCATATATCCGAAAGAGGATTGAGTTAAGGCAAATTTTGTTCACTTCCTTATCCTTTTACTGCAATATTCACCTCTGGTTAATATTGATAGAGGCAAACCTCAACTTCAAGAAGTGGAAATAGCCTGGCTACAGGCCCTAAAAAAATAAAGGAAAATATTTGAGAGAAAATGTTCTTTTCGCTCAATATTGCTATGGTATAAAATGCACTTTTTTCTACTTTTAACATCAGTTATTTTGTAATCTGTAATAAGCTACTTTCATTTGACCAACCTAAAATCTTGTTGTTTGGAAAGAGTTAGATCTAATTCAAATGACCACATAGTGACGCCTTTTGACGCCCAACAAGATAAAGACTTTGGAATACATTGTAGAAAATGAAGAAATTGCTTGTCATAAACAATTTCTTCATTTTCTACAATGTTTTCTCACCAGAAAGGCAGAAATATGTCAAATTTCTTTCACTTGAAATGGTCGCTCGCAACATCTTTGAATTTGGTCATCTAAAATTTTGCCTTTTGGTTATGGGTTAAGTGATTCTTTACCATTGTTTTTACAGCTGATGTATACAAGAAGTTCATCCAAAGACTGACACATTTTTACACAAGAAGATTTGCCATCCTAGAGTTTATTCCTGGGTCTTTCAACGCTGCAGAGGCCAAACAGATGTTAGGTAGGTCTTGTATTGAACAGAGTCTATCAATCCAGGTGTCGTGGGTTCGAACCTGCCTCGGCCAATATCCTTTCTAACATTTGACAAAATGTCAGTTGTTTCTAACAGATTTGTGACAGGAATCATCTAAATGAGACAAAAGAAGAAAATGCTTACAATGAGCATTGTCTACTCTTGATGATGTTGGCTCAAATTAGATGTTGTTTATGTAATGATACTGGAATACCTAGAACACATGCACCAGCCATTGCAATGTCACTGGAAAATTGTTGAAAATGGTGTTAATTCTATTTTACACAACCAAACAAGCATTCTGTTTTTGGATGCGCTAGTAAAGATAGCTTAACTCTTTCACTGCCATAGGCGACTTTTGTCGCTTTACCTTTCCCTGCCATAGGCGACTTCAGTCGACAAATTTATGGGAGCGAAATATATGAGTACCCACAACATAAAAAAGAAAAAAATATTGTCATTTCATAAATAACCTTTAAATTCTGGTCACATATAGGTGCTTAATTTGTCTGTCTGTCCTGAAAATTTGAAAGGAATCCATCAAATGAGTAAAAAGTTATGCATGATTTTGTGTACAGGGTATCGATTCTTGGAAATTTCTTCGAATTAATTTGGCGGTGAGAGACCCCTTCAAAGGTCAATATTTGGCAGTGAAAGGGTTAAGGGGGAATGCTCCAGTTTCCTAATTTTTTTCCCAATAATAGAATTCATTTATATTTTGTATGTTGAAATTACATGCTATTACTAATTGAAAAATAAAATAAAAATGGATGGTCAGCGATCTTGTTTGAATTTTATAGGCATTCGTACCACATACCCATACATCGAAAAAATGCACAATTTCTTGCACCCGTCCAAGGTCACTAAAATGCTAATAAAATGCTGTATATTGATCGTTTACTCCCGAAAACGGATTTAAAGTAACGTCTTACATTTAATAAGAACAAAAACCCCAAAATATGTGCTATTATAAACGCGTAAATGTATAAAACAGCATGCTCACATGTTCGATTAGAACAACGAAGCTGGAGTATTTTATGTCAAAATTTGCATATTTTTGGAAATATTTCAAGTTCTACATAATAGAATTTGATAAAACTCCCTCATTGTATTAAGCAACATGTCCTGGTAATAATTCAAAAAGAAAATGTATAGGTCAGCGCACGTATTAATGAATTACAGCAATTTTTATCAGATACACATGAATAAAATGACGCAAAACAGCGGTAACTGCATACACACTTACGACTGTCTTGCTCTAAATAATCGATTTCCATCTCGAGGAAATCAGTATCGCATAATAAATGCACTTTTACCGTCGAAAATGGTAAATTGTAATGATGTGTTTTATTATTGAAAATATGGTAGCGAAACATATTGGTGCGAAATGTTTAATTTACTACAGTAATGGTCAGACACCGGCTTGAATTTGCCCTTCTTTAGCCTATGTTAAAATGGTCAACTTACCGCTGTCACAGCACCTTCCACAACATTCGCGGACACTCGTGACTTGGGTCGCTTCATCTACTGCCTCTATACTCTCTTTTTATGGTGGTTTCAATATAGGTTGAGAAGGAAAATCTGAAAATATCCAACAAAGAACATGACCACTAGTTACTTTCACTTTAGAATAGCTGTTGTCCGCCCAACTACATGTACATTTTTGGGAAGTATCCGCAGAAAGTAGTCCTGCAAATAATGCAAAAAATATGCTATAAAGCAAAAGAGCAGATGCAAAAATACTAATTTATCAAAGAAAACAGCACTTAAACTATTGTTTAACACTCCAAACAGCCCTCTGCATGCAGAGACAAAAATTTCTAGAACTATTTTCTATTGTACAACGACCCGGAAGCAAAAGGTAGACTGGGGTCACTCCAAAATGAAACCAGATTTCCCACATAAACTTATTTTTTCACTTTTTCCTAGTTTTTGGGTTATCTATGAGTAAAATAACACAAAAATCAAAGAGTTAAAGTCTGTTTCCAATGATTCATGGCCATTTAAACAGAGAATGTGGTATGGCAAAAATCCAGATTTTAAAGAAGGGTTTTTCATTCACTTATAACCTGTATAAAAATGTCAGTTATTTCCTTATGCCTGAATGGATTGACATCAGATAAAAAGTAATGTCTGCTGCAGATGCAGGACCACATTCTGGTAGCAGATTCATTCATCTTGTACAAATTTAGGACTCTTCAGGGTGTAATTTACACTGAAAAAGTGGTGAATATTTGGAGAAAAACATCATTTGGAAAGGTTTAAAACCTTCAAAATAATGCTTTTTGCTAAATATTTGCTTTACATGTGCATTACAATTCACACATTCACATAAAAATTAAGAAATGTGCAACGATTCATAAGAAACTTACTCGTAAAGATCGGTTGAGTTGTACGGACCTTCCGCTTGGCGTTGCATCGATTCGGCCAAAATCATGTTCTGCGCTGTTAGTTTGTGGAGCCCGAATCAAATCTAACTTTGATTCGGTGTCACACATAACTTGTTTTTGCACAGAAGGGGTGCATGCAAGAAAGCTACAAATGTAAAAGTCCCTTTCCAATGAAGCATTAGCAGATTAGGGCCACTCTGTGGGCTGTCCTGAGCTTGAAATTTGATTAATTTACTGAAAAAGTGGCAAATATTTGGAGAAAAACATCATTTGGAAAGGTTTAAAACCTTCAAAATAATGCTTTTTGCTAAATATTTGCTTTACATGTGCATTACAATTCACATATTCACCTAAAAATTAAGAAATGTGCAACGATTCATAAGAAACTTACTCGTAAAGATCGGTCGAGTTGTACGGACCTTCCGCTTGGCGTTGCATCGATTCGGCCAAAATCATGTTCTGCGCTGTTAGTTTGTGGAGCCCGAATCAAATCTAACTTTGATTCGGTGTCACACATAACTTGTTTTTGCACAGAAGGGGTGCATGCAAGAAAGCTACAAATGTAAAAGTCCCTTTCCAATGAAGCATTAGCAGATTAGGGCCACTCTGTGGGCTGTCCTGAGCTTGAAATTTGATTAATTTACTGAAAAAGTGGCAAATATTTGGAGAAAAACATCATTTGGAAAGGTTTAAAACCTTCAAAATAATGCTTTTTGCTAAATATTTGCTTTACATGTGCATTACAATTCACACATTCACCTAAAAATTAAGAAATGTGCAACGATTCATAAAGAAACTTACTCGTAAAGATCGGTTGAGTTGTACGGACCTTCCGCTTGGCGTTGCACCGATTCGGCCAAAATCATGTTCTACGCTGTTTGTTTGTGGAGCCCGAATCAAATCTAAATTGGATCTGGTGTCACACATAACTTGTTTTTGCACAGAAGGGGTGCCTGCAAGAAAGCTACAAATGTAAAAGTCTCTTTACCCTGGAGCATAGCAGATTTGAGCCTCTTTCAGGGCTATCCTGGTCTAAAAATCTGATGAAACAGGGGGGTGGGGGTCCTTAATCCTTAAATGACCATAGCCTCTCTTATCAAAACAGCTTATCAAAAGCAAATTTTCATCTTTCTAATGCAGTGACACAGTCTGAGACAGGTCCTCACAACATCTGTGGATATTCTCCATCTAAGTTGTCTTAAAGAAATACTCACCCAGGTCCCTTTCAGACGTCAAAACATTGAAAAAAAAAAAAAAAAAACAGCAGAAAATAAGAATTTATGACATAAAGTTGATTAAATCAACAATAATTTTATAAACCTCAAAAATTTCCACCAATATAATGCTTTGCAGACAAACTTTTAGAACTTTCGACAAGGGAGGTTATTCGGCCCCTCAAATTTTCAACTATGTTTTTTTTAAATCCAAAAATATAAGAAAATATCAATACCTGGTCAAAACAATGTTTTCTGCAAGCTTCTGGTGTGTATTCCTACCTACAGAAGAAATTTCAGAAGGATATTCCAAGAAATGTTGAAGTTATTAGAAATCCAGTTTTGGCATCTAGGTCAGACACCGGCTTGAATTTGCCCTTCTTTAGCCTATGTTAAAATGGTCAACTTACCGCTGTCACAGCACCTTCCACAACATTCGCGGACACTCGTGACTTGGGTCGCTTCATCTACTGCCTCTATACTCTCTTTTTATGGTGGTTTCAATATAGGTTGAGAAGGAAAATCTGAAAATATCCAACAAAGAACATGACCACTAGTTACTTTCACTTTAGAATAGCTGTTGTCCGCCCAACTACATGTACATTTTTGGGAAGTATCCGCAGAAAGTAGTCCTGCAAATAATGCAAAAAATATGCTATAAAGCAAAAGAGCAGATGCAAAAATACTAATTTATCAAAGAAAACAGCACTTAAACTATTGTTTAACACTCCAAACAGCCCTCTGCATGCAGAGACAAAAATTTCTAGAACTATTTTCTATTGTACAACGACCCGGAAGCAAAAGGTAGACTGGGGTCACTCCTAATGACCGAGTGTTCCGAAAAACTGGAGCATTCCCCCTTAAGCAAACATTATGAAGAAGAAGTGAAGAAAATGCTGATTACCAATGTTTTCTTCTTTTCTCTATGTTTTGGATAAACAAGGTTCATGTTTTATTTCATTTGTAACAATGACATTTTCACAAAATATACCTGTGTAAAGCCTCTCTTACAACCCGTCGTGCGTCTTTTTAAATGGTACGTTTTAAAACTCTGCAAAATCGCACGATTTATAAAGACGCACGACGGGTTGTAAGAGCGCATCAAAGAATTGTCCGGTCAATTCTTAGCAGCGTCCAGTCTGCGTCGTGGTTGCGTCAACCAAAATCGTACGTTGCACGTGTGTGCATCGCACGACTAAACGTAGGTTTTAGACGCAGACAGCACGCAGACCGCACGCAGCAGCACGTACGCCCGGTTGTAAGAGAGGCTTAAGCAAAACAACTCTGAACTCCAAACTATTTAATTTTGCATACTTGGGTTCAAATCTTGAAGGTGCCACTCACCTACAAGATAGATCTAATACTTGCAAAAATGTTTTGAGATTATAAATTTTTTTTTTGTTGTTTACACAGGTAAGATTTGTAAATATGTGCCATAACATCTTAACTGGACAATTGGCATTGTTTAGAAAGCTGGTCTTACTTTCTAACTGTTCAAATTTAGATGCCATGTCATCAAATCATTCAGATATGATTGTATAGGGTTTGTAGATTTGAAACTTTGTATTTCAATGTGTAATGCTCTTGTCACCAAAGTGCATGTTTACAAAGGTATCTACCGGGTAATCATTTTACATGCTTGAATATTGAATAAACTTCATCTAAAGGTAAAATAATATAATACTATTGTAAGTGCAAATATCATGCATTATGCATATACAATAGTTTAGCATTAAACATTCAAATAGATAACATTGTATCTATACTATGTGACCAGGAAGGCAATTTTGATATTTTCCAAGTATTTATCTCAATATCAATATTTATTTATAAATTGAAGGTCATTGTAGACTGTAAATCGGTGATTGAATGATATCAAAATTGATTCATCATTGAAATATAAAAAAAGAATAACAAAAAGAATTCTGAATTTTCTTTTGAAATGTATTGAAAACTATTCCACCAACATGACACATTTTGAGACACCATAGTTTTTGAAACTTTGACAAATATTGAAGAAAAGGCAGAAAATGCTTAATGCAAGCATTTCTCCCTTTTCCACCATATTTTCTCTTCTATTAAAGAAATTTTTCATTCAGACAGCGAAATTAGTTCTGTCATCTGCAACACCTTTGAATATGCACTGGTCCAAATACTTTCTTTATTCCATGAATTAAATTTTATGATAAATCCTTTTTGAACAACATTTCAACAATTTGTCATTCACATTTTCCCTTTTCCAGACTATAAAAGTGTAGCTCAGGTAAAAGACCAAGTGTTGATCCATCTTCGACGTCGATTTATGCTCACATTTGATCCACAGACACACAGATTCAACATACAAATAATTGATACTTTCTTTTACCACAATGTTTTCATATTTTCCTTTTTTACAGATTATAAAAGCGTAGCTCAGGTGAAAGACCAAGTATTGATCCATCTTCGACGTCGATTTATGCTCACGTTTGATCCACAGAAACGAAGATTCAACATACAGGGAAATGATACTACCTTTTCCCGCCATTGTTAAATCAATCTCATATTTTCCTATTTCCAGACTATAAAAGTGTAGCTCAGGTAAAAGACCAAGTGTTGATCCATCTTCGACGCAGATTTATGCTTACATTTGATCCACAGACACACAGGTTCAACATACAAGGGATCTTGCGAGAATGCATCCATACTTTCTTTGCATTAAACAATATAACAGGTCAGTGTAGTAATCTTTTCACTTTGAATTTATCAAACAAGACAAGACCTAGTGTTGAGGTCTCCTGTAAAATGGTGTGGGAAAACATCGAGAGAAAAGAAGAAATTGCTGATGATCAGCAATTTCACCTTTTTGCTCAATATTTTTAACATACAACGAATCCTGCGGGAATGCATCTATATTTTCTTTGCACTTTACAACATAACAGGAAAGCATGGACAACTTCATTTTAAATTTTCAACATTCTTACATTATCCTGTTTTCCATTCACCATTTTTACGCCTCTCTAAGTAACAGTTACTTCGCTGTCTTTTTCATTTTAATCTTTTTGTTTTTAATTTTGTGATTTTGGAAAGAATTAAAACCTTATCTACTACAATCAGTCACATAAATGCTACGTTCATATACTTTCTGTATATGTATGGACCATCAAAATCATGTTATTTCAGCTCTTTCAGAATTAAGCTTCGGCTTACAGTGATTTACCCCTTTCTCTTTACTTTACTTTTTTCAATGTTTTTTCTTTAGACAATACTTGTTTACTTTTTTTTTCTTTCAGAGGTTAGGAAGAGGTATTTTGACACATTTTCTCGAGTCATGCAAGAAATCTCAAAATCCATGGGGACAGAGGACTACACAAAGGCTCTGTCTGAGTTCACACTGGAGCAGCCCAATCTGCAGAAACTGCTGAAAGAAGTCATCTATACCAAGGAAGACACTTACCATTTCTTCATAGAAATTGCTACAACATGTACTTCACTCATTGAAAATTTCATGGCAGGTTAGAGAATTCATATTTATTTCTCTCTTTTTTTTTCAAGAACTGTTATATTGTCGGTGTTATTGCAAAACATAGTAACTTCAGCTTTGATTAAGCTGTAGTTACGATGTTTTGCAATAACACCAACGATATGCATTTATATTTTTAGGGTTTATTGCAAAACAATTGTAAGTACATATATGATTATATGTTCATACAATAGTTTTGCAATAGTCTGCTGAAACTGTTGAAGGAAGTCACTTATCATTTCTTCATAGAAATTGCGACATGTACTTCACTGATAGAAAACTTCATGGCAGGTTAGAAACTTAATATCAAATATTCTTGATTACCTTTATCCTAAGATGTGCCATAGATCTGTCTCTTTAGTTTTAAGGTTTATTTCACGGCTGTTCTACGTAAGTAAGTGCAACACAAATAAAATTGTTGGCACATTAAAAAGTTTTGCAATAATTTGAAGAAACTGTTGAAAGAAGTTATCTATACCAAGGAGGACACTTATCATTTCTTCATAGAAATTGCTACAACATGTACCTCATTGATAGAAAACTTCATGGCAGGTTAGAAGTTTATATTTGTCATATTTTTTTCACCTATATCTGAATATCTGGGGCATTGTTGTTTTACAATGTCTATCTGTCCATGTGTCTGTCTACACTATACTTGTGTGAAAACTTGACATTTTCCTTTAACCTCTCATCCTTTCCTTTACAAGGCTCATATAAGAATGTAGGAACATCTTGTCAAAATTGATACCATCGTCAAGTTCATACATGAAATGGGTTGAAACAGGTACTCAAGTACAGCTGTTCTAAGTATGTGCAACACATGTAAAATTGTAGGTAGATCTATATTAAAAAAAGTTTTGCAATAATTTGAAAAAAACTGTTGAAAGAAGTCATCTATATCAAGGAAGACACTTATCATTTCCTCATAAAAATTGTTACAACATGCACTTCACTTATAGCAAATATCATGGCAGGTTAGAATCCTGTATTTTTCATAGTTTTATATCTCCATGGGACATAGTGCTTTACTGTTGTCTACTTATTTGTCTGTCTGGCTGTACAACATATGTATAAAGGCTTAACATTTTCCTTCTCATCCTTTCAATAGACTCCTTTCATTTATGTTTTAGTCCGTACCCGCAGAACACTTCCGGTAATCCAAGTCTTCTCTAATGAAAGTAAGCTCGTTGATATTTGGATGTCGCTATTTACAACAGAGCGCTGTCCCATTAAAAAACAAAAAAAAAAGTCCGACAGCGACATAACTTGTGTCGGAATTTTCTTTTGTTTTTGAATGGGACAGCGCTGTTATGTAAATAGCGACATCCAAATATCAAAGAGCGAATTTTCATCAGAGAAGACTCTGATTAACTTCCGGGGGCAAACAATGGGTTTATGGGAAATCAACATTGTATACATGAGAATTGATACTAAAAATAGGAACAAATCGACATTATCAAAACGAGGCTCCCAAAAAATGCGGAGAAAACAATGACGACGCACATGCATTCAATATACAGCGATAAAGCGCACATGCATTCAATGTGTATTCAGCGATAAAACGAAGTTTTAAGTGGAACAAAAACTAAGAAATTGAATGAATTCGTTAATAGCCGGTAAGATGGTTATTCTATTGGATTTACAGTCAACCGTTCCCCGCTTAAAAATTTCGCCTTTTGCCTCTAAGGACGACTTCCGGTGGCTGTTGTGTGTGTGTGGGGGGTCTTAGTGGAAACATGTCCATTACATGGCTCATATAAGAATGTAGGTGCATCTCTTAAGTATGCATATTTTGGTGCCATGGCTAAGCTCATTCATCAAGGTCAATTGCCAAGGTCATGTTTAAGTGTGCCATGGGTATTCATTTTCCTTAACACACCGGGGCCCGTCTTCACCAACATTTCTAAATTGATTTTCTGAAGTAAAGTTACATACTAACCAATCAGAGTGGCCGATTCTTTTGTTAAAGTTTGTCTCGACCATTCTGATTGGTTGTAATGCAATTTTACTTTAGAATATCAATATAGAAACATTGGTGAATACGGGTCCTGGTTGTCTATGATCATCATTGAACTACCATCTGCCTCTACATATTAAGTGTTTTCCGCAACTTTTGTAAATATGCATGGAATTATGCTGATAGACTGTAGTAATTATAATAATATATCATTTTTAGCATGTACATGTGTTTGTATTTCTCTCCTTCTTCAATCAGGAAACAGTGAGAAGTTCTACGATGGGGTGCTGAAGTCAGCGGACATGTATGGTAAACCTAAAGACAAGTCTATAGTACATGTAGCTATGGGCAGTCTATATACAAATGTGAAGGTCAGTATTTCATAAACTTATCACAAAATTATTGCCACCCCCCTTTCCATTTGGTCATTCTTATGGTTAGTCTTTAGAAGTTTTATTGTCCCCTATTGCTTAATAACACCCATACCTTTTACGGGCAGTAATAATTCTCACACTGCAATCAGACTCTGAAGCTGGTCATAGAAATTGTCCTTGGCATCTTCACTGAGACCAACTTGTGGGGCAGAGATGCTTCCAAGCTATAATACATGAAGGCCGAATACCACTTGACTGGGAAGAGAGCTATGTTGTCAGCCTTTACAAAGGAAGGGGAGATGCACTAGTCAGGGGAAATTACAGAGGTCTCAAACTAATAGACCAGGTCATGAAAGTACTGGAACGGATTGTGGAGCAGCTGATCAGGCAGCAAGTGAGCATCGACGAGATGCAGTATGGCTTCATGCCAGGGAAAGGCACCAATCCGCACCATAGATGCCATTTTTATTATTCGGCAACTATGAGAGAAGCACATCGCTGCAAACAGACCACTTTATCTAGCTTTTGTGGACCTTGAAAAAGCCTTTGACCGTGTTCCCAGGAAGATCATCTGGTGGGCACTACGCAAGTTAGGGGGTAGAAGAATGGCTCATCAAAGTCATACAGGCCATGTACAGTAATGCAAGAAGTTGAGCAAGAGTTGGTGCTACATATAGCGAAGAGTTTGAAGTCAAGGTGGGTGTCCATCAAGGGTCTGTCCTGAGTCCACTCTTATTCATTATAGTCCTAGAAGCCCTCTCACAACACTTCCGTACCAGTTGTCCATGGGAGGTGCTTTATGCAGACAACCTCGCAATAGTTGACACTTCCCTGGAACCCTTATTAGACAGACTTACAGAATGGAAGAAGGGTATGGAGGAAAAAGGTCTCAGGGTTAACCCTTTACTGGTTAAATACGGGATTTTACGGGTCTGCCTTATTTAGACAAACACGGGATTTTACGTGTATAGCTTTACCGTTTAATCACGGGATTTCCCGTGGGTATCGGATCTGTTTAATCACGGGATTTCCCGTGTGTCGTTTTCAAGGCTTAAAAACGTCAAATTTCCAAATTGAAACAAATAAATGATAAATGATCCAGTAAGTTTGATATTCGATCTTAATATTGACATGAAAAAAAATATATGTTTGTTCTTTCGAAAAGGGAGTAATTATTAGTTAATCCTAACAGGGGTCCGAAAATGAAAGTTGGATAAAACGGCGCCGTTAGAAGTGATTGAATACATTGTGAATATTACCAACTTACACAATATTTAATAACAATTCGTCAAACAAAACCCCCGTTTCATAAAAGTATGGCAAAAGAAGAAACTTCTTTGTTTTTTTAGCCTACTAACCTGTTGTTTTGCACGGCCATCTCTCCGACTTCAATGGCGTAAGCTGTTTATTCAGTGAAATAGTCAAATCTGGTTGTTTGTATAATAATGTATAGAATTTAATTTTCACAGCTTTTTTAATTGCTTTATCTCGACAATGTTTTCTGGTGTGATTTTAAGTATTGTCATTTATCTTTTCAGATCACAAAGACAGCGAAAGACAGCGATGATGACCATGATGTCGGCAGAATTTCTAATCAATTTTGTCGTCTGCAATACTTTTGAAAAAGTATTAAGGAACAATCCAAATTTTATCTTTTTTGTAAAAAAGTAAACTGAATAAAGTTATAAATTAAGTGCCAAAACATCATGTACTGAATTATTATTATTCCCTAAACAGTCATTCCCGCGATGAACTGGACGAAGCAGAAGATTTGGTATAGTCCGGTCACCATGAACAAGGGTGTAGAAATAACTGCAGGAGAGAGAGAGAGAGAGAGAGAGAGAGAGAGAGAGAGAGAGAGAGAGAGAGAGAGAGAGAGAGAGAGAGAGAGAGAGAGAGAGAGAGAGAGAGAGAGAGAGAGAGAGAGAGAGAGAGAGAGAGAGAGAGAGAGAGAGAGAGAGAGAGAGAGAGAGAGAGAGAGAGAGAGAGAGATCTATATTATTGGAAAATTCAGACTGTGAAAATATTGTAAGTGAAGGAGAAATTACCGATCATCAGCATTTTCTTCTTTGCTCACATTATTTTTCTTTTTATAAAGAAATGGAAACCTGTGCGGACTGAGACAGAATAGTCAGACGATCCACATAAATCACGATAAATTCCAAATAAATCACATTCCACACCATTGAAAATTGATTTGTTTATGCATCTTTAACCTATTTCCCACAATTTGACACTTTTTGAAGCCCACAAGAAACAGGCTTTGGAAAACATAGTGGGAAATGAAGAAATTAGATCTACTCGAAGAAATTTCTTCATTTCCCATTATGCTTTCGACAAAGACTCACCAAAAATGTAAATTTCCAACCCATTGACAAGTTTGTCAGCAATATTTTTGATTTTGAACAAGTCTGAAATTTTGCCGTATCGAGAAGGGTTCAACACAGTGTGTAAATCACAACTTTAATCGGGTAATTTATGATTGCCGGGCTGTGTTACGTCATCAAAGCATAGGCCACGCGCTGTCTGGGGAGTTTTTTAGGTCACGCGTCATCTGTCAGTTATACCCTTTCACAAATGATTAGCGAATGTTTGCTAAATTCTAAATGGATTATTGTCATTTGGGTAAGCTTTTTCCCCCTATAACTAGGAATTCGTTTGTCATAAGCGATTGTTCTAAATGTAGATCTAGTTTATTTCAAAACATAAATCTACATGTCTGGAACTGTTGCAGACGATTCTTATGCAGAAATCATTTTATTGCCGCTAAAGAATGACAAGGCTACACACGAAACTTTTACCCTTTTAGATCGGATGAACATCAGAATTTCTTTCACCCCTTCCGGAACAACTAATTCAAGACTAGTCCAAATTGAAAGCAACTGCAGACGACAAAATAGGAGAAAATGCAGGTTATCATTCAGAATTTTCTTCTTTTCACTCTTTTACCCGTTGGAGTTTGTTTCCCTATCAAGCATGTAAAAA
Organism: Fragum sueziense; assembly: GCA_963680895.1. Classification (NCBI taxonomy): domain Eukaryota; kingdom Metazoa; phylum Mollusca; class Bivalvia; order Cardiida; family Cardiidae; genus Fragum; species Fragum sueziense. The sequence continues at coordinate 46,733,735 of OY804595.1, forward strand.
CTTACAATTGTTTTGGAAGAGGGAGATAGAAGGGGAGGTGGGACGAGTTTTTTTTTCTTTTCTTTTTTTTTTCTTTTTTTTTCTTTGAAGTCGTTTTTACAGACGATCTCTAGCATTCATACTGAAACTGAACCAATTTTTATTTTATCTCAAATTCACCAGCATTTTCGTTGGCAAGATACAACAGATAAGACAAACATTGATAATTATTTTTTCACAATGATTGCCCTGTCATAATTCTAGACTCTAAACCATCGTAGACAGCTTAGTTCTGTTGTTTTCATAATGTTAATCCTTTCCCAAACCTGGTTTTGACATCATTAATAGGAAAAGGCTTGGGAAAAAATTGAGAAAAAAGAAGAAACATCTGATAACCAGCAGTTTCTCCTTTTGTCTAAATATTTTCTTTGCGTATAGTATACAAATCCCTTTTCTTTTTAACATCATTTTTTGCATCTGCAGCAGCTTTTAAATAGGACTACCCTTTAACTTTGTCAAGTGGGAAAGGGTTAAGAAGTGGGATGGTCATTTTCCGAAAAGTTCTACTTTCATCAATCCTTTCCTCCTTTCCCAAACAAAAGTTTTAGATTTTGAAAGCTACAGAAGATGGCAAAATGGGGTTTACTGAAAACGTAATATCAATGGTTTGACTGGGAAAGGATTAACCCATTACCAGATGGCAAGATTTTAGGCTTGTCCAAGCTGAAAGATGTTGCAGAAGACAATTTCAAGAAAATAAAATGTTACATATTTCTGTCTAAAACGGTAGAATACATTGTGAAAAATAAAAAAAATGCTTGTCACAAGTAATTTCATCATTTTCCACGATGTTTTCCATAGCTATAATCTTGTGGGGAGTCAAAAAGAATCATTGTGTGAGAATGGGTTTATCTACTAGCATGACAGAGACAAGTCATAGGCAACATGCGCATATCTAGGCGGAGACCTGGGCTTCAACATGATTATTTTTTCAAGTGTGCCCAGTGAGTGGTCTTTCTGGACAAGAAAAAATGTGAGAAAAACAGACCCCTGTGTGCACCCGGAACCCCCATAACCCATTACCATATGACAACAATTATGATTATTCCAAATTCAAAGATGTTACAGACGACACTTTCAAGTGAGTGTAATTTTACATTTCTGGTCTCTGGGTAAAAAACATTGTGGGAAATGAAGAAATTGCTTGTCACAAGCAATTTCTTCTTTTCCAACAATATTTGCCGGAGCTTTCCTGTTTTGGGCGTCAGAATGCAGCAAATGAACTCAACAATACGCCTTGGGCTTCAACATTACAAGATTCCTTGCTACTTCCCTGGACGAAATAAAACTTTTTTCAAATTTTCTGTAGATTTTATAGATTCTAGAACTGCAAAATACTTTTATTTGAGACAATGCTCAGTTGTATCTGCTGCTGCAATAACCGTCTTTTCCCTCTGTGTTTTGGGCTTTTTTTTTTTAACTGTCTGGCAATTTTAATGCATGAGAATTGGAGAAATGTTGAATCTGGTATTTCACAAACTCATCCCCAATTTTTTTCATCTGTTTTTGAACTTTTTTCCCATATTTACCTGAAATAGAAGAAAAAATACATTAATTTTTAGTGAAAATAATTTCCACAATTCTTATGAAAACTCATTCAACTTTAAATCTTAATTACAAATAAACGGTACAATATATATGTTAAAGAATTACACCAAATAAAAGAGCATTCAATTCTGTACAAATTTTATATATAGAACAAAGGTGTATAATAATTAATGATTTATCTTTTTTTTAGATTTTTACAAACACCTATTGAAGCAAATCAAATTATACGCAAAATTCAATATCATGAATTTTAAAGTGACATTTACAACTTCTTTATTTCATACCTGGACATCACACAAAAAAACAAATACCACCATGAGAAAGGGCATCTTTTTCTTAAAAAAGTTTTCATTTATCATAAAACTGAAAAAAGTGAAACAACAGCTCTTTTTTCTACTTTTGTAACACACCTGTAAAAATAGACCCAAAATAAACAAAAACCAATAAACCTATAAACAGCTAGGTCCAGTAAAGGTAAGTTTTCCATATATGGTAAAGTATTGGTTTTTTAGTGTATTGTGACGGTTAAAGGGAAGTAATGTGGCAGGCAATATGCTAATGAGATTGCCTGGCCAGAGAAAAACGTGAAAAAGTTGGTATACATATAGAAACATCAGCCCATTTAGGGTTGAGGATCCTTTTCTCTGAATGGACTGGTTGTTGTCTGTATGTAGCCATGCATCTCGGAACGTTACAATTGGTGGCAGCGGTGGGATAATGTGATAGCCATCTCCAGCTATCCCTTACCCATGATTACCCCCTTAGGACCGGTCAGTTCCTTGCCTAGAGTTGATGACTTCGGGGCGAAGTCATAGTAGTAGGGAGGAGTGTGACGGTTAAAGGGAAGTAATGTGGCAGGCAATATGCTAATGAGATTGCCTGGCCAGAGAAAAACGTGAAAAAGTTGGTATACATATAGAAACATCAGCCCATTTAGGGTTGAGGATCCTTTTCTCTGAATGGACTGGTTGTTGTCTGTATGTAGCCATGCATCTCGGAACGTTACAGTATCTCTGACCAATAGGGACTGTAATTTAGCTTATCTCTAGAACCAGGAAAGGGTTAACATGAGTAAGAGGAAGGTGATGATATCTAGCCCAACTGAACTGCCTATGTCAAAGTCAGGAAAGTACTCATGTGCCATATGCATGAGTGGCACAGGTCAAAACTCTATACTCTGCTCTAGCTGCTCCCAATGGGTCCACAAGAAATGTAGTGGAATTAAGGGTACGCTAAAACCAGACCCGGACTACAAATGCCATCGATGCACTGGTTATGTAACACCAAATGTCGGCAGAACGGTAACAGAAGTATCCATTGGTCAGGACAATTTAGAAGTCGTACAGAGCTTTTGTTACTTGGGTGACACCCTCTCAGCTGGAGGTGGCTGCGAACTGGCTGCTACAACAAGGTGTAGGTCAGCATGGAAAAAGTACAGGGAACTCCTTCCAATTTTCCCAAGCAGGAATCTCCCAATCAGAACCAGAGGCAGACTGTACTCCAGCTACATTTGTCCCGTGATGCTATACGGGTCAGAGACATGGGATATAACATTGGATACCCAAAAGAAACTGATGCGAAATGACAAGGCCATGATCAGGTGGATCTGCGGCATCAAGCCTAAAGACAAGGTGTCTCTCGAAAGCCTACTCTCGCAAATGGGTATCCAGGACCTCTCCAAAATCCTGAGGGCAAACAGATTGAGAGGGCTAGGTCACGTAGAAAGAAACACTGGCTGTCTGACCAATGTGAGATCCCTAAACATCCAGGCAAATAGAACTTGTGGCAGACCCAAGCTAACATGGGAAGAAGTTGTCCGGCGAGAACGCGAGATTGCTGGACTAACCAACGTAAACCCCCTAGACCCTCAGACATGGAGAGGATGACTCAGTTCGAGACTGGGCAGCCAGGCCCTACCTTCACCAGAGGACTAATCGAAGGCCTGGATAATATAAACAGGATGATGATGATGACTTCTTTTCTTCACTTCAAGTTGACTTAGCTTAAAATATGAATATGTACTGGTCCTGTATTTGATAACAAGTACAATATAATTATGGATATGGAATGTCATGCATTACCAGACAAAGTAAGATTGTGGCTATTCTAAATTTAAGATGTGAATGTCAGATCTAGATGTGTTCCACAGTCATTAATTACATTTTCTTCTCTTCATGTCTTCACACAAATGATTTCATCAAAACACATCATGCATTTGGAGAGAATGTATCATGGCCATTTCTGATGTTAGATTTTGGTATTTGGTAAGACTTTGTGTATGTTGTTTTGCTTACATTAATGTAATGATTTCCTATTTTGTACGATAGATTGACCTGCCAAAGGGGGCTGAGAATTTGCGCCTGGCACTAGAAATCCTGGAGCAGGATGAACACTATGACCTTCACATAGCCACAGCCTATCAGAGACTTGGATGGAACTTACTGATGCAGGGGAAAAGTAGCATGGCTGTAGAGTAAGTCTGAAAATTTTGCTATAGCAAGCTATCATTATTTTATTTGTCAAGTTCAAAATTAAGACAAGCAGGTAATGTAGAATAAGATCACACTGTACTTATGTGCAGGCTGATCTTATTCTGCACTCCCTGCTAAAGCCACTGGAATAATCACAGCCTAGCAGAGACTAGGATGGAACCTACTTATGTAGGGGAAGAGTAGCACGGCTGTTGAGTAAGTTTTATTGTATTACCATGCGAAAATAAATCTTAAAAACACTTTTTAGACATGCAGGTAGTGTAGAATAAGATCAGACTGCACTTATGTGCAGGCTGATCTCATTCTATGCTGCATGCAAAAGCCACCGAAAAAATCAAGGCTTGGCTTTAGAAATCTTAGAGCAGGATGAACACTATGACCTTCACATTGCCACAGCCTATCAGAGACTAGGGTCACTGGAGGTGAACTGGGCCAAAGCAAGGGATGTTTTTTGCTACAACAAGGTACAGATATTTTGCGTTTAAATGTGAGTTCAAAGATCTGATTGGATAGTTTTTCTAATAACAATGAATTTGTTCTAAAAATAGACCGGATTTACTGATACGTATTGACAAACCATCTGTGTTGTTATAAAATCTCGTAACTACGGCTTTATCGAAGCCGTAGTTAAGATATTTTATAACAACATCGACGGAATACTATGATCACGAAAAAACGTCCTACGCTTTGGCCGATTTCACCACCAGTGAGGGTGGAATCACTAATGCAGGGGAAAAGTAGCATGACTGTAGAGTAAGTCTGACATTTGCTGTAGAAAATTAACCTTATTTTAACTTTTAATCCATTACAACATAATGACTCTTAGACTCCTTACTAGGTAATAGCTTTGGAAAACATTGTGGGGAAAAAAAGATACTCATCTTTATTTTCCACAAATGCATAAACTTTTAGTCAGTGGCTGCTGAAACTTATCATATGGCTTTTGTTCAGTCACAAAAGATTGTGCTTATACCATTTAATGAATAATCTAATGAACAAGTACACAACACCATGCATATTGTATTTTCCTTTTACGCAAATGCCATAATTGTTTTTGTCTCTGAAATTTCAGGTACTTTGAGAAATCACTGGCTATTTCATCAAGACTTGGAAAAAAGGCAGAACTACTCAAACTACAGTCTTTAAACAGTCTGGGAATCACAACAACTGCCTTAGGTAACAAATCTAACATCATGGTTAGACCATTACTACATACAATACATTTTACATGGGACAAGTGCCTGAAGTTGCCAAGTTGTGTGTCTATTCTTTTGTTTGATGTTGTTCATAATATTATCTGAATCTTTTTTAAGGGTATTACCAGAATATATCAAATAGTGCCATTTTTTATGAACTTTGATTAAATTTGACTTATGTCACACACAAACACACACATAATTTCTGCAGATCAAATGACCTCCAAAATACAAGATTTTGCAATCATTTAGATTTGATTTTAACTTTTGGCCGCCTTTTCAACCATACCAAAGATTTTATTCTACCTTCTTTTTTTCACCACAGGAAAATTTGAAGATGCAGAGCGGTACCATTTCAAAGCTTTAGAAATCCGAAAAACATTACAAGGACCAAATCATCCATCTGTTGGAGCCACATTGAACAACATCGGAATATTCTACAATCAGAAGGGAGATAACGAGAACGCCTTGAAGTATTACAAAGAAGGTTACGAGATAAAGAAACAGTCCCCTCACACCCCACCCATCTCATTAATTCTATCACTAAATAATATGGCCGCGGAACATTCGGGCCTAAGACAATACGAGGAAGCTCACGAGTTACTGGATGAAGCAAGAAGACTTCTCGATAAACAGGAAGTCCCTTCACAGGATGGTATCGCTTTAACACATGATACACGAGGTAAAGTGTTTCATTCGCAGAAAAAATATCAAGAAGCAACGAGAGAATTCCATGAAGCTATCAATATCAGAAAGCAAACAGCTCCTGATGGGATAACGCACTTTGAAAGCTTGATGCACGCAGCCAGGAGTTTTTGTTCTATGGGGCAGTATAGGGCGTCACTGAAAAACGCCGAAAAAGCTCTAGATATGAAAGAAAAAGCGAACACAACAATGCCACAAAATACGCTAGTCACCGAATGTTTGGAAGTTGTTGCGGAGGTTTATAGGCTGACAAATAACGATGAACAATATTTGTCTACGCTCGGGAAGATTGAATCTGAGTTGTTAAGGCTGGAGAAGGTAATGCTGTCGGAAATGAACGAGAGAAAAGTTGCGAAAACGCGAGAGCAGCTCGCAGATGTGAAACAAAAACTGGACAGATTGACGCGGAAATCGCACATGTTGGAGAGCGAAGTGTAAAACTATTCAATTACTTTATTATTTACCAAATAACAAAATTCAAGATGGGTCCAAATTGAAAAGAGGTTGAAACGACAAAATAAACGTACTTGAAATTGCAAAAATTCAACAACAGGAAAGAAAATATTGATAGAAAAGGAGAAAATGCTGATTATCAGCATTTTCTTCTGTTCTCTCAATGTTTTTACAGCTCCTGATGGGATAACGCACTTTGAGAGCCTGATGCACGCGGCCAGGAGTTTTTGTTCTATGGGGCAGTATAGAGCTTCATTAAAAACGCCGAAAAAGCTCTAGATATGAAAGAAAAAGCGAACACAACTATGCCACAAAATACGTTAGTCACCGAATGTTTGGAAGTTGTTGCGGAGGTTTATAGATTGACAAATAACGATGAACAATATTTGTCTACGCTCGGGAAGATTGAATCTGAGTTGTTAAGGCTGGAGAAGGTGATGCTGTCGGAAATGAACGAGAGAAAAGTTGCGAAAACGCGAGAGCAGCTCGCAGATGTGAAACAAAAACTGGACAGATTGACACGGAAATCACAAATGTTAGAAAGCGAAGTGTAAGACTCTTTTATTAATTTATTCTTTACCAAATAACAAAATTCAAGACACACCCAAATTGAAAAGGGGAGCAAGTGACAAAACAAACACAATTGAAATTGTGAAACTAGGTCTTGTTTAAGGAACGGTTAATCTGAGCTGAACAGTTAATGTGCCATATAAGTGTGTTTTTTAGGAACTAATGTACAGTATTTCTTTTATCTTGCTATCAATGGTTCTATACTCAATTCCAAATATGTTGTAATTGGTGATAAGAATTTTTATAATTATATTTTTAGCTCTACTTTTCGAAGAAAATGAGAGCTTATACTGTCACCCGGGCGTCAGCATCGGCGTTGCAACAAAGGTTAAAGTTTTTTCAAACATCAATGACTTCCATACTATCAAAGGGATTCAACCCAAACTTGGAATACTTATTCACCATCACACCCTCTACCTTACTACCAGGGCCCATGACCCTGGCTCCACTATATTTGGAGTTATGCCCCCTTTATACTAAGCAACTTAGAAAGTCGAGCGCGCTGTCTTCGGACAGCTCTTGTTTTTGTTATAAAAGATCTTTTTATTGGGTATGAATATTTATGAATAATCATATTTTAACCTATTACCTTATAATGACACGTTTTGATGCTCCTCAAGAAAATTGCATGTTACAAGCAATTTCTTCATTTTCTTCAAAGTTTTCTTGCCTAAAATAGAAAGAGTTTTCATCAACTTGAAATTGTGGTATGGAACAGTCCAAAATCTTGCCATCTGGTAATGGGTTAAAGGGTTGTTCTAATTACTGACTCTAGTTCAAAATGAATGTTTATTGCCGTCCATATTTTATGATACTACTTGAAACTTATAAACTAGTGTATGAACTCTTTCCCAAACAACAATTTCTGAACTGGTTCACAGAGAAAGTCGTTACAGAAAATGCAATTGATGCTGATAAAAAAGGATTTGCGTACAATGTACCTCGGGAAATATTGAAGCAAATGGAGAAAATGCTGGTAATCAGTATTTCATTCTTTTGGCTCGATATTTATCTTAGCCTTTTCCCTGTTGGCTGTCAAAACTAGGACTTGAGTTGTTTGGGAAAGGATAAATTCTGATGAGCATGTGATGAATTATTATCAAGAAATTAAATCATGTATAAAATCATTGTTTTTCTTTAGAATCCATGTTTGACTGTTTGGTTGTTTAGTAGAAGCATCATTCATAACCAATTAAGGTTTACAGACCCTAAAAAAAACAGCACTTTCTAGCCAAACAAAATGCATCAAATTACACACACTTGTAACTACACTTCACATAAGTTGATTCACTGTTAAGGAATTCAAGAGTATGCTTCAAGAAGAAAATAATTTATAAATATTCTTTACTCTATATTCATATGCAAGGGAGGTAATTTTGAATATTTTTGTCAAATATTTCTATAAGTACACATTTATTCAAAATTCTAAACCTTACAAAATGCTTATGTTTGTATTTGGAATGGAAATGTAACACACTGTAGGAATTATTGGCGCTTTTCAAATTTCGCCCTTTGGTGCTTTTCAGGGTTTGGATACCTTAAGATCTTTTTCCAACCTGTATTTTTTTTAATTCATCCAAATTGCAGACAACAAAATATATATATTTCTATTGGTCTATTATTAAATGTTGGTGTGATAGGTTAAGAAAATATTGGAGGCGGAAACATAGTTGTTTTCAGCATTCTCTTCTTTCCCTTTTTTAATTTTCCAGGGCTCAAACAAGCACCTGGGTACCAGTGGGTAGGGCACTAAATTGCCAGTACCCGAGTACAAATTTATTACCTGTTAATGCCCTGATTAATTTTTCCTTTAAACTTGTATTGATAATTTAACATAATTTATCTACACAGTCAAAAACGTATGCAACGACGAAAATAGTGTACAACATGTTGTCAAGGATCATATTCGAAAAGGCGATTCATTTAGAGATCCACCAATGGGAACGTGCAGGCGAGTTGACTCGGCCGAGTCAACTCGCCTGCATGTTCCTATTGGTAGATTGCTACTATACTATAATTAGATTGGCCCAATGTGCCATCTAAATTCATAAATTTGTACGAGTACAGGTAATTGGTAGACAGTACCGGGTAGAAGATTTGTACTCGTTTCAGCCCTGAGAATGTATTGTTTAGGGCCATCAAAACAGTTTGAAAAAGATGTGTTTGTGAAACACTAATGCCCCTGAAAATGCTAATGTTAAGTTTTCAAGTTAAGTTTTCGAAATGACAGACAGACGGACAGATATTCCGACGGACAAACCGACTCCATTTAAACAATATGCCAACGATCTTTCGATACGGGGGGCATAAAAATAGTAAATCTTTTCTAGCCAAACTTTCGCATAAACTTAAAGCCAATGATGTATGCATCAGTTTGTCAGATATTCAATCTGTCCTAGGGTCAATACTTTTCTCACTTCCTAGACATTCCCAGTTTTAGAAACATGTTGAAGCCCTTTTCGCCTAAAAAGATAAAGGCTTTGGAAAACACGGTGGTAAATGAAGCAATTTCTTCATTTCCTGCAATGTTTTCTACACAGAAAGACCCCAAAAAGGTACATTCACTTAGAATTATCTGCAATATCTTTGCAATTGAACAGGTCTGGATATTATCCATCTGGTAATGGAATAAGCCAGTCAGGAAAATCATTGCAGAGCAAACAATAAGAGGGGGGGGGGGGATGAAGCTATTCTAACTTTGTTATTTCAAATCCCTACCATTAGTTGTGGGTACTCATTTGAATTGTCTAAATCATAAAATGAGACGATTCCAATGAGTATCCACAAAATAGGGTTGGATAAACAATAAATAAAATATTGCACTTTTAAAAGTCAATACACCTTCTAATCTGAAGCTCTGTCATTGGTACGATTGATTAATTCATTGGAGTTCAACGCTGTTTTCAACTGTTATTGTCATATCACGGCGGCTGGAGCACCTAAACCATCAATTCCTGTTGTTTCTCATGCCAGTGCAACAACATCCTAACCAAGCCTACAGCTGCTACATAGGTTAACGATATTAAACCATTGGTTGGAGACAATTTTGTCTAATAGGGTATTTGCTGCAACCAGAAATCTAACCCAGGACCTCACTAGTGAGAGTCCGATGCGCTTCCAACTGCACAATGGTCAATGGTAAAAACAACAAAGTACATGTATGTTCATTCATCCTTTATGTCAGAGTTGAAAATGATAAAAAACTTAACAAAAACAAATATACTATGTTCTAAAGGTAAAATTCATTTTAAAAGTTACAATCCATGGTATCATTTGGTCATGAAATCTAATATTTATGCAGACAGGGTATCATTTATATGGATTTCACTGTAGTACGAAATTCTAAATTAACCCATTAAGTAATACACAACAAAATTTTGGACGACAATTTCAATTTTAGAATTTTAAAAAATTGTCAAATTTCAGATTAAAAAGCATTATGGATAATGAAGAAATTGCTTGTCACAAGCAATTTCTTCATTTTCCACAATGATTTCCTAAGAATTTTTCTTGAGGTGCCTCAAAAAGCGTCAGTGTATGGAATGGGTTAAAGGTTTCTACTACTTAGTATTACCCAGCAAGCAATTTGTATGGGTCCCATATGGGTCCCTTATGGGCACCTTTATGGGTCCCATAAGGGTAACCCATATGGGACCCATTTAGGATGTGCAACCGGGGGCCATATGGGTCCTATCTGGGCAGCCCATATACATGCAATCTGAGACCCATATGGGTCCCAAATGGGCAGACCCATATAGACAGCCCTGATCTAACCCATTTCTATTTGCTTTCGTTTGGTGTTGATCGAAGATGAAAACCTTCCAGAGCTTCTCGCTCAGAAAGGGTAATTATTCCCCACCCTAGAGGATTAAGGTCTCGCCAGGTATGTCTGACGACCTTGACTCATTTTCTAAGGTTTGATACCTAGGAATTTGGTCTTAACTGTCATAACATTTTCGAGGCTTTCTATAACTATGTATATGTTTTTTTGATATATTTTTATGTCTAGATTTATTTCTATCTTTTTTGAAAATGTGTACACAATTTAATTTCTTTTAACAGAATCATATAGGATTATCAAGCCAAATGCTTTCTTTACATAAACGCTTTGTAAAAACATGATTTATTGTCAAGATTTTAAATTATTTCCCTTTAATATACATAAAACTCCTTGTAACACACTAATTGATAAGATTATGTTAGTGATTTGAACAGACTAATTACAGTTTAAACACCGTTAAAACGACAAAATAATTCGGATGATCCAACATGAAGACCATGTTTAAAAAACGATATTGACAAAGAATGTACTTCTGTACAATATAGCGCAGAAAAAACGTATGCAAAAGAAGAAAATGCCGATTATCAACTTTTGCTATTTAATATCTCTAGGCCTATGTTTTTTTTGGCAATTTAGGCCTACCTTTCTATTAGAGAAGTCAATACCAGGTTTTGTTCGAGAAAGGATTAGACATGTCTTATTGATGTTGCCTTAGGCTACTTGTCTTGCTGAATCTAATGTTGTTGTTTTTTCAATTTGTATTGATTTGATGGTCATTAATTTTGATGGATATAAATAAGATCGTCATTCAAATTGAAAACTTATAATTCTATAGGCTACATGATTCAGATTATGGATATTTCAGATATGCTCATGTATACATAATTATTCTGTTGTACTTGAATGGGCGCAAGCCGATTATTGTAACTGGGACCCCCATAGTCAAAACAACATGGGCTTTCCTACATAGGTCCTATATGGGCATACCCATATGGGCTTGCCCATACACAGCCCATATGCTGGGAATGTGGGACCAATCTGGGTCCCTTATGATCAAACCAACATGGGCTTACCTACATAGGTCCTATTTGGGTCCAATATGGGCCTACCCACATGGGCTTACCCATACACATCCCATATAGGACCCATATAAGCATGTTTGCTGGGTACATGTCTTATAGCTAAATATCATATTTGAATTGACCTCTTTCAATTATCGTTTTAGTCCGTACCTATGAGCCGCTTCCGGTGGCAAACAATGGGTTTATGGGAAATTAACATTGTATACACACAGACACAGTTCCAATTTGTTACTAAAAATAGCAACACATCAGCCGGTTTCTTTATGCCAGATCGAGGCTCTGACCCAATTCCGAGTAAAGCATCCCACATGCAATGGCTACAAACAGTGATTGGCCATTATTGTCATCGAAGGACGAGTTCTGGTGGCTGTTGTGTGTGTGTGTGTGGGGGGGGGGTCTAAGTGGAAATAAGCTAATTGTGACATCAATATGAACCAGGATCTGGAAAAAGGACCTTTATAGCATTTTAGACCAACATGATTCCAGATCAGTCTGTGCTTAAAATGCAGTCTGATGAAGATCCAGTTCTTTCTTACAATTGTTACAGATCATGAAGAAGCTATCGCAGAGCAATATGCATCCTGATCTGCCATGATGGTGTCCTTAACCCATTCCCAAACAAGACCGAGTTTTGACTTCCCTGACAGAAAATGCTTGGGAAAAGATTGAGACAAAAGGAGAAAATGCTGGTGATCAGCATTTTCTCCTTTTGCCTCAATATTTTCTATGCTGTATTTTACACATATTTCTTCTTTAGTAGAACCCTTTTACCGTCTGCCAGCTCCTTTTAATTTGGAGAACCCTAAAATTTTGTCGTTTGGGGTTAAATGCCATAAGGGCCTTTTCCTAGATCCCATCTAATAGCCACTCAAAGCGTGCATGGACAACTACACAATGTCATTTAGAGATCAAATTATGTATCAGAGTTTCATTGTTTCTTTAATTTTGTAAACAAATTAAAAATAAATAAATATTGGTAAATAAAAAATTCAGATTATGTTTAAACAGACTTAAATATGCCTTACAAACTTATTAAGACAAGTTCAGTATAACAAAATATGGGTATGCTTTTGAACTTTATGTTTGCTCAAACTCAACCTAAAAACCCTGTCAGACGACTTTCATAATCGATTCAAAATCTTTTACTAATGAGGGACCGGGCTCAAAATCCGATAACGGTAAACCAGGTAGGTAATAGTGACCATCCATGTGTTTGTTACTATAAATAGTTTTTCAACATACCTGTTTTACCTTTAAATAAACCAAAATATTTGTATTGATTCTCGTTTAACTTTGAATGTATAATACCTTAGTCAATTATAAATCAACAGATTGAGGCATACCAAAATTTATGGAAATGCTAAAAGATCAACTGCTATTCAAAACAATTTTTTAAAACAAAATGTTCATTAACCCATTCCCACAAATTGATGCTTTTTGACACCCAACAAGACAAAGGCTTAGGAAAACATTGAGGAAAATGAAGAAAGCAATTTTTTCTTCATTTCCCACTATGTTTTCTACCTAAAAAGACCAAAAACATTTCATTTTCAATCACTTGAAGTTGTAGTCTGCAACTTTGAATATGGATCAACCTAAATTTCTGCTGTCTGTTAATGGGTTAAGGTATGACCCAAGTATAATCATTGACAATGAAACGTGTCTATGTGTAACATGTATTTAAGCCTTCTTTAATTGTGATTTCTTTCGTATAGCATTGATACAAAAAGATCTGTCAAATACATGTCGCACTCCTATTACAGAACAACTGCCGGTTAAGAAATCTTGGACACATGGTCCAGCATATGGATATATTTACAGTATGGTCACTATATGCCCCCGAAATATGTTTGTGAGAAGCATTCAAACAAACATTTATGTTGACCATTTTCTTCTTTAAATTTAAAGGTTAACAAAAATCAGAACATGGTTTTGAAAATGTTTGGGAAACATAGGTGGTAGAAGATGTGTAACTTAACATGACCATCACTGACACAATAAAGGTCTTTTTTACCAGAGAAATTACATGTGAAATAAAGCACTATCAATTATGGTTCAAAACCAATGTTTCACTTATCATTCCCATAAAATGATTCTTTTTGATGCCCCACAAGATATAGACTTTGGAAACATTGTGGAAAATGAAGAAATTACTTGTGGCAAGCAATTTCTTCATTTCAGACAATGTTTTCTTCCTGGAGTGACCTAAAATTGTAAAATGTTGTCCAGTTAAAATTGTAGTTAGCCGCATCTACAAATTTGGACCAGACTAGCATTTTGCAATCTGGTCATGGTTAAAGTTTTTAGGACAGAGAAACAGAAAGACATACATGACAAAAACTATGTGCTATTGATCCATTTATACTAAAATGTCAAGAAGAAAAGAAATGCTGATAACAAAAGAATGGAATTGTGTTCTTTCCTTCTATCCCATTCCCAAAGAGACATCTTTTGATGGTGATAAGTATCAAATATAAGGAAAATATTGATGTAAAGGAACAATATGCTGATAACCAGCATTTTCCATTTTCCTCAATATTTTCAACCCTATCTGAGAATAGATCTAGGTCTTTTTCAACCCTTTACCAAACGACAGAATTTTAGACTGCTCCAAATTCAAAGATGGTGCAGCCGACAATTTCAAGTGAATGAAATTTTTCTTTTTTTTTTGTGTTTTTGTGTAGAAAACATTGTCGTAAATGAAGAAATTGCTTGTGACAAGCAATTTCTTCATTTTCCACAATGTTTTCCAAAGCCTTTATTTAGTGGGGCGTCCAAAAGCGTCAATGTGTGGGAAAGGGTTAATCGGAAACACCTTTGAATTTGGACAAGCCTAAAATTTGCCATTTGGTAATAAGTTTTACTTCAAACTTAAGAAGTTTTCACTGCTTTTCAACAAAAATCTGGTAACTAAAGCTTAAAACAAGCTGCAGTTATAAGGTTTTTGTTGAAAAGCAATGATTTGATGATCTATCCTAGTTTCTTTTCCAATCATTCATGACTTCTTCATCCCCAGAAAACTTTCAATTTCTGTTCAATTTTCTTCCGACAGACAGGGCATTCCACCAGACTCTTGGAACACTCCTGACATGTGACAAAGTGGCCGCACGGTAAAAATGTCGTGTTTAGTTCCCTGTCCATACAGATCTTACATAGCTTCAGGTCCTTTAGCTTTTCGTTTTCTAGTAGTACTGAGTCAACATCTGTGAAGATACAAAATTTACAGAAATTGTTAAATGGAAATCATTTACAGAACAATAAGCTCTTATTAGCTCAACCCCTTCCAAAACACACACACACACAAAATAGTTCCACAAATAAGACTGGTCTTTATTCTGAAAATCTAAAACTGATTTGTTATAAAAAGAAGTAGATAATTAACCATTTCCAAAACGGTACCTTCCTAAATACAATACCTGGTTTTGACGTCCCTTAAAGTAAATGATCATCATTTTCTCCTTTTTCCTAAATATTTTCTGACCTACAATTTACATAAATCATACCTTCATCAAAATCCATTTTATTGTCTGCAGCAGCGTTCAAATTGGAACATCCCGAAATTTGGTCGTTTGGGAAATGGTTGATTGCCCAAACAATTTTGACGGAAAAGGGGAAAATACTGGATAATAGCAATTTCTTCTTTTCACTCATTGTTTTTCCAAACAAACTAAATAATTTGTTGGAAATTCAAAATCAAGGGTTCTTTAGGAAAGGGTTGAAAGTACACAAATATGTCCAATAAAGAGTAAAATAATAGTTTCATAAGGTCCTTGAAGTCGATTATTAATTGTGATGGAGGAAATGTGATGTGAAAACAATTCACTTTCATAAATTAATATCATTGTTCAATGTTGACCTCATAGGCTCATACTATTGGGTTTAATTGTTTTGTAAAGCAGATGATTTTGAGAATCACAAATGAACAAAGGCCTATCATAGACAGTCAATTACTTATTAGTAATAGAATGTATATGTCGCTTTTGTACAAAAATCTTGTAACTGAAGCTTAAAACAAGCTGCAGTTACGAGGTTTTTGTTGAAAAGCATCAATTAGTTTCATATGAATCTGAATAACCGGTACTTTCATATGAAGTTGAATAATCATGATTCTTTACAGTGAAAAAGCTTTCCTAAGTTTTGTAAGCTAAGTACCCCTTGCAAGTCTAGAATTTTAAACAGAAAATTTTAATAGGACCCAAGCTCAATGTATACTGTAACTCTTTGCTAAAGAACAAAATTTTAGACTGGTCGAAAATGAAAGGTGATGCAGCTGACAAAAATATTTAAATGAAATATAATTTCTACTTCACTACACAGAAAATATTGAAACGAAATAAGGAAATGCTGGTTTTAAGCTTTTCCTTCCATAGCTTCAATATTTTCTAAAGCCTACCTTATATAAGAGGTCAAAACCAAGTCTTGATTGGGACAGGATTAAGTAAGTAAAGAGTTAAATTTAGTGAAAAGGGAAGAGGGGATATAAAATTTCAACAGGGGATTTTATACAAGGAAGTTGACACAGATAGCATGGGAAGTTAAATAAGTGGTATATAGTCCCTTCTCATTTCACACATTACCATATGGGATTTTTTTATAGACTTTCCTGAATTCAAAGATGCTGCAGACGACTGAATAAAAGTTTGCTTTTTTGTCTTTTTGCATAGAAAACATTATGGGAAATGAAGAAATTCCTAGTCACAAGCATTTTCTTCATTTTCCATAAAGTTTTCCTAGGCCTTAATCTTGCAAGGCATCGAAAATAGTTTTTATGTGGGAATAGGTTAAGCATTTATGTTTTTCAAAACAAAGCTTTTTAGGACTTGTCAGAATATATTTGTGCAACGTCCTAACAATTCAGCGTTGGAATGTTCCATCATCAAATGTTTACGTCACCCAAATAGGTTTGGATATGTAACAAATGTTTACACCATGGCACGAAAAATTCCAAAGTCACATGAATCAAATTAGGGGTGGAATATGTTATGTCAAGTTCAGCTCACCTTTATCTGTTTTAGATTTAGAAGTGGATGGTTTTGGAGAATTACTTTCTGCTGTTGGGGTCTTGTTTGCTTGTTCTGGTTGAACACTGGTATTGTCTTCAGTGGTTCTCTGGAATTACAGAAAAGGACCTCTACGGATAAGGCGAGAAATCTCCTTAAAAGGCTCAAATGGAAAAGTCATTTTTCAAAACATGCAAATTGATTATTATTTCGAACTGTATTGTTAGATATGTATCTAAATCATATGAAAACTGATTTTGTACGATCAAAACGATTCGACACGTACAGATGACTCTTGGTTTCTGTACCTACCCCCAAAATTACATTTTCTTACCCCACCGTTATTCATTAAACCAGATTTAAGTTTTCTTTAGTTTTATAAGCAAAAAATTTTCTGTAAATGTAAGGACAATTGGTGTTGAAATCATAAACCATTTTTCGATTTGTCCTTAATGCGCATGCGCATCATTGAAACGAGTTTAAAGGCGAAATCTTCCCACCAAAATTATGGCATATCAGGGTGCCCACCCTTTATATGGAATAAAATTCCCTGACTTTTCACTGACTTTTCCCTGACCAAAATTCATTTTTCCCTGACCCTTTTTTTGCGCTCAACAGCCTCATTCTCCCCCTAAAGCGGTCCGATCCATCCGCTATTTATTAAGATTTCTTACAATAACAATTCAAATATGATTGTTGAACTTACATGTATTAATAGAATCCTTAAAATGCTCAACTTTTTAAACATGATGAAGAGAAACTGCTCGAAATAGTTAAATACACTTTCTTTGACAACAATTGAAATGTTAATACTTATGGTTGAAGTTATGACTTGAGCTTTTAAAAAGTGTACACCTCAATACATAAGAGAAAATGAGAAATACTACTTCAGTCTTTGTCTTACTTAGTTTCAAACAACTTCCTGTGCGCATCATTCTCATGAAAAGTGTTTACATTTTAAAAATTAAAACTGACCAATTAATAAGGCCCTTATATTCTGTTTTTATTCGAGAGACAGGGCGGAGCCTAATAAACGGTGATTACATTCAAGCTTGAGGAGAATCAGCCTTCTCTATTAGCGGTTAATTGTCGGTAATAGTGCAAAACATTATTACTACAGCGTGAATCAAGCTGTAGTTACGAGGTTTTATAACAACACATTTTACAATCGCATATTCTTTCAATGTCGAAGTGTGTTTATGCTCGTGCCGCACGCTTTTCTCTTATTTCAACCAAGATATCGAGAAGTAAACTTGTCGAATAACCTCTTTGCTTAGCCACACCCTGAAAGGTGAATAAAAACGAAATATACTTATCTAGATACTTTCCAGTCAAAATTTCCTGCACTGATAGCATTTAACATGTATCTTCACTTAAAATATTATACTGTTCAGTAGTTATTTTCAGTCATTTTCTGGACAAAAAGAGATACCTCTGTGCATGTGTGAACAGTTTATCATTAGAACAATTTAATGTACATTTTTGACATACTGAATGCTCAAGTATTGCAATTTTAGAGCAATTTAAAACCAGCTTTGGGCTAAAATTTATTTTCTATCAATCAGGTACAAGTGCAACTGATGAATGTTTGTAGGAAACTGGTTAATATAACGGATACATTTGAGAGCCTTATTCACTTGACATCACTTGAAAGAAGACAGGTAACGTCTAAGTGATTTGGAAGGAGATGGCATATATGACCTAAATCATGTTACACTCATCATCAAACTCAAAAGCAATTAAAACCAAATGGTGCACAGTCCTTGCAGCTGTGCAAGTATTAACATACCGCACCACATAATGTAATTTCCCTCTTATTTTCAATATTTCTTTAACTTCTTCTGAAGGTTTTCAATATTTTTCTCTTCACTGTCAGCTTCTTTCCTCTTGCTTATAGATTTAGCCCTCAGAGCATTAGACTTCAATAAAAAATCCATTTCAAATGTTAAGCCTTAATTCAACATTAAAATGATAAAATGATTAGTACAGAGTCATGTTTAAAAGATCAACTGGTTTGTTAATTAAAACCTGAAAATGTCATAGCAATGATTATCTGTTTAACTTCATTTCATTTTCTTCTATTTGTTTTGTTTGAACTGCTTGATCAAAAGAAAATTTCAAAATTCCCTGACTTTTCCCTGACTTTTTAAGCTTCTCAGATTTCCCTGACCATTTTTCAAAATTCCCTGACTTTTCCCTGACCTTGAAGAAAATACAAATTTCACTGACTTTTCCCTGACCAGTGGGCACCCTGCATATGGTATACAAGTACTATTTTTAGTATATAAGTATGTCCCCCCCCCCCCCCCACCACCGTGACCCAGCAAATCCTTTTTACCAAGGAAGCCTATGATCCAGTTACACAACATATGTCAATGGGAAGCTGGGTCAAGGGGAGGAACGATGTTAGCCAGCCTTGGAAAGGTAGGTATGCCTCGGTTTTTGGCGGGAAAGTGCGCGTTTAAAGTTGTTTCAATGGTGCGCATGCGCAATATGGACAAAACAAAAGCTGCCATATGATGTCAACACCATTTATCCCTGTATCTGTAGAAAATAAATTGCAAATAAAAATAAAAGAATCTTCATTTTACCTCTTTGAATACCGGTAGTGTAAGAAAACAAAACCATTTAGGTGGGTACTAAAATCAAGAGTTATCGGCACCTATAGAACTTTTAAAATGACATAAAAATCGGTGTTTATTTCCTTTATTTGTCTACCTAACCATAAAGCTTAATTTTGTTTCTCAATTTGTTAGTTTTGAGAATTGACCCATCGAGCTGAGCCTTTTAGGGAGAATTCTCGCCTTATCCACAGAGGTCCTTTATGGAGACCCTTAGGATAGAATCCCTCAATTAGGGACAGAACATCATCACCTGAAATACTAGGGCAGACTCTATCCCTTAAAATATTTTTGTAAGGCAGATATAATATCCTATATGAAAAAGCAATGGCAGGCAGAATTACTTGGAAGAAAATGAAACATATTTCTATTTATACTGTACCTCAATAGTATCTTTATCTTGGCTTTGATTTTTTCTAGGTAAACTTTCATATACTTTGAAGTAAATGGGACTTTAAATACTATTCTCTTTTTTATTTGATGAATTAACATTTTTCATTTTTTATGGATCTACCGCATATACACACAAGTATGTAATAGGTATACACAGGTCAATGCAATACAATTCTAATCTTGAGCCTATTCATTGAATGGGCACTTAGAATTTCACTACATTAACCCATTCATTAAGTTAATCAATTTGATAAAATCTTCAAACTAACCTGTTCGGGTAAATAAAATTCAACATCTTCAATTTCCATGGACAAATCTTCATCATCATTGAGGGTGGGGTTTTGTTGTGTTTGTGTTAAACTGTTCTGCATGTTCATCTGTTTTAACATGGTCTGTCTTTCTCTGTTTGTCTCATCGATTGCTTTAATAATATCACTTGCACTTTGGAGTCTGGCAATTCCTGGTGAAAAATTAATTGATTAACGAATAAACATTTGTTTCATAAAGGTACCATATATCACATTGCATCATCTCCAATAATAAAGATATTATTGTTCTTTTTTAACCCTTTCACTGCCATAGGCGACTTTTGTCGACGAGGGGTTCCCTGCCATAGGCGACTTTTGTCGACAAATTTATGGGGACGAAATATATGAGTACCAACAACATAAAAAAAAAAAATTTATTTCATGAATTACCTTTAAATTTTGGTCACATATAGGTGCTTCATTTGTCTGTATGTGCTGAAAATTTGAAAGGAATCCATCAAATGAGTCAAAAGTTATGCATGTTTTTGTGAACAGGGTATCGAAATTTCTTCGAATTAATTCAGCAGTGAGAAACACGTCCGAAAAAAATATTTGGCAGTGAAAGGGTTAAAAGTTCATACATCATTTAGCATGTATTACACACTAAAATTAAGTTTTTTTAAGATTTTTGCATGTGGTCATTTCTTCCTAGATTGCATACATGCAAGAAATACCAATAGTAACAGCTAAACCTAAACTCGCAGAATCACTTTTAACAATGGACAACCTTTTTGGAATAAAACTCAAAACAGAACGTTTCTCACCATATATAGGCCGCGATCATAGCCCAGTTGGTACCCCATCAGACTCTCAGTCCGAGGTCCCAGATTCGACACCAGGCTGTGGCAAATATCCTTTCTGATAAAACTGCCTCCCACAAATGGTTTGATAATCGCTAACCTATGTGGACGAGCAGCTGGAGGCTTGGTAAGGATGTTGTGGTAGTACTAGTATATGTAGAAATGAGCAAAAGAAAAATCCATGGATAGGTGCTCCAGCCGCCACGATATGACCATAGCAATTGAAAGAGACGCTTAACCCAATACCACAGTGACGCCTTTTGACTCCTTCATAAGAAAAGGCTTGGGAAAACAACGTGGAAAACGAAGAAATTGCTTGTGACAAGCAATTTCTTCATTTTCCACAATGTTTTCTAACCCAAAATTGGAAGATTTCTAAAATTTCAAGAACTTGAAATTGTTGTTTGCAACACCTTTCAATTTGGAGCAGCCTAAAATTTTGTTGTTTGGGAAGGGGCTAAATGCCAACCAATCAACTCACCATATCTACTGACGGCCTCTTGGACCTGTTCTCGTGTATATCCAGTTTGTAACACAGCCAAAACATGGGGCTTAGACATCAGCTCTGATGGGTCAACTATCAAACCATTCTGGAAAAGGAGAAAATAACATTTTTTACAAAATATATATCAAGGTCTCTTCTGGAAAATTAAGACTTTCACAACAGTCTATAATTGTGATATCCAAATACTAGTCTTGATTTTTAGCTCCACTGGCCTTCAGGCCAGAGGGCTATTGTCATGGCGCTGTGTCCGTCGTGCGTGCGTGCGTCCGTACGGTCGTCAACTTTTTCTTTAAAAATCTTCTCCTCAGAAACTGCTGGATGGATTTCAATCAAACTTCACAGGAATGATCCTTGGGTGGTCCTCTATCAGAATCCTTCAATTAATGCTGATTGAACCAGAAAGTCTGGAGTTATCTGCCCTTGAATTAAAAAATGGCTGTTTTGACTTTGTTTTCACTCTAGCACTAACAAATAATGACCAATCAGGACAAAACTTGGCCAAAATGTTGGTGACAATAAGATCTTGACTGAGTGCAATTTTCAGCTTGATCTGAATATTATATCATGAGTTATGTGCCCTTGAAATTGACAAAATTGTCATTTTCGGCTCAATTTTTACTTTGTTTCACTCTAGCAATTACAAATATTTACCAATCAAGACAATAATTTAAAAGAATGTTGATGACAATAAGATCTTGCCTTGATATAATTTTCAGCTTGATCTGAATTTTATATCATGAGTTATGTGCCCTTGAAATTGACAAAATTGTCATTTTCGGCTTTATTTTGACTTTGTTTTCACTCAAGGAAGTACAAATATTGACCTATCAAGACAGGACATTGACACAATATTTGTGAACATAAGTTCTTGCCAGAGTGTAATTTTCAGCTTAATCTGAATTCTACATCATGAGTTATGTCCCCTTGAAATTGACAAAAATTCTTATCATTTTTGACCTCATTTTTACTCAAACAGCCATAAATATCTCCCAATCAATATGAAACTTTCTCATAATCTTACCGACCAAAAGATCTTGCATGGCTATAATTTTCAGCATCATCTGAATCTTAAATCCTGTTTTATGTGCCCTAGAATTTGACAAAATTGTTATTTTCGACTTTGTTTTTACTCTCTGTATATCTACAAAATTATTAATATTGAACAAGCACTTCAAAACTTAAACGAAGTTTAAGATCTTGCATTAGTGTGATTCTAAGCTTGATAGGAAGATAAATCCTCAGTTATATGCCTTTCCATTTGAAAAAAATGCTAATTGTGACTTTGTTTTCACTATCTAATCAACACTTGGATTAAATATTAAAATAATCTCAGGCCTGTGGAGCGATTCAAGACCTTCAGGTCTTCGAGTTCTATATGCCAAGTTTATTCTTGAACAAAATGTTGGCAAGTTTCAATGTACATGTATAACTTTTTTTCAAAAGTAACATGAATTTTGTTGAAATGTTTCCAACAATAAACAAAAGTGTCATGGTCACAATATACGCCGTCCCAGATACTAAGTTTTAAGGGGGTATAACTCGGGCAAAAATCAATGAACCATAAAATCCTTCCTTCATGCAAATCTACCAATTGATGTGATAACATTGACCAAGTTTCTAAAAGATCCAGCCAGAAACTTAGGAGTAGTTGCGCTCACAAGAAAAGTGGACGTACAAACGGACATATGGATGGACGGACAAACAGAGAAGATGACGCAAATATACAACTGCCTCCGGCGGCATATAAAAATCATTATGTGAAGAATATTTCATCCGTGTTTTTGCAAACTTTTGTTAATTCCTGAGTGATTCATCATCAATGCAAACATGAAAGAGGGAGATATATGTGGCCCATCACACTAAAAGGGACATTATCCGAACTCAAAAAATCCTAATTTTGACAAACTTGTCAGATTCAGCACAGGTCAACCAGATCCCACATGTGAGAAATGAAGATATAGTAAGGTATGGAAATCATTCTGGATTTAGAAAATT
Source organism: Fragum sueziense (assembly GCA_963680895.1). Classification (NCBI taxonomy): domain Eukaryota; kingdom Metazoa; phylum Mollusca; class Bivalvia; order Cardiida; family Cardiidae; genus Fragum; species Fragum sueziense. Next base: position 46,757,223 of record OY804595.1, read on the forward strand.
ACATAAAAGTGAAAAGTGTCGGCCCTAGTCTGGCTGCGCGGACTGCGCAGACTGACTAGGGTCGATATTTTTCACACACCCTTTAAGGTCCCTTTTAGCGAGAAGGGTCACATATGTTTATTATGTTTTGGTTTTCTTCCACAAAATAGAAGATCATTGTTTCCCGCTAACAGTATCACTAACCTGTTTATCTTTAAAGTGACATTTCACATTTATTTCATTTTTTAAAAGTATGTCTCGATGCAAAGATTTATTATTCTAATGCGTAGAAATGTTATCAGTTTTTTGAAGTTGTAATTTATAAGCGAAAAATACGCCTTTAAAGTTGAGACAGAATTGACAAATTCTATTTAAATCTGAACTGTTGTCCACAACAATTTGTTTAATTTTGGCACAAAGATATATATTTCTCGTAAACAGTTAAATATTTTGGCTTGAAATTTTCAGAATTTTCATAAGACAAGAGGACCATGATGGTCCTATATCGCTCACCTGAACCAAACTGATATGAGCAACACTTTTATTCAATTCAATTGATATTTATGATTTTAAGACTGAAAACTAACTTATGGTCAATAACAATATGAAAATGAAATTCATCAGAGATCTTATGGTCCCAAACATTGTGTCCAAGATTTGTCCAATAATTGTAGATTCTAGAGTGTAAACAAAGTCGAAAACGGCAATTTTGTCAAATTCAAGGGCACGTAACTCTCAACTTTATGATCAGATCAGACTGAAAATACAACTCATCTGAGATCTTATGGTCCCCTACAATGTGTCCACGTTTTGTCTTGATTGATTGATATTTGTAGTTTCTAGAGTGTAAACAAGAGGACCATGATGGTCTTATATCGCTCACCTGAACCAAGATGATATGAGCCACAGTTATGTTTGAATCAATTAATATTTGTGACATTAAGACTGAACAAACTTATGGTCATCAACATTATGTCCCTGTTTCCTCTTTATAGGTCAATATACATGTATCTGGTTGTAAAGAGTGAAAACAAAGTCAAAAACAAGAATTTTGTCCATTTCAAGGGCAGATAACTCAGAAACTGCTCGTCTAATTGTGCTGAAGTTCAAATTCATCCATGATCTTATGGTGATTATAACCATTATATCCAAGATCAAAGTTTTGTCTTGATTGGTCACCATTAATTTTGTGGTTGTTAGAGTAAAAACAAAGTCGTAAACAGCAATTTTGTCAAATTCAAGGGCAGATAAGTCAGGACATTCTTGTCCGATCAAACCAAAACAAAAACTAATCCGAAACCTTACATAATGTCACCAACATTGCGTCCATTTTTTGCACATATTGGTCAATATTTGTAGATCTATGCTAGAGTGTAAACAATGTCAAAAGTAGCTTTTTTTCTTTCAAGGGCAGATAACTCCTGACTTTCTGGTCCGATCTGACACATAATCAAACTCATCCAAGATCTTATGGTCACTAATATTGTGTTAAAGTTTTGTCTTGATTGGTCAATAATTGTAGATGCTATAGTGTAAACAAAGTCGAAAACGGTCCAAAACAACAATTTTGTCAAATTCAAGGGCAGATAACTCAGGACTTTCTGGACCGATCAAGCCAAAAATCAAACTCATCCGAGATCTTATGGTCACCAACATTGTGTCCAACTTTTGTATTGATTGGTCAATATTTGTAGATGCTAGAGTGTAAACAATGTCAAAAGTAGCTATTTTTTACATTCAAGGGCAGATAACTCCTGACTTTCTAATCCGATCTCACCCAAAATCGAACTCATCCAAGTTCTTACGGTCACTAATATTGTTTTTAAGTTTTGTCTCGATTGGTCAATAATTGTAGATGCTATAGTGTAAACAAAGTCGAAAACGGTAAAAAACGACAATTTTGTCAAATTTGAGGGCAGATAACTCCTGACTTTCTGGTCCAATCTGACCCAAAATTAAACTCATCCGAGATCTTATGGTCACCAACATTGTGTCCAACTTTTGCACTGATTGGTCAATATTTGTAGATGCTAGAGTGTAAACAATGTCAAAAGTAGCTATTTTTTACATTCAAGGGCAGATAACTCCGGACTTTCCGGTCCGATCTGACCCAAATTTTAACTCATCCGAGAGCTCATGGTCATACATGTTTTTATTAAGTTTTTTTAAGATTGGCTTATATTTGTAGATGCTAGAGTGTAAACACCAAATTGTTGACAGACGGACGGACGGACGTACGGACGGACATACAGACGGACAGACGGACGACGGACAAAAAGTGATCACAATAGCTCACCTTGAGCACTTCGTGCTCAGGTGAGCTAAAAACATGCTCTTTCGGACAGAATAAAAGTGAAATTTATGTAAAAATAATCGTGAAATGTCACTTGAACATACTGTATATAAGCATCGCCCTTGACCTGTCTGACATAGTTACATTGAGGGAACCATTTAGCATGCTCCTGCCAAGTTTAAGTATAATTCGACCCCATCGCTAACAAAATCTGTTGTTGTTTTTTGTTGATTTTATTAAATAATTATTTAGAAATCCTTGAGGAAAAAGAAGAAAATGCTGATAATCAGCATTTTCTTCTTTTTCTTCAAGGATTTCTATTTCAAAAACTGAGTGTCATTTTATTTTTGATAATCAAAAGATTTCAACTTTTACCAGAATTCTAGAGTATAGTTAAACAATTTAAAGAGACACTAACCTGCTTATCTTTAACATACTGTATAAAAGCATCGCCCTTGACCTGTCTGACATAGTTACATTGAGGGAACCATTTAGCATGCTCCTCCCAAGGTGTGTCCAGTGGTTCCCAGTCGTACAGTTCACCGCCACACCAAAAACATTTACACTTATCACCAGTTGCTGTGGAGTAGACAAATCTTTAATCAAAACTAAGTTATTAGAGGAACTCTGATGACATATGTTGTTTTGGAAACAATATGTTTCCTTATGTCAATTTCTGCAAACAATGGTGTCGAATTTTGCAATGACACTTACATACAGCTCATTAATTGTTGTAAGATTTTTGTTATTTTTCAGATATGAAATATATCAATAATGTTAAATAAGCTTAACACTCCCAAACGCCAAAATTTTAGGGTGATCCGATTGAAAGCTGCTACAAACAACAAAATACATGTTACTAGAGGCAAAATTAGTGAATAATGTAGCTCAGAAAACATTGAGGCAAAAGGAGAAAATGCTGATTATCAGCATTTTCCCCCTTTTCTTAATTGATTTCCAAATCCTATTTTCTTAGGGACGTCAAAAGCAGGTCTTGTTGGGGAAAGAGTTAATAGTTTATGAAAGAGTAGCAGCAAATAAAACCTAGCCATATAAAATTTTGCCATTTGGAAAAGAGTAGAAGCAAATAAAACCTACCCATATATAAAAGGCCAGCCTCAGCAAGGTCTCTTGGTTTTTGAGACATCTGTGACGGCCAACCCATAAAAGACTGCAGCCTCACATTGAAGTCCGACCACTGTGAATATTTAGGTTCCGGCCTGTTTCCCAACGATGCCAAATTTTGTTGTGAAGACATCGAGGGAAGTTGAGGCAAAGATGGAACTGACGGAATTTGAGGAAAACTTCCAGATGCATCTGATCGATTTTCCAGTGTAATATCGTTTAAGTTAGTAGAATGCCCGACTTCATCGTCATTACTGGTGACATTGCGTACAATATGATATGTGTGTTGGTATGTGTTAGTTGCTGGTGATGATGATGGAATATTCACAGTCGTGTTGTAGGTCTGACGTTGCCCCGGTAACTGTTGCTGGGGAGTTGCGTTAACACTTGGAACTAATGGTATGTTTCCACATTCGTAACCAAATGCTAACGGACATTCCGGACAGTTTCTTTTATGTTCGTTTTCGACAACATCATCTACTTCCCAATCTGATAAAATTCCTCTACAAAACACACACTGAGTTCTATCACCAAAATTTAAATAAATAAATCCATTTTGAGCCAAGTCTTCTTTTCTTACCGGAGCATTTGAGGGCCAATTTGAAAATGTTTCGAGTCTTTTAGCTTCAGATCTGTATAGGTTATACTGTGGTGGTTTAGGAGCAATGTCAAAACTTGGATGTTGTTGTTGTTGTTGTTGTTGTTGTTGTTGTTGGGGTCTTTGTGGTGTAGTTGGGGTACTGCGAGAAAAAGTTGAACTGCCGATGGCTATTGGATGAGCGGATGTATAGTTGTTGATCATTGCAGTCCGACTTGTTGAGAATATTGGCCGATCTTCCTCCACATTTGATGGTAATCTACTGCTGCCGTTGGACATGGCAGGTTCCCTAGGGCCCTGAAAGAGCAAAAAGGTTTCCATATTTAAATAATGCATTACTACCAGTAGTTGACAAAATTTCAGGATGGGCTAATACAATCGTAGCTGCAGACGACAAAATAGATATTGCTTTATCCATTACCAAACAAGAAGATTTTAAGCTTGACTAAATTGAAAAAGATGTAATCAACATGCTTAATATGAGCCTTATGGCCAAGTGCAAATAAGGTGTCACAAAATGTCAAAAAATGAACTTTTGTTTTTGTATGTTTGAGTTGTTTTTTATGGTAGCATATATGTTCAACTTTGCAAAAAAGTTATGTTTTGGGGGAAATTAAGTCTGATGTAAAAATTATTTGGGCTTTATTCATAATATTTGGGGCATATTTTTCATTTTTTATTGGTTTTATAAGGAACAAAAAAAGTATTTTTTCTCAGAGGACTGTCAATTATATTTTGTTTCATAGTAAGCCAATGCCATAAACAAACTTTTTACCCATTTTTTGTCTATTTCATTTGATTTTTTGAGAAAAATATTAAAATAAATGCTTTGAAAAGTAATGAGTTTTGAAAACATACTTGTATTTATTTATATTCAGTGAAGATAAAGCATCATATGTCTAATGAAATAATTTGAAAATAAAAAGACATCATAACTCAATAATAAAAAACAAGAATTACTTCAATAGTTCGTGTTGTTACATTGTAATATGCGATTTAAAAATGAACGGATTTGCCGTTACTGTTGGGACACCATTAGCTTCTGTGTATTTAGAGCCTTATAACATTTTAAAAAGGCTACTAATAAATGGGATATATAGGAGACACTCCACAACGGGAAATGCTTCCGGGTCGTAGTATACAAACATAGTTCCGTCAAAAATGGATTCGCTCCTTTTGTTGCATTGATTCTGTGTCTATAGAATAGGCAGATGCATGAAATGTGGTTCTGTACACTGGCAGACCATCAGTGTACTGCTAGGATGTGTTTTAATGAATTTGTTGGGAACTAGTTTCTTGCGCGGTCGTGACCTTTCATGGGGGTGTGTCACATGCAGATCCCGAAATAGATGGCAAATTTCAAGGGTGGCTGTGTTCACGGGTGCGTGATTTTAGCTGATGGTGCTATTGATACCACTTTCTTGGTAGTAAATTAAAGGCAAAGAAATGGTCTGTCAGGCAGACTAAGTAAAAGGTGCCACAAAGACTTCTGAGAGGAGCTAGAAGCTGCCAAATTGACCCATTTTACTATATATTTAATAGGCCCGATTCGTTGAGGAGTGACACCTTATCATCTTGGTGTTTAGATAGGATAACTAAGCATTGATTTCACAGGAAGATAAAAAATCTGGTTTACATGTATTTCATCATCATGTGAGTGCTCAAAGCCAAATAGTCAACTCCCTGATGGTGTAGCTACCTTAAAAATGGTTAATTGTATAAGAAACACATTGAAACAGGTAAAGAAGGGCATAGTTTCATTTAAAGAAAATTTACTGGATTCCAGGCAATTTTCCACAGATTAACTTCAAACTAAAGTATGTCCCAACAGTAACAGTTTTCTCCCAGCCAAAATATTTAAATCAATAGTGATAACTAAATGCATCTTCCAACTCACTGCATAAACCCTGTTTTCAATAGGAGAGGTCAAAATCATCGTAAACTATGTATTAAATAGTGCTTTTCATTCTAACAGATCTGCTAATGCCAGACAAATTTTGTTCTCACAATGACAAGAAAATAACGGACTGCACTGGTTGACCAATTATTCATGACTTGAAAGTTACTACAGCATTTTCAGTATATACTTGTAAAGTAAAATCAAACAGAAAATGTTAAAACAATCCACTACATGTAAATTGATTGAGAATACCAACTTATGAATGAATAAATATATGCATATACATTAATTCAAATTAAACTTCGCCTATGAAATTGTTGTTCTTGGTGTATTATCTGCATAATCTGTAAGACAGTATCTGATTAAAACTCTTGCAGGGCTGATAAATTGTGTATGGTAGTACTATTATGTATTATTACATAGTCATTAGTGGCTACGCGAATGTATATTAAGGTAAAACAAAATTGTTTAAATGATTATCTCATGACTTTTTGCCATTTTCGACATCTCCAAAGAGTAAAATTTAAAGTACATGTGCAAACTAATTTTTGTCTATATAATGGATATTTTGTATCTTATACGTAATCAAATTATAATATATGATGATTGATCGTATGAGCTTTATAATCACCTTCAAACATGTACAAGTATATTGTATTCTTTCTTAGAATACATGCATTGCATTTTATTTCAACCCCTTTTAAATGCTATGTTTGGGTTCCAAAGAAACAAAGTTTCAGTGATTAAATAACTTAATAAAAAGTATCATTTTTGACTTGGGCAAATCTGCATTTAGTTGAGGTCTACACAATAAAAAGTGGAAGAATGTCCTATCTTATCTATCAAATTTAGATTATATCAATTGCTACATGTATATGAGAAATATCTTGTTAATGAGATCAAGAATACATGTGCATCATAAATTGTAAAATTGCTTGCCATTCAGCATTCTGTAGGTCTAATAGAATTATATCAGTGTTTAATTTTTTCAGTAATGTTCAAACAATTTGAATCTTTTAATGCACTTTGTAGCTTGAGAAAGGTTTCTTGGCTTGCCAAGTCTTCTTGAAAATTAATGAAACCATTTTTTCACCAAGTAGCTCCTTGAATTAAATTGTCTAGAAATCTGTCCCAACAGTAACTGCAGCCATTTAATCAATTTAAGCATGCATTTATTACAGTAAGGTTTATGCAGTAATTCTTGGTCACTTGTTTTTTGTTCACAGACTCTTACAGATTAAATTTAATAAGTTTAATACTTACTGTCATTCAAAAAGAATCAATAGACTTTCAGAAGCCATTCTATTAAGGCCTGACTTTGAACCCCTGAAACGTTTGGCTCATTTGAAATTTAACTTGTAATGCTAGTATCAACTTATCATGGATGTCTTGAAGTTTCACAGGACAGCTAAGAAACATCTTATATAGTCTACTAGACAAGAGCAGCTTATCAAGAATGTAACCGTTACTGTTGGGACATTTTCCGTTACTGTTGGGACATTGTTTCTCTTTGATGTGCTTGCTGTAAATATGTAGGTACAACAAAGTATTAAAATGGAAAGTGTTTGACAACCATTCGGGAAAAATTTGGGCTGTGAATGAGGCCAGAAATTATCTGTATAATGATAATAGCTATCAAAAAACAAAGGCGGGGTGGCAACCGTTACTGTTGGGACAAAATTTTGTTAAAAGAAAAAGACTACCAAAATTTTGACATGAGATCAAAAAGAAAAAAGTGATGTAAATCAGAAACTACATCCTTTCCACCATGAATGTGTGCTATAATATCTCATGAACCACTTTCCTTGTGGTTGTGGCATCCACCCAAAGTGAAATACCCAGATTATGGATTTTTGGCCCATTTTGGGCGTTTTTTAAAAAATTCGCAAAAACAAAGAATTTCTTAATTTTTGACAAATTGTGTTTGTTTTCTCTTCAGAAACTGGCTCTAGCTGAGAAATTTAAAGACCAACATCCTGTTTACTGCTTAATGAAAAAAATATTTAAAAAACAAAAATGCATTTTTGATCAATGTCACACAAAAAAACTGTTTTTTTGACCTTTTTGCGATATTCAATCTTTTATATCTTTTGAACGACTCGACCGATTTGTCTGAAATTTTCAGCAAAATTAAAAAATGCATCCTTATTTCAGAAAACTAACCTATTTTGATGATACTTGTACAGATGTTTTCAAAATAATTTGCTGTTTCCTGGAACATAAATTTTGAATGCTTATTTGCACTTGGCCTTATATTGTGGAGATGTCAAAAAGAGTCATTGTGTGAGAATAAGATGAGTGGACGCGTTATTGCAGTCCGACTTGTTGAGAATATTGGTCGATCTTCCTCCACATTGGATGGTAATCTACTGCTGCCGTTGGACATGGCAGGTTTCCTCGGGCCCTGAAGTAGCAAAAATTTCGATATTTAACCCAATACCAGACGACAAAATTTTGGCATGCTCCCAATTGAAAGAAGTTGCAGACAACAATTTCAAGTTGATGAAATTTTAAAAATATTTTCAATTTGGGTTAGAAATTATCATGGAAAATGTAGAAATTGCTTGTTGCAAGCAATTTTTTCATTTTCCACAATGATTTCCCGAGCTTTTTCTTGTGAAGGAGCCAAAACGTGTCAATGTGCAGTAATGGTTTAACAGACCACAAATATTTATACTGGTCTAAATTGAAAGCTGCTGCAGATGACGAATTGGATATTGATAAAAATAGGATTTGTGTTTGACTTTTATAGCAGAAGCTTGGCACCAAAAAAAGGTCAAGCTCCAAGGTTGAAAGGTCAGGAGCTAAAAGGCCAAGGTTGCAAAGGAAAGATTTTGGCAGGAGGTATCCATGTTTAAAACATCTATGATCTAGTCTATATCTGTAATAGTCAGTCCACAACATATATGTCAGGTTTAAGTTTTTTTCTTTTTCTTTTTTTTTCAAATTAGGTCAAAGTCCAAGGTTAAAATTAAGAGGTCACCAATGAAAAGTCTTAGCAGGAGGTATCCATGTCTGAAATATATTGAATCTATCTGTAACAGTGCAGGAGATAAAGAGATCTGGTTATTTTTTTTGTTAGGTATGTTAGGTATGTCAAACCCTAATGTCAAGGTCACAAGGTCATAGACCCAAATCTGCATAGACCCAAATGAAAAGTTTTGGCTGGAGGTATCTATGTTTGAAACATGAAGGCTCTTAATCTCTAATGGTACATAAGATATAGCTGATACTTTTAACTTTTACGTAATTTTCTGAATCTGGAATGTTTTCCCTATTTCACCGATTGCTCATTTTCACATACAGGATCTGGTTGACCTATGCTGAGTCTGATCAATTTCTCAAATTTTGGATTTTTGGGCTTCTGATAAGGTCCCTTTTCGCATGACGGGTCACATATTCATGAGAAATAGATAGGGCTAAAGGTTTTGTGTACCTAACTAGGGTGATGCTGACAACATTTAACTTTTTCCCAAACGGCAAACTTTTGGCAAAATCCACTTCAAAAACTGCAACAAATGACAAAATGGAAGTTATTAAAGATAGAATTGTGTAAACGATGGCAAAGAAAATATTGAGACAAAAGGAGAAACTGCTGATTATCAGCAGTTTCTTCTTTTGTTTTAATGTTTTCCCAAGCCTTTTCTAATACGGACATCAAAACCAGGTCTTGTTTGGGAAAGGGTTAAAGGTTGACACCAGCTAATGTACAAAATGTCCTGGCTTGCTAAAAAGTTGGTAATCAGCATTTTTATCTTTTTCCTTTGTGTTTTCAAAACATTTAAAGCAAATAGATCTACAGTTTGGAAAAGAGTTTATATCATAAATTATGTTCTTCAATGAAAAGGTTAAGAAAATGTTAATGATCATAAATTATACATCATACCATAACTTTAATTCCAAAATATTATAAGGCACCAATTTCTAATCATTCAATTCCAAGAAAGTATCCAGTGTGTGTTTCGTAAATGAAAGCTGAATTCAATGGCTGAATATAGCCAGAGACTATGGTAAATTACTGCGGTATTGGGAAAGGCCCAACGAACTATACTCCTCACAAAAAGTTAAGCAACAAAAATAGTTTTCTCAATATTCTTTTTATCCACGCGGATTTTTTTGCAACGATTTGTTCTTCGGAGAGCCATATATATTATATGCTAAAACACACTTAAAAGAATATTCAATGTTATTGTCTCCAAAAACAGCGATCACGTGATATGAACACATTCACCCCAAAAACGTGCATGCAAAATGTGTCGCTTATACAGATTCGAAGCTTGGCATTAGCTCCGTATGTGCTCAAAACTCGTCAATTTGACAACTTTGATGTCATTAACATTTGGATCATACCGAAACTTCACTTGCTTTCAATTTAAGTTGCAAAATTATTGGAATGCTACAGGGTGGGGCAATACAGACTGCTGCTGCCATTCACGTTAATTTTCATCTCAGTATTGACTCAAGCGCAAAAAAATGGTACAATAAAACTGGACTGATGATAGACCGACCATGTTCAGGTCTTCTAAGATTAACAACAAATTGTGAAGACTGTTACATTGCAACCTTATCCCGTAGGAGCAGCCGCACAATGGTCAGATCGCTGCAAAATGTCCTCCAGAAGGTGTCAGGAAACAAAGTCGCCGCCTAAACAGTGAGAAACATACTTCACACAGAAGTTCTAAGGTCAAGGAGACCACGTAAACGGATACAACTTCCTCAAAAATATTGACAGCAAAGATTGATATTGACACATCCACATCGAAACTGGGGATCACTCGTTGGCGTCATATACTCTTAACGGACGATTCAAGAGTATACCTTGATTCATTCTGGCATGACACATGTATGGAGAAACGGAAATGAATGGTTTGCCGACGGTACCAACGCTGAACAGGGCCAGTATGGACGTGGGAGTTTGATGGTCTGGAGAGGCATCAGAGTTGGCCACAGAACAGAGTTGGTTGACATCAGACAAAGTACCAGGACTGGTGCAAGGTACATGTACGATATCATCATGCCTGTTATCATCCTTTTGGCACATTAAACAGGTTCAAACGCTATGTTAATGGATGGTAATGTCCGTCCCCATCGTTCTTAAATTGTAACTGAAGTTCTGTGGACCGACAACATCAGACATATAGACTGACCTGCTTAGTCTCTAGACCTTAATCCGATAGAACATGCTTGGGACATTCTTGAAAGGTGTGTCTATGGTCAGCATGTTTGCCCACAGACTCTGGATTAAATGCAACAGGTTTTGCAGACAGAATGGAGGAACATGCCACAACGGACATTAGACAGACTAATCTGGGTGCCAAGGTGTGATCGTAAGTGTGTTGAATCTGATGGGAGCCATATCAGGTACTAGACTCCAAATCATTGACTGAAGTGGCTGGCAAACGACTTTTTACACATTCTGAACTGCTGGTAAGTGGCACTTTGCATCATTATTTCGTCGGGACACTTTTCAGGGATTTGTAACTTTGTTGCTGTTTGATGATTTTACCAATCATTTACGTAATCTTTGTGATAAGACCCCAAACTTGTATAGTACAAAACAAAGACCATGAGTTGTGACAAAACACATTTGAGAAAGAAAAGTATCTTTATTGCTTAACTTTTTGTGAGGAGTATAGGTGAATCATTGATATGGGGGAATTTTGTACCCTTCACTTCTAGTATTGTATGTCAGAAATGGGTTATTTGTAAAGGTTTCGCTTGATAAACTTATTTACTCATTCCCAAACTGTACCATTTTAAAGCCTCACAATGATAACAATTCTAATTATTAACAGGAAAAGAAGAAAATGCCAGTTACTTAATTGTATTGGCTGATTTTCAAACAATGTTTTACATTGGCTCTGTGTTCAACAACTTAGTAAAAGGTGATTTAATGAGCTATTTGTATAGAAAATCTTAACCCTTTCCCAAACAAGACCTGGTTTTGACGTCCCTACTAAACAGGCTTGAGAAAACATTGAAACAAAAGAAGAAACTGCTGAATCAGCAGTTTCTCCTTTTGTCTCAATATTTTCTGTGTCATATTTCACTCAAATCACATCTTTATTATCATCAATTTTGTCTTCTGCAGCAGCTTTCAAATTGGACCACCCTAAAATTTTGTCGTTTGGGAAAGGTTAATAAATTTACACTCAACCGAAACCATATCATTGGTTAAGTTAGAAAAATGTTGTAATGGCAGCCTTATCAAGCTGCATTTACATCATTTTCTATCACAACCAATGAAACTTTAAAGTTATGGGCTTATGATGATTGGTTTGCTTTCGTAACCATACATGTCTTGTCTTTCAACTCTTTCCCAAAAGTCAAATCTGATCCTAATTCAAAGGAATCATAGCCGACAAAATGATAAACTTACTTAACCCATTACAAAACAGCAAAATTTAGATAAGTCCAAATTCAAAGATGTTGCAGATGACAATTTCGAGTGAATGAAATTTTACATTTTTTGGTCTTTCTTTGTAGAAAACATTGTGGGAAATAAAGAAATTGCTTTTAATAAGCAATTTCTTCATTTTCCACAATATTTTCAAAAGCCATTATCTTACGGGTTTTCTCACAAAGAGCCATTATGTGGGAATGCTTTAATATGGATTTATAGTTCATTGAAAGAATTGTTTCCAACATTTTCTCCTTTCTTTAATTTTCATGATTTAATTGAATCAATGTTTTCCTACAGTGACATTGATTATTATGATTTATTAGAGAAATGATTCATTAGAGAAAGCTAAAAATGTCTGACCTCCTGCCAACCATTTCGTGGTCCATTATATTCATTCACGTGGTTATTATTATCATGTTAACTTACATCCCATATCATAACCTCATATGATAGGGTACAATTTTATCCTGTTAAATGTGACTAATTTCTGACCAACAAATAGTATTTCATGGGTGTTGTAATAAAATCCCTTAACAACGGCTTGATTCAAGCCGTAGTTACGAGATTTTATAACAACAAAGATGGTTTATCAAAACATAACCATTAACAAAGTCTATTTATAGCACAAAATTCATTGCTATTGGTTAAATCATCAGCAAAATTGTTGATGGAGTATCTTAACCCTTTGCTAAATGACAAAATTTAGAAGCTTTCTAAATATCAGTTCTTCAAGAACAAGCAACAAATTTTAAAGTCACTGAAAAAAAGTTTACAATTATCTAAAATCAAAGCTAAGGTTTGTTTTGGGAAATGAATTTAGGAAAATAAAATTTGTCTTAAGTTAAATTTAAAAGGTTTCAATTTGCAAAACTGTGGGGGTATTATATTATTTATCAAATTTCAGCAGAGGCCAAAATAATTTTAATGCAACACTAAAAATTGTAATGTGAACATATCATTTACATCTTTTTTTTTTCTTCTCTTATATTGCTAGATTGCTATCAAATGAACAGAGGAATGTAAAGAATTGTTTACTACAATACTGGTATTATAAGAACCTTTCACAAAAACAAAGAAATTTTTAGAGGAAACTCATGGAAACATTAGAGGAAAAGAACAAGACTGTCATCCTGTCAGAACAACATAGTCAAATATTCTGAATATTTAACCCTTTCTCAAACAAGACCTGGTTTTCATGTCCATAATAGTAAATGCTTTTGAAAACATAGAGATAAAAGAAGAAAATGCTGACGATCAGCATTGTCTCCTTTTGCTAGATATTTTTTGCTATATTTTGCATAAATTTTATCAACACCAATTTTGTCATCTGCAACAGCTTTCAAAATGGAACACCACAAAATTTTGTCGTTTTGGAAACAGTAAACAGTGACAAAACACTAAAGTGAGCCATAAGAAAATATTCAAACAAAATGTAATGGGACAAAATTCAAATGAAATGTAATGAGACAAAAGTCAAACAAAATGTTTCTGAAAGACTTAACCCTTTACCGAACAACAAAATTTTTGCCTAGTCCAAACTCATAGGTGTTGCAGACGACAATTTCCATTTAACAAAATTTAACAACTTTTGGTCTTTCTTGGTAGAAAACATTGTGGGGAATGAAGAAATTGCTTGTCACAAGCAATTTCTTCATTTTCCACAATGTTTTCTAAAGCCTTTATTTTGTGGGGCGTCCAAGAGCGTCAATGTGTGGGAAAGGGTTAAGGGACTTGGCCTATAACCCTGCGTTGTCATCTAACACATCAAAGTTTCAATGCAATTACATTATTTTGTAGGCGTGGAGATACATGCATGATGTATAAACATACTTGCAAATAAAACATTTTTAAGTTAACTAGGGGACATAATTCTGTCGAAATGTCGGTCAGAGTTTAGGAATTTTGTATAGAACCCTGGCCTATGTTGTGGTCCCACCCACTGTCTTGAGGACTACATCCTTCAATTGGTGTTTTTTTTCCTTTCAAAAGCCTAAAAGATCAAGAAAACTTGGTAAAAATTTGTACCTTGGTATTTTCTAAACCACAAGGAAGGTAAGGATTGTATTGACAGTATGATCTGTGGTTTTTGGATCCAGTCCAAAAGGGGAACCCCAGTACAAATAAAAATAACTATAAAGATCAATTAACCATATTTTATGGATTATCCCTTTCCCTAAGGGCAAATATTTATAGCAGTTTGAAAGTTGCTACAAGCAACATAACAAAATGGATCTGTCAAAATGTAAACTATAATGCAAAATATTGAGGAAAAGGGAGAAAATGCTGTTAATCAGCATTTTCTTCCATATTTTCTAAAGCTTTAAAACATAGGAGTGTCAAAATATTTCACTGCCTGTGAAAGGATTAACCTTTTCCCAGATGATACTATTTTAGGCTTAATTCGATATTCAGAAACTATATAGCATAAAGAAAATTAGTTAGGGTCAAATTAAATCAGATCAAATATATTATCAGTTTGTTTACGAAAAACTGGGTTTATCTGAAAAAATTCTCAATCCTTGCCATTTCTTCATCATCTTATGGTTGATTTAACGCCAGGGATTTAACTCCATTTAAAATATTTCAGTAATGTTGGCAGCTGGATGATCACCTAACCATGGATTCTTGTTATTTATCTAACCAGTTTGAGTATAACCATGACATCATTTTCAAGTCCCCATTTTATATTTGCAAAGGCCAGGCATCCAACTCTGGACCCCTTGATTATTCCCAATCGAGGATCCAGGTATTTTTCCCAGGGGGGGTCATCCGATTTTTAACCCCCTTTTTCGCCAAATTTCAGGGGGGGGGGGTCAGGCCTACTGACCGCCCCCCCCCCCCCTCTTGATCGGCATGCAGATACATGTCTTACTGTGAAGGACTAAACATAACAACGGTTTGTCGTGGGGCACACAAGGACAAAAGACGCAGTTATTTCGGACATAAACAGTAATCTTTTTGATAACCCCTTTTTTCGCCAAATTCCAGGGGGGGGTCATGACCCCCTGACCCCCCCCTCTGGATCCGCGCATGATTCCTATCTTCTTTAGAAAACTGAAAGGACTATTATAGTACAACATGTATATATATAGTATATAGATGATACGTCTGCAAATAAATGCAGTCTAATCTCTATTATTTTAGGCCACTTTCACTTTCCACTAAATGAATCAATAAAAAAAATCATTGGACAAGAAAAATGTTGGAAGTCCTGAATATATAAGCTAAATATTTTTCTTCCAAGCCAAAACAAAAAGTAGTTTAATCAGATAAGCATAGTTGGCATTGTCTCAAAGGAATTCCTCCTGTCTTTCATTTTCCCTTAACCACATGTCATTATAGTACAATCCCAAAACATTGGAATGACATAAAACTTGGGCAGTTAACCCTTTCCCTAATCCAAAACAAATTCCTGATTTTCATTCACAAGAATACAAAATGTAGACAAACTTTGAAATTCCAATTTTCTGAACATTAAAGGGGCTCGTTCTATGTTTTTATGCTTCCGAACTGTTTGGAAACTCATATTTGTGCATGGAAAAACAATTAGCAATGGATAAAAACCTCAATCTCGGCGAAAAAACATTTTTCCTTTGCTATAGATCAATCCCTTACAAGCGTGTTTACACATTCTATTTTTACTTCAAAACAAGACAAGGTCAAGGTCAACGAGACACACCTCCGCGATATTAACACACCGTACAACCGGCTGTGTGGATGACTGTGACCTTCTTTGCGAGGAATACGTGAAAAGGTTTATTTTGTACAAGCACTGAACATTTATACGCGTATTTATCAACTATAGAATACCAAAGATCCTTTCGTTTATTTATAAAAGTAAATTCATTTGACCTACCATGCACATGACATCAGATGCCGAATCTGTCTTTGCTGACTTTCTACGCAGCCGGTTGTACGATGTGTGAAATCTCGCTGAGCACATATGACGTATCTCTGACGTAATTGATTTTTGAAGGTTGGGCATATGTAGCCGTTACAAAACAAAAACAAAGGACGACCAGCATGTTATTAATTGACTTGGATTTTAATACTTAATAAAGCTCGACGAGAAGTTACAATGGACATACATGCTCTACCCCTTCAGGTTGGTAATTTCATACGTTATTTCTGGTTTGTAATTATTGTGCCATTTGCATTTTCGACAGCCTAGCTCGTCGCCCTTTAATATATCTGCCTACTTGATAAACAGTGATAATTCAGTGAAATCATTCACATTAAAGTATAGAGAAGGGTTGAAGCTAAAGCTGAAGTTAAAATGTCACACAAAAACCGTACACTTGGGGCATTTTTGGGGTGTTTTTTCAGAATATCTTTTTACCTAAGTGAAATATCACAACAAAATTTGCACTCAAGTTTGCCTCATGGAAACACATCTTTTAGACCTATTGAAAAGCATTCTATAAAACCTCTACTCTCCATTGCCGAGGTCTATTGATTACCATCAAATATGACCTCTGCAATTTTCGGTACGCCAACAGCCTATTTGGTCGTCATAATCTAATTATAGCACACCATTTGAATTATCAAATCAAAATCATTAATCAAAATCATTCAGTTTTATCTTGCATGATCATTACGTATACATTACGTCGCTTCTATTTTTGGCTGAAGCCGGTAACATTTGAATTATCGAATCAAAATCATTCAGTTTGATCTGGTTTGATTACGTATACATTACGTCGCTTCTATTTTTGGCTGAAGCCGGTAATTTGAAGCGTCAGCCAATGAAAATTTGTATCAGCTTTTTGAATTGTTTTGGTGTGTATCGAAAACGATTGGATACTGAAATCCCGCCAAGGCCCCGAGATCAGACGTGAAATGACCCCGCGAGAACAGAGCTCATTCTATCGAAATGGAATGTAGAGATAATGTGCTCTGTTCATAAGAGAGTATAAAACCTCATGCTGAAGAAATATTCATCAAACAGAGATAGCTTGGAAAAACATTGAAAGAAAGGTAGACAATAGAGAAATTGCTGATAATCAGCATATTTTCCTTTTCCTCAATGTTTGCAGTACATGTACCAGAATCTATAACTAAAATATTATCTTCGTCTGATATCTATCTAATTATCTGCAAATGTTTCAATAGGGAACAATTTTATCCACTTGACCAACCGTGACGTAATTTTGGACAAACAAATAGTTTTCCATGGGTGTTGTTATAAAATCTCATAACTATGGCTTGATTCAAGCTGTAGTTACCAGATTTTATAACAACACCGACGGTTTATAAAAACGTAACTATTTTTAGAACAAAATTCATCGCTATTTGGACCAGTCTAGCTCTCAAAGGGCACTTGGTTTTCCTAGATGCTATAGATCATAGCATTTCCTGCAAAAATCAATTCATTCTTGATAAATTAAAAATCATGTGTTAATGTAAACCCTTTCCAAGACAAGGCTGGGTTATGACATACTCATTAGACAAGGTTTGTGAAAACATTGAGGCAAACGAAGAAAATGCAGATAATCCACGAGAACCATGACATAATGTTGTGTCTGTATTCAACATTGGATGCCGGATTAAGTCTAATTCTCTTGCTGCCCTGATATAAGCATTTTCATTGGATGCCACAGAATCTCATTGCTTCCAATCAAATGCCTCAGTACATCTGGCTGTTATGTATAAAAAATTCATGGTTGCGGGAAGTAAAATGTGTTGCATCTGCAACTCCAAAACAGTGAAGACAAGCGATTTTTCCTCAGAATTTTACTGCATTGAGAGACTGCATTTTTCAATTTTCATTTAACAAACTATTACATTAAAAATTTTGTGACAACTCAACCAAAAAAGCAGCTAAATTTTACAATTTTCCCAGTCAACAGAATGTGGAAAAGAATGTGCAGTAACGACGTCATCAATAATAGAAGAAATAATGTCAAAAGCATTTAGAACGAAACATTTGATTGGTTGCCACTCCAAACAACCAGCAAAACAACCGCAATACAGTCGTTCTCAATTCCAGTGAAACAAATCTCACTAAACCCTTTCCTAAACAAAACTGGGTTTTGATGTCCCTAATAGAAATGGTTTGGGAAAACATTGAGACAAAAGACGAAACTGATGATAATCAACCATTTCTTCTTTTGTATCAATATTTTCCTTGATATATTGTACATGTAATCCTTTTTTATTAACATCCATATGGTTGTCCAGGGTGTCCAAAAACCTCTAAATGGGTTTTTTTTTACCCCCAATATGAATTTTGTACCCCCAGTTTTAGAAAGCAGCCTTCTTTGTCTCTAATAGAGCAGTGGCGGATCCAGGGGGGTTCTGGGGGTTCAAACGAACCCCCTTATGTAGCCTAACTATTTCATTTTCATGCAGAAATTCAGTCGTCAAAAGTCTAGTTTTACAGTAAAACAAACCCCCTTTCTGTAAAAACGAACCCCCCCTCACAGAAATCCTGGATCCGCCGCTGTAGAAGGGATGCAAGCATGGTGTAAAAGTATGGTTTGTACCCCCAGATTTGAAAGTCGGTGGAAACCCTGTTGTCTGTAGTTGCTTTCAAATGGGAACGGCCCAAGTCTTTATTATTTGGGAAAGGATTAATACATAAAAGGGAATACCAAGGAGCCGAAGGAAAGTTCAACCTTGGTGGCAGGTTGTTTCTCTTTTTCTATTTTAATAAATCATGGATAAAGGCATGGGTAGTTATTGGTTGGTTTATAATGCATGCAAAACAAATGCATGTACATTTCCGTAAAAAGATAATCGGTCTTTTCGGTTCCAAGATCAACTAACTAATTTATTATGGTGACATTGAATTTTGTTTACATTTCAATGTTCTAACTTCTATTTTTAGTAACACTGGAATTTCCATTTCTGCTTTGTTAAAAACGTTTTATTTCGTGTCTTTCTTGGCCTTCAATGATCAGATAAATATTAAGTTATCTGCATAAAACAATAACTTACAATATGCGATTATCCGAGAGTTGAAAATTCAACTGTCTGTGCTAGAAAATCACTTTTTAGAAGATGGTATTTTCTGTGCGTCCATTTTGACTTTTTTTCTTAACGATTACCTCCCCTGAAAAAAGCGGGGGGGTGGGTGGGGGGGGGGGTTAGTCTGGGACCCTCTCCCCTGTTATTTTTCCCCCAAAGAATGCCTTTCATACTTTCCCAAAACGGCAAAACATTGGACTGTTCCAAATTGAAAGCTGGTGCAGACGACAAAAAGCGAAAAATAATCAACGAATCAAACAAATTAGTGCACATTGTACAAGATGGCCTAAAGGAGGCAAAAGGAGAAAATGTGGATTATTATCTTCTTCTTTTGCCTCAATGTTTTCCCATGCCTTTAACATAGAGATGTCAAAACGAGGTATTGTTTAGGAAAGAATTAACCTTTTTTCCTTTTCGTAACATAACTTGTTTAGACATCGCTTCAGCAAACATTGAAGCAAAAGAAACAAGATGTGTTTGTAGAACACAAATTCCCCCAAAATTGCCATTTTTCTAAAGTGTTAAGTTTCAGTGTAAATGGTTGATAAGGGCTGACAAATGACCAAGGTCATATTGCATGGAACAGGTAGAAAAGGCAACTGTTAAGTTTTAGGACGGATGCACAGACAGACACAAGTAAAACAATATGCCCCGGATCTTTCGAAGTGGGGGGCATAAAAATGCTAGCATTACTTTTGCCTCAATATTTTCTGTGCACAATCTGCAACAGCTTTTGATTTGGACCACACTATATTTTTGCTGTTTGGAAAAAGGGTATAAATGAAAAGGTGCACAGATAGCAAAATGAGTGTTTTTTGGGTGTAAAAATTTCCTGCTGTAAAAACAGAAATTTAAACTAGAACTGTCGCAGAGCGGACAAATACCCCCCACTAGCGCCCTGTCACAGAAAAAGTGCTGTAGGTCAACCGGTTCTTGACTTAGAGCAGGGAAACGGATTTTAAACAAAGTCTGATTGTGACCTTGACCTTTGACCTTCGTGACCCAAAAACAATAGGGCACCTCCTTGGGTCATGGGCAACAACTGTGTAAAGTTTCACGATCCTAGGCCAACCGGTTCTTGATTTGGAGCACTAAAACGGATTTTAAACAAAGCCCGATTGTGACCTTGACCTTTGACCTTCTTGACCCAAAAACAATAGGGCACCTCCTTGGGTCATGGGCAACAACTATGTAAAGTTTCATGATCCTAGGTCAACCGGTTCTTGACTTAGAGCACGGAAACGGATTTTAAACAAAGTCCGATTATGACCTTGACCTTTGACCTTTGTGACCCAAAAACCATAGGGCACCTCCTTGGGTCATGGGCAACAACTGTGTAAAGTTTCATGATCCTAGGTCAACCGGTTCTTGACTTAGAGCACGGAAACGGATTTTAAACAAAGTCCGATTGTGACCTTGACCTTTGACCTTCGTGACCCAAAAACAATAGGGCACCTCCTTGGGTCATGGGCAACAACTGTGTAAAGTTTCATGATCCTAGGTCAACCGGTTCTTGACTTAGAGCACGGAAAAGGATTTTAAACAAAGTCCGATTGTGACCTTGACCTTTGACCTTGGTGACCCAAAAACAATAGGGCACCTCCTTGGGTCATGGACAACAACTGAGTAAAGTTTCATGATCCTAGGTCAACCGGTTCCTGACTTAGAGCACAGAAACAGATTTTAAACAAAGTCCGATTGTGACCTTGACCTTTGACCTTCGTGACCCAAAAACGTTAGGGCACCTCCTTGGGTCATGGGCAACAACTGTGTAAAGTTTCATGATCCTAGGTCAACCGGTTCTTGACTTAGAGCACGGAAACGAAAAAGTCTATGGACGGACGGACGGACAGACAGACAGGGTGAAACCAATATACCCCCCTCTACTTCGTAGGTGGGGGGTATGATTAAGTTAAATGAGGAGAAAAACATTTTTACCAGCATGTTCTTCTTTTTTCTAAATGTTTTCCAGATTATCCTGTGTAAAGGTCATTGAAACAATATGTTTTTCTCCAAGACTTGGGAAACATCGTTAAAATTTTGCGACCCGAGATTGACCCCTTGACCCCATTATCCGACACACAACCAACTGATTTATTACGGTGTATAATCATGTGCCTCAGAATTTCCGATAATCTTCAATATCTTTTTTAATACTTGACCAATTTGGTTTGAAGCACAGAAGGTGGAAAAATGCCAGAAATAAGCTGGATGTGTTGGATTTTTGAAAAATCAACTAATAAAAAAGTTATTGAAGATAAACCAAAATTTACAGAAAATATTGAGGCAAAAGAAGAAAATGCTGATTATCAGCATTTTCTTCTTTTGTCTCAATGATTTTCCAAGGCTTCTCTCTTAGCGACGTCAAAAGCAGGTCTTGTTTGTAAGGCTAAAACAAGCGGCCCGTACCAAGGTGCAAATTCGTTACCCGATGGTTATTTTTGGCTTTCAACTTTTACTAATAATCAAACATATCTACATTGTATACTGTCAAATACTTATATGCCATTGAGAAAACCTGTTGTCGATGATCATAGCAGGTAGGAGGAGGACTCATTTGGAAACAACTAGACAGCCCTGGCAGTCTGGAAGCGCTCAACAGGCATGATTGTTTGTCTTGTTGAATGCAATTTCAAAGGTTCAGGCTGTGCAAACAAGCAAATGCATGACCAAGCTGAAAAAAATAAGCAAGTAAGATCATAATTATAGTCAGTAGATTCTGTGAAAGTTCTGAATTGATTAGTCAATACTAATGGTTGTTAAAGTGTAAATAAAGTCGAAAATTGCAATTTTGTCAATTTCAAGGGCACATAACTCATGACGCAAACTTCAGATCAAGCTGAAAATTACACCAAGGCAAGATCTTATAGTCCACGGTGGGTAACCCACGTGACTTTTGGGAAGCGTTAACACCGAAAAAATCGTCCACTTCAAGGTATGTTTTGTTTAATTTCTCAGCTTATACTCTATTGATTTTGACGAGATAAAGTGCACGGAACGCGCCTTTGAGAGGGCTATTCCCGTCTCTAACTCACTCTGCTCCAAATACAGTGGTTTCTTCAAACATTCGAGCCAAAGTGTTTGTAAGTGCAAAACGAAAGTGGGAAGCGTTCACATGCACCGAAAAAAAACTTTCGCTTGAATGTTTGAAGAAACCACTGGATTCGGAGCAGAGTGAGTTACAAACGGGAAAAGTCCTCTCAAATGCGCGTTCCGTGCAATTTATCTCGTTAAAATCAATAGAGTATAAGCTGAGAAATTAAACAAAACATACCTTGAAGCGAATGATTTTTTCGGTGTTAACCCTTCCCAAAAGTCACGTGGGTTATCCACCGTGTAGTCAATTAGTCAATATTTGTAGTTGCTAGAGTGAAAACAATGTCAAAATAGAGCCGAAAATGGAAATTATGTCAATTTCAAGGGCACATAACTCATGATATAAAATTCAGATCAAGCTGAAAATTATACCAAGGCAAGATCTTATGGTCACCAACATTCTGTACAATTTTGTCTTGATTGTTTTATTTGTAGATTTTAGAGTAAAATTAAAGTCAAAACCAGCTATTTTTGACATTCAAGGGCAGATAACTCAGGTTATTCTACTTCAATCCAAATTTTTTGAAGGAATCTGAGAGAGTCACCCAAGGATCATTCCTGTGAAGTTTGATTGAAATCCATCCAGTAGTTTCTGAGAAGAAGATTTTTAAAGAAAAAGTTTACGGACGGACGCAGGCACCGACGGACGGACTGATGCACGACACACCACCATGACAATAGCCCGCTGGCCTGACGGCCAGTGGAGCTAAAAACCACCAGTAGAAACATACAGGAGAGTTGACTCGGCTGTGTCATAGAGGTGGATTGCTCCTAGCTGCGATATCGTCCCCATGAACTTTGATGATTTTGTCGTACATTCATGACTCCTGACAAGGATGAAACAAGATGTGTTTGTGAAACACCAATATCCCTGAAATAGTCATTTTTCTAAAATGTTAAGTTTTCTTGTAAAGGGTTGATACAGGTTAACAGATAACCTTGAGGAAGGTCAAATTGCATGGAACAGATAGATATCATTGAAAGAAAGTTGCATACCAAATTTGAGCTTTGTATGTCAAATACTTTTGGAGAAAAGGCAAATGTTAAATTTTCGGACAGACAGACAGACTGACATGAGTAAAACAATATGCCCTCGATCTCTCGATACGGGGAGCATAAAAAGTCAGTTACAATATTGCAACTAGATTGCTCCTATCAGCCTACTATAATCAAATTGAACCACCCAAATTTATAAATTACCAATTTGTGCGGCTACTCAGGTACCCGCAGGTCGCGGTTAATTGTCAGACAGGTACTTAGGTACAAATTGTGGCCTTGTTTCAGCCCTATTTGTTTGAACAAGGGTTAAACACATTTGAGCCAGGACCTAGAAAAATGTCCTTTAAGGCTTCTGAGCCTAACATGGTTCCAGATCAGCCTGCATATATACGCAGTCTGACCAGGAACCATGTTGTTCTCTAATGGCTTAACCATGGTCTGTAGCAACCATATGAGAGTAGCATAGATCCATGTCAGACTGCACCTAGTCACATACTGATCTTGAAACATGAAAATCTTAATTGCTACAAGGAATTAACCTATTTCCAACTGAACTGAAATTTACATTTTTAGATCTTTTTGAGAAGAAAACACTGTGGGAGTTGTAGATATTGTTTGTCACAAGCAATGTTTTCCAATGCCTTTACAATCGTGGGGCGTCAAAAAGGGTTTTTAAGTGAAAAAGGGTTAACTGGAAAAGTTCCCATTTATGTCAAAAATAGGTTTTACAAAAACATAAAAAGATAGGATTATCGAGTTTCTATTTATTTCATTTCACATATGAGAAATAAAAGCAATTTCATAAATATAATTTCATAAGTAAAGTATATAATGTAGACATTAACAGACTCTTGGATGAGCAGAAACCATGCCATCCTCTTTTTGGCTGTGGGTAAGTAAATCTTAAAGTAATAGGGTTTATGAGACACATTAAAACTGGATGTAATCAGTGTACATCTGGTTTGATCTGGGTAAAAAAAAAAAATTCTATCGAATATTGATTTAACCTTTCCCAAACAACAAAATTTCCGGGTGATCCACTTTAAAAACTGCCACAAATGACTAAATAGAAGATATTACCATTTTTCTTATTTTACCTCAAGGCAGTGAAAACTAGCTTAGGGCTCAGGTGAAAAACTATTGTAATTATTAATTCATATACTCTTGCAATTGTTACAGTCTTGTACAACGTTCCTTATACAGTAAGAATACAGAATGATTCTTTCTCTGATGATGAATTGATTTTATGATAAATTATAATATTTGATATGCTTACAAATGCTGCAGTATTATTTGTGCTGCTTTCTACACATTACTCTAACTTGATTTTTGACTACCTCTGTAGAGTTCTTTAAGTGCTGAGAGCAAGGAAGAAAATACTGATTATGATAACCAGTATTTTCCTTCTTTTTCCAGTTTTTTCCTACTTTATAAATCATAACACACAAAGATTTTGTCTGTTTAGCAACTATTTTGTCATCTGTGCTATATTCCAATTCGGATTAGCTTATAATTTTGTCATGTGAGAAAGGATTAATGCATAATTTACACAGACTGTTGATATTTGTTATTTTGCTTTGTTGTATATACATGTACTGGTTTTGTAAATATACTAGGCAAAAAAAGAAACGCAACTTCCTTTTCAATTCCTTCTTACGCAAAGACAACAAATCAGATTTGAACAAAATGTAATACATCTAAAGCATTAACATTTCACCTTATAAATTCCACAAAATCTTGTTTGTAGTAAATTCCATTAATAAGAAAACACCCAGTTTACACCGGGCGTCAACACAGTTTGACAAAAAAAAGTGTATGCAGGTCGAAAAACACATTCTCTTTCGTTCAGTTTGGACCGATTTTCGAATGTTGTGCAGTCCATGCAATTTATTAGCGGTCTCCATTGCATTCTTAAACCTATCCCGTAGCTGGCGTTAACCTGATGATACGGTTCTGCCTAGACCACGGTGGATAATCACGTGATGCAACAATTTCAGAAAATCTTTAACAACTTTGTTAAAAATCGACCAATTTGAATTCGGTTTGAAGCAGAGAAGGTGGGCAGCCGTCACGCATTAGATGAGCGTGAAAACCGTTAAACTTATAAAAAAGTTATTGAAGATAAACCAAATTTTGTGTTTATCTTCAATAACTTTTTCATCAGTTGATTTTTCAAAAATCCACGCTTCCAGGTTATTCCTGACATTTTCCCGCCTTCTCTGCTTCAAACCAAATTCAAATTGGTCAAGTATTGACAAAGTTATAGAAGATTACCGGAAATTCTAAGGCACGTGATTATACACCGTGCAGACGTCATATCTCTTGCACGTCCGCTCCGTGCTCGTTCAGTTGTGGTCCCATTGAGAGCCAACAGCGTAAACATTCGAAAATGTGTCGATTTGTTGCCCCATCAATGCTTTGCAACAACATTTTGACTTTTTCAAAGAAACAAAATCCGTACTGCAGACTGGCGCTGATTTTGGCACAGCCGTGCTATGCGTAGGGTAGTGAGAAGTCTATGAACGCTTTGGCATCTTCTTGGTCTATGTTTTAGCTTGTGTTTGAAGAAAATTTGTTATGATAGTAGTCATTTAGAAACCACGACAGGGGAAATCAGTTTTTAACAATTTACTATGAATCACGTGATGAATTTACGACATCTGAAAAAATGACACAATATCTATGCGTATGGATGCAGGTATATTAAAAATGTACTCAATATCCATTAAAAACATATTTTGTCGAAAATATTACGAAAAATTGGGGTTGCGTATCTTTTTTGTTCTAGTATATTTGTAGAGGCCCACAGGGAAGACTGGGTTTATCCCAACTGTGCTGCCTCGTTAAATAAAGTCTTTATTATTATTATTATTATTACAAATAGAATTTGTGTAAAATATGGCATGGAAAATATCGAGACAAAAGGAGAAACTGCTGGTTATCAGCAGTTTCTTCTTTTGTTTCCACATTTTCCCAAGCCTTTACTATTAGGGACATCAAAAACAGGTCTTATTTTGGAAAGGGTTAACACAATGTTCCAACAATTTTCCAGTCAAATTAAGTGGCTGATGCACCAAACCATCATGGTATTTCTCACAAAAGTACAAATGCAACAATGACAACATCCAATCGGAGACACCAGCTAACCCATCTCATGTAGATGAATCACATCCAATGCCAAGAGAAAATGACTTGTCAAATGTCTTAACCCATTACCATACAGTGACTCCTTTTGACTCCCAACACTATAATGGCTTTGGAAAACATCATGGAAAATGAAGAAATTGCTTGTGACAAGCAATTTCTTCATTTACCACAATGTTTTCTATTTAAAAAGACCAACAAACTTTAAATTTCATTCACTTGAAATTGTCGTCTGCAACATCTTTGAGTTTGGTTTAGTCTAAAATTGTGTTGTTTGGTAATGGGTTAAAGAATATTGGCCTAGCTAGGATATGATATCAGTATATTCAAATTACATGCAGTAAGTTTCACTTAATTTTGTTGAATGCAACTCACTTTAAGAGAAAGCCTGGGAAAATATTGAGACAAAAGAAGAAAAGAATGCTAATGATCAGCATTTTCTCCTTTTGCATCAATATTTTCTAAGCTATATTTTATTAAACAGTGGATTATTGTCTTGGATTATCATCATTACAAAACAGTGATTTGACAACATTGTAACAAAATGGAAAAATTAAGACAAAATCCGAGAATGGACTGGCAGGCAACACTGTTACAAATTTGGCGAGTGCCTTCAAAAAGTTCATAGAACATGCGGAGTTTATGTTTGGAGGACCACTGGAGAAGAAATTAGACGAGGCCAAATGTAACTTTTATGTTATGGATTGGAGAAAAGGATAGAGTGATTTTCACATGGAGCGTTGCAGCCGAAGAAAAAGAGTGTCTGGAGTCTCTGGACACATACATGAACGGATTTGAGGCATTCTGTAAACCTAAGTCTAACACAATTTACAGTAGATTTCTGTTAAAATCCAGGACACAAAGAGAGAGTGAGACATTTGACGAATTTGTGACAGAACAGAAACTACTATTATGGGACTGTAACTACCCAATCAAATTTGGAGAAGAGATGTTGAGAGATCATATCATTTTTGGAGTGAGATCACCCACAGTGAGAGAAAAGCTGATAAGTGAGGGCTCAGACATGAGTCTTCAGAAATGTCTGGACATTGCCAGGACAAGTGAAATAAGCCGGACTCAGTTATCTATGGACAATCCCGGTGCAGTTGAAGCTGTGGGACAAACAACAGACGGATGGGCTACAATCGAAGACAGAGGAACGAGAAACAGCGAAAGAGACGAGAGAAGCAAAAATGCAATTAAGCGTGAACTTGTACACACTTCTGACAAACGCTGCCCAGCATTAGGGCAAAAGTGTTATTACTGTGAAAAATTCGATCATTTTGAGAAAATGTGTATAAAAAGGATAAATGATGTAAAATCAAAGAAAGTCAATGAGGTAAGGTCCAACTTTTCTGATTTGCATGATTTAGTTGATCCTGATTTTGAAGTCAATGCTGTGCACCATGACAGATTGACAAATGAAGCATTCGTTGATATTGGTATGTATTTGCAACGCAACTCTCAAAATGAAAATTGACACAGGTGCCCAAGTTAACGTTATTCAAAATACTATAATTTGCCAAATTATGCACCATTAATACAGACAGATAAATGCTTGAAAAGCTATGATGGTAGTCCGTTAAATATGGTTTTGTCAAAATGAAATGTAAATTCAAGGGAAAGGTCACAAATGAAGAGTTTATATTGTAGACACCCCCACAAAACACCCCATTCTTGGTCTTGAGACATGTACGTCACTAGGTATAGTTAAGTTGACATATACAGTGAGTTCTGACAAGAGACGATATTATGGATAAGTACAGATATGTATTTACAGGTATCGGTGAATTACCAGGTGAATGTGAAATTAGTCTGCGACAGGATGCCAAACCTGTCATTCACCCGCCGCGAAAAGTGCCTTTCGCGATAAGAGACAAATTGAGGACCCAACTTGAGGAGATGGAGAGAACAACACTTAACTGTAAGGTAACAGAACCTACAGAGTGGGTCAATAGTTTGGTGACCATACAAAAAAGTATCGGGTCATTACCGGTATGCCTATGCCCTAAAGACTTAAAAGATGCGATACAAAGACCGCATTATCCAAGCAAAACAATTAACGACATATTGCCAGACTTTCTCTAAGCAGAAAAGTCATCAATGTACACAACGTTCAATACACCCTTTGGAAGAAGCTGCTTTCTGCGACTACCATACAGTGTTAAATCGGCAAATGACTTGTTCACACAGAAAATGGAGGAATGCTTGGAAGATCTACCTGGTGTTAAGACCATTGTAGATGACGTAGTGGAATATGGCAAGGATCAGGTCAAACATGACAGAAACTTAGACTGTCTATTGACTAGATGTAGAGAGAAGGGTATACGATTAAATCCGGACAAAACAGAGATAGGGAAACGAGAAATTCCATTCTTTGGTCATGTTTTGACAGCGACAGGCCTTAAAATGGACCCTTCTAAGGTGAGGGCCATTAGAGAAATGCCTTCCCCAAGAACAAATGCAGAATTGCAGACAGTATTGGGTATGATTACTTATCTGCAGCGCTTTGCCCCAGAAATAACGATTAAGAAACAGGTTGAATTTGACTGGAGCGAGGCATGTGAAAATGCTCTAAAGCGGGTCAAAGATGTGATTACGCAAAACCCGGGACCGGTTTTGACGTATTTTGATCCTAAAAAGAATACCGTATAACCTTACAGGTAGATGCATCCAAATTAGGACTAGGAGCAGTGTTACTGCAAGACGATAGGCTAGTCAGCTATGCATCAAAGTCACTGACAGAGTCCGAAATTAATTACAGTCAAAAAGAAAAAGAGCTATTTGCAATTATATTTGGATGCACACAATTTCATCAATATGTCTATGGTAGACATATTTATGTACAGACAGACCACAAACCATTGATTGCCATTTTCAAGAACTAGACAGCCCTGGCGGTCTGGAAGCGCTCCACAGGCCTGATTGTTTGTCTTGTTGAATGCAATTTCAAATGTTCAGGCTGCGCAAACAAGTAAATGCATGACCAAGCTGAAAATTACAATCAAGTGAGATCGTAATACTATGGTCAGTCAGATTCTGCGAAAGTTCTGTATTGATTAGTTAATACTAATGGTTATAAAAGTGAAAATAAAGCAGGAAATGGCAATTTTGTCAATTTCAAGGGCACATAACTCAAGATGTAAAATTAAGATCAAGTTGAAAATTAATGAAAGCAAGATCTTATTGTCACCATCATTCTGTCCTAGTTTTGTCTTGATTTGTCAATATTTGTACGTTGCTAGAGTGAAAACAAAGTCAAAATAAATCAAAGTACTGAAAGTACTGTTGGAAAGCAAATTTGCTGATTATGTCTAAAGGCCTTTCTAGTTGTTAGCAATATGAATTACACGGAGTTGGATAAAAGTAATTAATTGAATTTGATTCTTTAGAAAGTTACAAAATACAAATTATGAAAGGATAATGTCTGTTCCATATCAGCAAAATATACTGAACAAAAGAGAAAACTTTACGCTGCAAGATTTCTTGTTTCTGAAAAAGTATCGAACTAAAAGCCTGATTTTATTTTTACAATATTTCCATGGCATTCGGCAATCGTTTTGTCGAAGTTTCATTGCCTTGTCTCCTTTAATGTCAGAGTTACGGCCCTTAATGCATTTACAGCTAATTTCATCTAATGCCACATACGCGCGATAAACGATTCATTATTTTTACGGAATTGGTCATATCCGGGTTGCCAAAAAACCACAAAACATCTCTCTTATCACTTGTAGCAAGCTCTAAAATAAAGGTCTAATCTGTCAATTTTGTGAATTACCCCCCTTTGACATAAACAAATAGGGAATTTAAAATGTCGAATTCTCCCAGCCGAAAACGACTATAAGGCATTCTAGCACTCTATATGTTCTCCTATACCCAATGTCATGTTCTGAAGTAGGTTTTCTTGTATATTAGACTAGTGCGACAGGTCACGGTTCATAAATCTATTTGATGTACAGGCCCGTAGGAACAGGGGGGGGGGGCTAGGGGGGGGGGGGGCTAGGGGGGGGGGGGGCTAGGGGGGGGGGGGCTAAGCCCCTCCAATGTTGGCCAAAAATGCCGAATTTTCTTGACTGTAAATCAAATAAAATAACCATCTTACCGGCTATCAACGAATTCATTCAATTTCGTAGTTTTTGTTCCACTTAAAACTTCTCTTTATCACTGTATATTGAATGCACGTGTGCTTAATCGCTGTATATTGAATGCACGTGCGTCGTCATCGATTTCTCCGCATTTTGTGGGAGCCTCGTTTTGAAAATGTCGATTTGTTACTATTTTTAGTAACAATTCACATGTATACAATGTTAATTTCCCATAAACCCATTGTTTGCCTCCGGAAGTTAATCAGAGTCTTCTCTGGTGAAAATTCGCTCTTCGATATTTGGATGTCGCTATTTACATCGGAGCGCTGTCCAATTCAAAAACAAAAGAAAATTCCGACACAAGTTATGTCGCTGTGTCAGAATTTTCTTTTGTGTTTGACTGGGACAGCGTTCCGTTGTAAATAGCGACATCCAAGTATCATCGAGCGAATTTTCATCAGAGAAGTCTCGGATTACCGGAAGTGTTCTGCGGGTACGGACTAAAACATAAATGAAAGGAGTCTATACCCTAATTAGAAAGCATTTGATCTCTGAAAACTACATGTCTCACTTGCTAAAACATGTGTTCCGTCACTACTTTATCCCTTTCCCAAATAAGACCGGGTTTGACAGCCCGAAAAGAAAATGTTCGGGGGAATATTGGGATGAAAGAAGAAACTGCTGATAATCAGAATTTTCTACTTTAACCTCGATATTGTCTTTGGTATTATCTACAAATGGTTCTAATTTTATCTAGGTATGTACCAATTTTGTCGTCTGCTACGGCTTTTTTTTATTTTGACCAATCTGAAATGTTTCTATTTGGGAAATGGTTAACATACCAACAATGTGAATTGATTTGATTCTATGTAGGCCTATTCATCTAGATCTAAATCCACGGTGGGTAACTCACATGACTTTAGGGAAGCGTTAACACCGAAAAAATCGTCCGCTTCAAGGTATGTTTTGTTTAATTTCTCAGCTTATACCCTATTGATTTTGATGAGATAAAGTGCACGGAACGCGCCCTTGAGAGGGCTATTGCCGGCTCTAACTCACTCTGCTCCAAATCCAGTGGTTTCTTCAAACATTCGAGCCAAAGTGTTTGTAAGTGCAAAACGAAAGTGGGAAACATTCACATGCACCGAAGAAAACTTTCGCTTGAATGTTTGAAGAAATCACGGGATCGGAGCAGAGTTACAAACGGGAATAGCCCTCTCAAATGCGCGTTCCGTGCACTTTATCTCGTCAAAATCAACAGAGTATAAGCTGAGAAATTAAACCAAACATACCTTGAAGCGGACGATTTTTTCGGTGTTAACGCTTCCCAAAAGTCACATGGGTTATCCACCGTGATATCTATAGATTAAAAAGTTAACACCGTTTTTTAAACCAAGTTGTGAAAGGATTGCTAGTCTGATTTCTATGCATTTTGAGCATACCATCACATATTCTGGTTTCCCAGATTTCTACTTTCGCTTTGAAATGCCTATAGCTACACGCGAATACTAGCAATGCCTATTAGACAAGATGTCTTTGTCATTAACCTCAAAATAACCACTTAGTTGATTAATCAATTATTGTGAACGCGATTAAATGCATGGCTTATCGAATATCATTGTTTAGTTTCGGACATTAAAACGTGTAAGAATTTGGGCATAGAAAGATTCTAAAAATAGATGTGTCCTAGTTCCTATTTTTAGCGCTTGAAGTGGGTCGCATATTTCATAGTTCAGTAAACTTGACTGACCCATTTTCAACGAAAGATATTGGACTGGCTATTGAACCGTAATGAAAGCAAATTACTACGTGATCGTTTCTCCTCTTTTAACACATGTTTAATTGGATGTTTTGTCATCGGTCACACAATTGAATGTCTTGTGTACAACTATAGAATTCAATATTAAATATTTGAAAGGTTGTTCTTGTCATTGATCTTTGCTTTTGATAGAACTATTTATAGTGAGGAGGACCGGGAGATGTTGTGTGGTATGCAGAGAATGTTAAAGTGCAGAGAAGCACGACTGGAAAGAAAAGCAAATTTTGCAAATTTGCTTTCCAAAAATGGCAATTTTGTCAATTTCAAGGGCACATAACACATGATATGAAATTCAGATCAAGCTGACAATTGAACAAAGGCAAGATCTTATGGTCACCAACATTCTGTACAAGTTTTGTGTTGATTAGTCAATATTTGTAGTTGCTGCAGTGAAAACAAAGTCAAAATAGAGCCAAAAATGGCAATTTTTGGAAATTTCAAGGGCACATAACTCATGATGTAAAATTCATATCAAGCTGAAAATTATACTACCAAGGCAAGATCTTTATAGTCAGCATCGTTCTGTCAAAGTTTTTTCTTGTTTGGTCTATATTTGTAGTTGCTGGAGTGAAAACACAGTCAAAATAGAGCCGAAAATGGCAATTTGTCAACTTCAAGGGCACATAACTCATGATGTAAAATTCAGATCAAGCTGAAAGTTAAACTAAGGCAAGATCTTTTAGTAAACATCATTCTGTTCAAGTTTTGTCTAGATTGTTCAATATTTGTAGATTTTACAAGCAAACTAAAGTCAAAACCAGCTATTTTTGACATTCAAGGGCAGATAACTCAGGTTATTCTGATTCAATGCAAATGCTTTGAATTGAGTTTGAGTTTAATGGGGCTTTACGTCGTTTTCAACTGCAAGGGTCATATCGCGGCGGCTGGAGCACCTACCCATGGATTCCTGTTATTTCTCAAACCAGTACTACCACAACACCCTTACCGAGCCTCCAGCTGCTCACCCACTTAGGTTAATGATTTCAAACCCATTGATGGTTGACAATTTTGTCAGAAAGGGTATTAGCCGCGGCCGGGTATCGAACCTGAGACCTCTCGAATGAGAGGCAAATGTGCTACCAACTGCGCTAAGGCCGCGGCCGCAAATGCTTTGAAGGAATCAGAGAGAGGGTCACCCAAGGATCATTCCTGTGAAGTTTGATTAAAATCCATCCAGTAGTTTCTGAGAAGAAAATTTTTTAAGAAAAAGTTTATGGACAGACGGACGCACACACGCACGCACGACGGACACATCGCCATAAAAATAGCCCGCTGGCCTGACGGCCAGTGGAGCTAAAAACATACAGACATCTCATAAGGGGCTGATACAATTATACAAACAGTATTGCAGACGAAATTGAAAGGCGATTCGATCAGAATTATGGGGAAAAACTTGATAGACTACAAACAAGTGTGGACAAGTGTGTCACATCAGAACAATTTAATCATCTCAAATGTGGCGTCCTTCTGAATAAATATGCCATAGACGCCGGTGATCAGTACAGTAGGCGTGAGAATGTCCGAATCCACGGTCTCTCAACACAATATGACACAGCCAGTAGTGACATTATTGATGTATGCAATAACCTTGTGCAGCTCGACTCTCGTTGCGCAAATGTGGAATCCAGATCAGGCAAACCACTGAAAATCTCCAAGGGGGATGCTCAACGTAAACATGCCACAAGGTCAGTATCCCAGGTTGACCTGTCTGCTCTATCTAAACTCGATGAGAAGGCATTGATTGATAAAATCCTGGATCTACTTAACAAGGATGGAAGCACTGACCCTACTTAGAGAGAAGTTTTGTCTATTAATCTTGACGTCGCTCTGAAACCTTTCAACGTTGGTGATATCAATCGGACTCACCCGACTAAGAACAAAAAACAATCCATTGCCCGCTTCGTCTCTTCAAGTAAGTTGGCAGTGTTATACAAAGTCAAGAAAAGAATCCCCTTTTTAAAAGCTCAGTGTACAATGGTCTCTTCATTGCTGAAGATCTCACACCACTCAGGATGAAATTACTGGGCTATATCAAGGAAAACCCAGCTGTAACAAGAGTATTTACACGGGACGGGAACATCCACTGCTCTTACAGGGACAAACAATAGGTTATCTCCTCTCCTGAGGACCTACATAAGATTGATATGGCTGTGGACTTTCAAAGACTCGGACTGCAGCAATACGAATAGGGATGCGCAGAGGCACCGACTTGCTCCAGTGATGAAAATGATACCTCGAATGCAGATTCTTTAACTTTTTAAACTGCTGAAAAGAATTTGAACATTAGTACTTTTATCGATAATGATCACATCTATTCTTTTGACAATCATTTACATTCTTTGAAATTATGCTCCTTAAATGTGTGTGGTCTGATGTCTAAAATATACTATCCAGATTTTGTGAAATTAGTAGAGAAACATCACAATATTTTTCTAACTGAAACTAAACTTAACCAGTATGATTCTAATACATTACAAGGTTATGACTTGTATGTATAAAACTCGCCATAACAGGTCTGGTGGAACTAACATTTTATATAAAGAATTCCATTTCAAAAAGATTTACTTTCCTCGATTGCAGTAATGAAAACTTTGCTTTTCTTAAGTGCAAAGATTCTGATGTTATTTTTAAAAATATCTATATTCCGCCTGAAGGATCGCGGTACAGTTCAATGGAATTATTTGATGATCTAGAACTTATATCATTATGAAACTTAAAACTAAATACATGTACATTGATAGCTCTTTTTGCCTAGATGGTGATTTTAATGCTAGAACTAGTAATATCAATGACTTTGTTGACTATAATAGATACATTTTGAATGAAAATTTTGATGAGTATTCTAATCATGATATTGTCAAAAATTGTTTAGAAGACCTAGGTTTTCCAGTCGATAGATTCTCTAATGATAGTAAGATAAACAATTTTGGTCGTAGACTCATTGAATTATGTAAATCTTCAAATCTCCCTCTTGCCAATGGCAGAATTGGAAGTGATGCTTATATTGGTACACATACTTGTATTAAAGATGAAGGTAGCCTTATAGATTATGTATTATTGTCAGGAGATCTATTTCCATGTATTTCTTACTTTGATATTCAGTTGTTTGATCCAGTTTTGTCTGATGTCCATTGTGCAATAAATTTCTGCTTCAATTTAAGAATTGAACCAGAAACAGATGAAACTCAAGAAATAAATGAGAAGTCCACAAATACCTATATCAAACCGACATGGAAATCAGATACGGATAGTTCCACAAAATATAAGAATAGTTTTATAGATTCTAATGTATCAAAAATCCTAAATGACTTGAAAAATGCACTAGATAGTAAAATATATGGGGCCAGGACTTTTCCTATTAAAGTTACAAAGTTACAATGTTGTTATCACGAGTTAACTCCCATATCATAAGATTATCTTTATCAACATTCATTGTTCTGTATTCAGCAGCTTCCAAATGGATCACCCTTAAATATTGCTGTTCTGGAAAGGCTTAACTTGGTTTTGGTGTCCCTAAGAGAATAAGCTTGGGAAAACATTCAGACAAATTGAAAAGAAGAAAATGTTGTAACCGGCATTTTCTACTTTGGTCTCCATATTTTCTATCCTGTATTGTACATTAATCATATCTTTATCAACATATATTTCGTTGTCTGCAAAAGCTTTCAAATGGAACCACCCTAAAATATTGTTGTCTGGGAAGGGGTTAACCCAGGACCAGACCAATTCTTTTTTGGACAAATTCAAAGATGTTGCAGACAACAATACCATGTGAGTTTTATTCAATACTTCTGCCTTTTGGGGTAGAAAATATTGTTGGAAATGAAACTAGACAGCCCTGGCGGTCTGGACGCGCTCCACAGGCCTGAATTGATTGTTTTCTTGAAAGCAATTTCAAAAGTTCAGGCTGCGCAAACAAGCAAATCCATGACATAATGTTATATATCTCTCAAGCTTAGGATCACAAACAAGCAAGATCTTAACTTTACCAACATTTTATTAAAGCTTTGACCTGATTGATCATAATATGTGGATGTAAAGAGGGTGAAAACAAAGTGGAAACAGCTATTTTGTAAAACTCGAGCGCACATAACTCTTGATTTGACGCTCAGATCAAGCTGAAATTTACAAGCATGTAAGATCTTAATGTCAGTAAGATTCTGTTAAAGTTCTGTACTGATTGATTCATACTTGTGGTTGTAAGAGTGAAAATAAAGCCCAAAATGGCAATTTTGTCAATTTCAAGGGCACATTACTCATGATATAAAATCAGATCAAAGTGAAAATAATACCAAGGCAAGATCTTATGGTCACCAACACTCTGTTCTAGTTTTGTCTTGATTGGCCAATATTTGCAGTTGCTAGAGTGAACAAAGTCAAAATAAAGCCGACAATGGCAATTTTGTCAATTTTAAGGGGACATAACTCACGATGTAATATTCAGATCTAGCTGAAAATTATACCCAGGCAAGATCTTATAGTAATCATCATTCTGACTAAGTTTTTGCTTGATTGGTTAATATTTGTAACTACTAGAGTGAAAACAAAGTCAAAATAAAGCCGAAAATGGCAATTTTGTCAATTTCAAGGGCACATAACTCATAATGTAAAATTCGGATCAAGCTGAAAATTATATCTATGCAAGATCTTATAGTCATCATCATGCTGTACAAGTTTTGTCTTGATTGGTTAATATTTGTAGTTGCTAGAGTGAAAACAAAGTCGAATATAGCCCGAAAATAGCAATTTTGTCAATTTCAAGGGCACATAATTCATGATGTAAAATTCAGATTAAGCTGAAAATTATACCCAAGCGAGATCTTATAGTATCCATCATTTTGTCAAAGTTTTGTCTTGATTGGTTGATATTTGTAGGTGCTAGAGTGAAAACAAAGTCAAAACGGCCATTTTTGACAATCAAGGGCAGATAACTCCACACTTTCTACTTCAATCACAATTCTTTGAAGGAATCTGAGAGAGAGCCACCCAAGGTTCATTCCTGTGAAGTTTGGTTGAAATCTATCTAGTAGTTTTTGAGAAGAAGATTTTTAAAGAAAAAGTTTACGGACGAACGGACGGACACACGCACGACGGACACAACACCATGACAATAGCCCGCTGGCCTGACGGCCAGTGGAGCTAAAAATTGCTTGTCACAAGCAATTTCTTCATTTCCAACCATGTTTTCCAAAGCCTTTATTTCATGGGCATCAAATCTTAATCTTTTTTTTTTTTTGGCTTGGTGACCTCTTCCTAAAAAGAAACACGAGGACCAAAATGGTCCTAAATAGCTCATCTGAACTGCTATGTCAGAATATTCAAATACATTTACATGCAATAAGTTGCACTTAATTTTGATGTACCCAGTATGCAACTACTTTACTGTTAGAAATGTCTAATTCTTTGTTGTTTGAGCTGTAATATTCTGCTAAAACTTTCTCTATATCTGTGCTCTATGTCATGGCCATGCTATCCTCTTAATCTTGATCTTTTTTGGCTTGGTGACCTCATCCTACAAAGATAAAATATCAACAAGAGACCTCAGAGGCGGGTTATGCACTCTCATTGACCTATTACAAAACTGCAAAATTTTAGACTGGTCTAAATTTAAAGGTTTGAAGTAATACAACAATTTGAAGTAA
Organism: Fragum sueziense; assembly: GCA_963680895.1. Taxonomy (NCBI): domain Eukaryota; kingdom Metazoa; phylum Mollusca; class Bivalvia; order Cardiida; family Cardiidae; genus Fragum; species Fragum sueziense. The sequence continues at coordinate 46,795,275 of OY804595.1, forward strand.
CATGTTTTGGTCTTTCTATGTGTAAAACATAGTGGGAAATAAAGAAATTGCTTATCACAAGCAATTTCTTCATTTTTCACAATGTTTTCTAAAGCTTTTATCTTTAGGGGTGTCAAAAGGCGTCATTGTGTAATAATGGGTTAAGCGTTTTTCACAAAGAATTTCACTTGACTTGCAAAAATCAAAGTGAAGCTGGATATACTCAACAAAAGGTAATAACTCCATAATATACAAGATACGAGATTCTGATCAAGCTGATAAAAGATATCAAAGAGGTTAAAATGTTTAAAAAGCTCTTGGAATATTTTTCAGCTGCATCAGAAAATCAAATATTTTATTCATATTTAACTTTATGAATTATGAAGTTTTGTCAAATTTGGTCTAGGGGTTAGGGATTGGTGTCCCTAAAAGGAAAGGCTTTGAGAATGCATTCATGCAAAGGAAGAAAATGCTGTAAAATCAAAGAAGATAAGGAATATGAATGGAAAATAGTCAACATACTTTTGATTCCGAGGTATCCATGGGCTCTGGCGTGTCATTTGTTCCTGCATCATTTTCTGTTTTCTTCAGCTCCGAATCACCATCTTGAGACTTCATCTTACCAACTGCACTATATATCGGAATCCCAATTGGTACTTTGAACTGAATCTTTCCACTTTCACTAGAATTACTTGTAGCTATTGAATTACTTTTAGCTGCCTTCTCCGAATTAGGAACAAACTGATTGATTTTCAGTCTGTCTAATGATTTAGAAATGGGAGAATCTGTTGATGATGTCTTTGAGCTTGATGTCAGTTTGAGAGTTTTCTTTTCAAAGTTGATACAAGACGGAGGAGGTTTTAGTCTGTCCCCAGCAGCTGATGATGAAGATGATGATGATAAAGAGTTGAGATCTTGTCCAATCATTTTCCTGAAATAAAAGAATTATGTTACTTGGTTATTTTGACCCAATTCCACATAGTGACATATTTCGACGCCAATGAAGAACATTGTGGGAAATGAAGAAATTGCTTGTAAAATTGCTTGTGACAAGCAATTTTTTCATTTCCTACAATGATTTTCTACAAGAAATGACTAAAAAAATAAAATTCTATTCACTTGAAATTGGCGTCTGCAATATCTTTGAATTTGGACCAGTCAAAAATGTTGTCATCTGGTTATGAGTTAATTGCCAAGTAAGACAAATCGAAACATTTTTTCCTATTCTTTTCCTAAGTAGTCCACTCAATTTAGCCCGTTTCTTTGGCCAAACCTGGAACAAATTGAAACATAAATTATTATTATTCAGTGTTCTCCCCAGCCCAATAAGCTGTATCGGCCCCACTACAGCTTCATGTAAATAAGTGTAATGCCCCTACAGCTTCAAAAGTGCCCAACAGCTTAATTTCTTCAGAATTGTCACTAAATAGAGGGTTTTTTTTTTTGGTATTTCATGCCAAAAAACTGACAAAAATGCATTTTTCATATTTGTAAATGTAATACTTGATTATAAAACATGATGGGAAAAGAAGAAATTGCTCCATGAGCAATTTCTTCTTTTCCCAGTATGTTTTTATTCATAATTATTTGCATAAGCACATTGTGGTTCAAGGCTTACCGATACAAATTTTAAATGCCACTACAGCTTCAAATCATTCTGCGGAGAACACTGTTATTATTACAAGATGGTGGGGGTTTGAGCCTGTCCTCTGATGATGATGACGTTGATGATAATGATGATATAGAGTTAAGATCTTGTCCAATCATTTGCCTGTTCAAAATAGGAAAGAGTACATTAACCTTTCCCAAAGAAGATCTGGTTTTGACACCCCTAATAGAAAGGCTGGGGAAAATATTGAGGCAAAAGAAGAAAATGCTGATAATCAGCATTTTCTGCTTTTGTCTCAATTTTTTTCTGGGCTATATTGTACACAAATCTTATTTCTACCAGCATCCATTGTCTTTTCTGCAACAGGATTCAAACTGGAACACCCTAAAATATTGCTGTTTGGGAAAGGGTTAATTCATTTTTTGTTAGTATCAAGTGAGACAAATCTAAGCATTTTTTCTTCTATTTGCCTAAGATAGGGAACAAACTTACCTGGTAATGAAATTTAAAGATCTGTCTAAAAAAAAACTAGAAAGACCTGAAGGTCTTGAGTCGCTCCACAGGCCTGAGCTTCATTTAATATTTAATCCAAATTTTGATTAGAATGTTCAATACCTGTGGTTCTTAGAGCAAGAAGAATGTAAAACTAAATGTTTGCTACTTGGGAAAGGGTTGAAGGAAATTCCAGCTTAGGTCAATATTAGCAATGAATATTTTCCTTCTTCCAAACAGATCTTTTGTTTATCAATTACTCCTTAATATCCTACGTTTCTAACCAGATAATTGCCATTTCGGAAAGGGTTAAATGAAATGGGAGATAATTCCAGTTTAGGTTTTATGCCGCTTTCAACTTCTATGGTCATATCACGGCGGCTGGAACACCTAACGTGGGTTCCTGGTATTTCTCTCACCAGTACAACCCCAATATCCAAACCGAGCCTCAAGCTGCTCTCTCACATAGATGATTCACACCCATTGGTTAGAGACAAATGACTTTTGTCAAATGTCAGAATGGATACTGGCCGAGCAGGGTTCGAACTCGAGACCCCTGGATTGACAGACTTCTACATAACCGACTGAGCTATCCGGGCTCGGCGATACTAGTAATGAAAATCTTCCTTGTGCTAAATAGATCTAAATTTACTCATGAACTGTAGATCTCCCTAAATATACCATATTTCTAATAAATGTTTTGCCATTTGGGAAAGGGTAAAATTCCATTCACTGTTAAGGTCTTTGAATTTACCCAGTCTAAAAATTTGCCATCTGCTAATGGGTTAACACTTCACTATGACCCATTCTTTCATTTAGTTAACACATTTAGGAACACACAGTGTGCACTTCTAAGTATACCCTTAACTCATTACCACACAGTGACTCTAAAACAAGAAGAAAGTAAAGGAAAGAGTGGAAATTCCAGCTTAGGATGATACTGGCAATCTAAACAGATACATAGTCCATAAAATTGCTCAAAATTGCTGGAACTATCTATAGCTAATTTAACCCATTTCCACACAAAGATACTTTGAAAACATTGTGGAAAATGAAGAAATTGCATGTGACAATCATTTTCTTCATTTTCCACATGTTAACTTCCCCAAGAGACCAAAAATTAACCTAAAATTGTTGTCTGCAAGGTCTTAGAATTTAGACTAGCCTAAAATTTTGCCCTCTGGTTATGGGTTAACTTGTAACTTCACAACCTCTAAGCAGAGCTCCAGATAAAAGGAAGTGATGACTTTTCAAAGTGCAATAATTCTCTTATTGTTCATCAAACTCTATGTTGTGGGTACTCATTTGTATCGTCTTGTCCAGACAATTCAAATGAGTACCCACAACATACGAGTTTGGAATTGAAATAATGAAGTTATAATGTCTTCACCCCACTTATCTGTAGCCCTGTCTAAGAGATAGTTATATATACAGTGCCCTCCAAAAGTCCTTGGACAAATATTTCATTATGCATTTTTGCCCTTTTCCGTGGGTTTTAGAGAAAATGCCTGGATTTTTCAAGCTCTTTCTAATACAGGGATGTAATTAAACACTCTCTAAGATAATTTTAGTACTTTTCCTTGAAATTAGACTTTGATTCATTGAAATAAATCAATTTTATAAAATATCCATTACTTACACAATAACGGATGCTTAGATATTTCATGTCTGTATGCAACCTTTTGAACCAGTTTTCGAAAGTGAATGGAAACATCATATAACTGGTGACCAGAAAACAGTCCCTGATCACCTGTGAAAAGAATTTACAAAAAAATGCTGACCAAAGAGGGAAGAGTTTGTTGCCAACTCATGAGAGAGCAGGGTATCTCCATTGCACACATCTCTAGGCAGATTGGACATCCAAGGTAGGCAATTGCATTTTTATTTCAATGCTTACTAGATGGATTGATAACCTACTGTTATAAATACAGTAAAAATGTAACATTTTCTCGAAATGTTTGCTCTTTATCTTGTACAGACTGATAATTTACCATTTACTGCAGAGGTATGCAATGACTGGAAGCCATGATGGCAGGCCTAGAATTGGCAAACCAAGAGTTTCAAGTACTTGGGATGACAGACTGATAAATAGACCTTCACTTGGGGACCGTTCCACAGCTACAGTCTACTTGGAGAGACACAAATGTGTTTGCATCAACATTGACAGTATGGAGAAGACTCCATGTCACAGGATTAGATGACCATTTGGCTGTTCAGAAGCCTTTTCTAATCCCTCATCATAGACAATTGTTCTTGGACTTTGCCAGAGAACACCAGGACTGGATTGGTCTGCTGTACTTGTCAGTGATGATCAAAACTCATTCTGTTTCAGAGTGATGGTAGAGTGTGCGTGAGACAGAGATCTGGTGAGCAGCTTTGTAGTAACTGTACTGCTCCCACAGTGAAGTTTGGAGGTTGTAGTGTCATGGATTGGGGAACAATGAGTTGCAGGGATACTGGGTGTATGGCTTATGTTGAAAGAAAGCTCAATGCTCAGGGTTACACCAAGATTTTACAAGATTGTGCAGTGCCATCAGCCCATCTACTCGAATATGGAAATGACTTTACATCCCAGGGTGTTGGAGCATTGCGTCATAGAGTGAAAATTGTGAATGAGTGGAAGCAGGAAAACCATTTCCAATGTTTGAATTGTCCACCTCAGTCCCCTGACCTCAATCTGATTGAAAATCGTTGGCAAGAAATGAAAACCATTCTCCGAAACACCTGCAACCAAAACGTTCGAGATGTTAAGCATAATGTGAGGATTTCTTGGGACCAAGTCACTCCAGAGACATGCCAACACCTTGTTTGAAGTATGCCGCATTGTATACATGCTTTTATACAAGCCACAGAAGGCCATTCTAAGTCTTGACAATTATTGGCATAATTGCTATTTAGCGCTCATTTTCCAAAAAAATGTGTTTTTGTCAATAAATTGCCAGAATTATAGAACTGGTTTTGAATATTTTCATGGTTATTGATGATTTTTATAATAATAAAGCAAAAAAATATTCTAAATATTGGAATTTTGCAATGAACTTTACTGAAAAGGCCAAAAAAGAGTTTGTCCAAAGACTTTTGGAGGGCACTGTATTGTGCCGATTTTCGTTTTTGCCTATTTTCGAAAATCGGCAAATCCCTGCAGAACTCATTTGCCTAATTTCGAAACTCGGCGAAATAGCTTATTTATAATTATTTTATGGTATATCGGGCCATTTTCTGTGCAGAACTCATCTTCAAAATATCCGTTTTTAGGGAGGTGTCACAGTTAGCACTTACAAAATCATTTTAAGCCGTTTTTAGTCCAATAAAAGTTCGGTACAGAACAGCTAAAATTCCGTACCGAACAGAACATACGGAACATTCTTCTTCCGTTTGCGCGGAAGTTGATTCGTACCCTAAGCAATTCGCACCTTATCTTTTATCAGAGACATAGATAAACATTATATTAGATCTATATGTCTCTGCTTTTATCAATTCGTTTACACGTTCAGCAGGACATCAAATTTATAGATAATATTGCCATAAAAATAATAATCTACACCCGATTTCATTTATTAATTCAAAAAGTTGCAGTTCCATATTTTTTCGGAGCCTGAATTAGATCCATTGCTTTGGGCTTTCTAACCACCGAAATTAAAATGGTTTCACTAAGTTAATTATCGGCATTTTAGAAATGGTTCTTTTAAAGCAAACAAGATTACGAAGCTTTTCATCTGCTAAATATATGTGATCTACCATAGATCTGCATACTTATGTTAATTAATTTGATATGTTCTAATTTCATTTAGACTTTGAAGATAACTAAATCAAAATAGTAACCCCACCATGCTGGCCAGAACAAGCGACCAAACCAGCCAAACAAGCGGATTCTTCTCACTATGCTGGCCAGAACAAGCGACCGACCAAGCCGAACAAACCGATCCTTCCCACCATGCTGGCCAGAACTAGCAACCAACCCAGCCGAACAAGCCAATACGTCCCACCGTGCTGGCCAGAACAAGCTACCGACCCATCCGAACAAGCAGATCTTTCCCACCGTGCTGGCCAGAACTAGAGACTGACCTAGCCGAACAAGCGGATTCTTCCCATGTGCTGGCCAGAACTAGCAACCAACTCAGCCAAACAAACCAATCCTTCCCACCGTGCTGGCCAGAACAAGCCACCAACCCATCCGAACAAGCAGATGCTTCCCACCGTGCTGGCCATAACTAGCGACTGACCTAGCCGAACAAGCGGATTCTTCCCACTATACTGGCCAGAACTACTCTCCATGCCGAGCTCTATTGATTAAACCATCAAATATGACCTCTGCAGTTTTCGGTACGCCAACAGCCTATTTGGTCGTCATAATCTAATTATAGCACACCATTTGAATTATCGAATCAAAATCATTCAGTTTTATCTTGCATGATCATTACGTATACATTACGTCGCTTCTATTTTTGGCTGAAGCCGGTAACATTTGAATTATCGAATCAAAATCTTTCAGTTTGATCTGGTTTGATTACGTATACATTACGTCGCTTCTATTTTTGGCGGAAGCTGGTAATTTGAAGCGTTAGCCAATCATTTCTTGTATCAGAAATTTCGATTGTTTATGAGTATATTGGCGACGTTTGGATACCGAAATCCCGCCAAGGCCCCGAGATTAGACGTGAAACGACCCCGCGAGAACAGAGAGTATTCTATCGAAATGGAATGTAGGGAGAATACGCTCTGTTCGTAAGAGAGTAGGCCAGAACAAGCGACGGACCCAGCCGAACAAGCCGATCCTTCCCACCGTGCTGGCCAGAATAAGCGACCGACCCATCCGAACAAGCAGATCCTTCCCACCGTGCTGGCCAGAACTAGCAACTGACCTAGCCGAACAAGTGGATTCTTCCCACTATGCTGGCCAGAACAAGCGACCGACCCTGCCGAACAAACCGATTCTTCCCAATTGCTGGCCAGAACTAGCGACCAACTCAGCCGAACAAACCAATCCTTCCCACCGTGCTGGCCAGAACAAGCGACCGACCCATCTAAACAAGCAGATCCTTCCCACCATGCTTGCCAGAACTAGCGACTGACCTAGCCAAACAAGCGGATTCTTCCCACTATGCTGGCCAGAACAAGCGACCGACACAGCCGAACAAACCGATCCTTCCCACCGTGCTGGCCAGAACTAGCAACCAACCAAGCCAAACAAGCCGATACTTCCCACCGTGCTGGCCAGAACTAGCGACTGACCTGACCGAACAAGCAGATTCTTCCCACTATGCTGGCCAGAACAAGCGGCCGACCCAGCCGAACAAACCGATTCTTCCTATGTGCTGGCCAGAACTAGCAACCAACCCAGCCAAACAAGCCGATACTTCCCACCGTGCTGGTCAGAATAAGCGACCGACCCATCCGAACAAGCAGATCCTTCCCACTGTGCTGGCCAGAACTAGAGACTGACCTAGCCGAACAAGCGGATTCTTCCCACTATGCTGGCCAGAACAAGCGACCGACCCTGCTGAACAAACCGATTCTTCCCATGTGCTGGCCAGAACTAGCGACCAACTCAGCCGAACAAACCAATCCTTCCCACCGTGCTGCCCAGAACAAGCGACCGACCCATCCGAACAAACAGATCCTTCCCACCATGCTGGCCATAACTAGCGACTGACCTAGCCGAACAAGCGGATTCTTCCCACTATGCTGGCCAGAACAAGCGACCGACCCAGCCGAACAAGCCAATCCTTCCCACCGTGCTGGCCAGAATAAGTCACCGACCCATCCGAACAAGCAGATCCTTCCCACCGTGCTGGCCAGAACTATCGACTGACCTGACCGAACAAGCAGATTCTTCCAACTATGCTGGCCAGAACAAGCGACCGACCCTGCCGAACAAACCGATTCTTCCCATGTGCTGGCCAGAACTAGCGACCAACTCAGCCGAACAAACCAATCCTTCCCACCGTGCTGGCCAGAACAAGCGACCGACCCATCCGAACAAGCAGATGCTTCCCACCATGCTGGCCAGAACTAGCGACTGACCTAGCCAAACAAGCAGATTCTTCCCACTATGCTGGCCAGAACAAGCGACCGATCCAGCCGAACAAACCAATCCTTCCCATCGTGCTGGCCAGAACTAGCGACCAACCCAGCCGAACAAGCCGATACTTCCCACCGTGCTGGCCAGAACAAGCGACCGACCCATCCGAACAAGCAGATCCTTCCCAACGTTCTGGCCAGAACTAGCAACTGACCTAGCCGAACAAGAGGATTCTTCCCACTGTGCTGGCCAGAACAAGCGGCTGACCCAGCCAAACAAACCGATTCTTCCTGTGTGCTGGCCAGAACAAGCGACCGACCCAGCCAAACAAACCGATCCTTCCCACCGTGCTGGCTAGAACTACCGACCAACCCAGCCGAACAAACCAATCCTTCCCACAGTGCTGGCCTGGCCAGAAAGAGCAAGCGACCCAGCCGAACTAGCCGATCCTTCCCACCGTGCTGGCCAGAACTAGCGACCAAACCAGCCGAACAAACCAATCCTGCCCACCCTGCTGGCCAGAACTAGCGACCAACTCAGCCGAACTAGCCGATCCTTCCCACTGTGCTGGCCAGAGCGAGCAACCGACCCAGCCGAACTAGCGGATCCTTCCCACCGTGCTGACCAGAACTACAGAATGAGAAATGGATCTTATACTATTATAATCATTCTAATAAGTACGCATGATTCCGCTTACAGTACAACCTCGCAACGTAATGATGACATTATTTATCCTGTGACCTAATTCTATCAGAAAATTCAGATAAAATGTTGCCGTATTCCTATTATCACACAATTCTGACTGAATTTTTGCATGAAATCAAAATAATTAGGCTTCAGAGGAGATTGATTCGCCCCTCCCCGAACCCCTCTGAATCTGCCAATGTCTCTGCAGCCTGATTATTTCATTTCAATGCAGAAATTCCGAATTGAATTCAGTCAAAATTCTGTTATATATAGGCGTTGGAAGAGGGGGCGGGGGCTGCCCCCCATAGTTTAGAAAAGGGCCACCTATGCCCCCATAATACATCCACCTTTCCATTCACTTTAACAATTGCCCCCCCTCCCCCAATATTGTAAACCTTCTAGTCCTTGGGCCAGATATGGTTGGACTTACCACTAAAATGAACAAAGGGACACCTATATATCTTGAAAGACCTATCCAAAGGAAGAACAAAAATGCAATGATATCCACTCTGCAGAGTAGCTATACCTCAGAATGTGCATTTGAAATTTGATAGGGTTTGGATAGTTGAAAATTAGTGCAAGGTTTTGAAATGTTTAAAATAATGTGGCTTTACTGCTTTCTATACCAAGCATACACTGCATATATAAACCAGATGCATAGAAATACAATTCATGTTGAATGATTTGTCCTACATAGCATGTATATGGAAAAATCACAACAGGTATATCCATAAAGGGAGATAATAAGCCGAACAAATTACATGCTTTTCAATATGGAGTATGGCATTATTATGTCATAAGCCAAAAATGAAAACCCTCTGTATTTTCTTGAACCTGTTAATGAATTCTGACTGTTGATCCATTTCAAAGTGCAGGATAAGCAAAATTTAACAACCTTCTTGTTTCCATGGCAACAGTCTTCTTATAGAAGTTTCAGCATTAGCTTCAACTAGTCGCAATCAAACATTTTAAAACTATTATAGTAATAAAACATACATTTTAGTTTTGAAATGATATTTTGTTAAGACATCTCTTACACAAAACTAATTAGTATGCTTATGAATATTAATAAAAACTTTAATAACAAGATCGTGACAAACAAATGCCCAAGGAATGGCAATGTTAAGTTTTTATGCTAAGTTTTCGAGTTAAGGATTGATAAGGGTTAATGAATGACCTTGAGGAAGGTCATATTGATATTGCACGAACGAATATCATTGTTCAAAAGAATGTTACATACAAAATTATAGCTTTGTATGTCAAATATTTTTAAAGAAAAGGCCAGTGTTAAGTTTTCATACAGACAGATGGACGGACAGACAGACAGACAAGCGTAAAACAATATGCCCCTGCGTGTTTAAATTGCTGAAATGAGACATTTCTAGTTGCAATGTAAATATGATGTGTGTTGTCTATGCCGTAATTCAAAAGGTAAAATAACACAAATAAATTAATTATTACTTCGTTGGCAAATTATGGACAATATATAGGTAAACTGCATAATGATAAATCCAAAGACTTAGATGATCACACACATTTTCTTTACAAAATTGTTTCGTGGAGTACAAACATGTACCTCACTCTTCAGAAGTATAATGTATAATGGGTTTTAGGGTTAATCTCATGTAAACAGTAATCACAATGTATAGGTATTAGGAGCTCCAGATAAGAGGGGGTAGATTTTATGCTTCGCTAAATTATGTATTATGAATATAATGCTTAGGGCGCAGTGTTGTCGGTAGTCGTTGGGATCATCTTTTCAACATGGATGACCTAATGACCATTGCCAAGAATGATCACCTGCAAAAACAACTGCTCGAAATAGTAAAGGTCTTTAGTGATGACATATGTATGCAATTTGAACTGGACAAGTGTCTAAAAGCCACCTTCAAAAAAGGAAAACTAACATCAACATCTGACATACAGCTAGAAAGATACAACATCATCAAGAAACTAGACCAAGACGCTAAATACAAATACCTTGTGTTAATGAAGGTGACGGAATTCAACATGCAGCAATGAGGGAAAAGATCAGAAAAGAGTATTACAGAAGAAATAAGGCTTGCCATCAAGAGTGAGCTAAAAGCTGCAGATAAGATTGAAGCCATAAACACCCTGGCAGTCCCGTCCCAGTTGTCACATACAATTTCTATATCATACACTGGCAAATGCAAGAAAAAAGGAAAACTTGACACAAAGACCAGACAGTTACTAACAACAGAAAGAATGCACCACCCAAAAGTTGACGTTGAAAGATTGTACCTACCACGAAAGATCGGTGGCAGGGGCCTCTCATAGATTGAGATGGCATAAACAAGTATTTGGAGACAACACAAGACAATCTGCTACATCTGATCCGGAAACATGAATGTAACAAGAAACTTTACTCAATCTAAGAGCAAGCCAGAAAATTCATTCAAGAACTGAACATTGCACAAACGACTAGAAATGGAGAAGAATCCGTCACAGAGTTTGCCAAAAGAACAAGACGGACAAAGGCAAATGCCCACAAGAGGATGACACAAACATGGAAAGCCAAATCAATGCATGGGCAATACCCGTAAGGTTTGACAAACCAGATGTTGACCAAGATCAGACACATAAGTGGCTCTCTAGTGCAGGACTCAATGCAGAATCAGAGGGAATGGTGATAGCAGCACAAGATCAGAGTTTGGCTACAAGAGCATATCACAACAAGATAATCAAAGATGGTACAGATCCAAAGTGTAGAATATGCAACCAATATGATGAAATTGTCTCAGGCTGTCCAACATTAGTGCCAACATAGTACATTCAAAGACATGGCAAGGCAGCAGGGTACATTCATTGGAAAATCTGCAAGCAATTTGGACTCCCAGCAAACAAAAAAATATATGAACATCAACCAAAAACTGTCGTGGATGGACATGTCAGTGAATACTGGTACAGAGATCAAGGCAAACAGACCAGACATCATCATCAAGAACAAATTGGACAAGACGTTCATCATGATTGACATGACGGTTCCATCTGAAAGAAATGTCTCCGTCAAGGCACTTGAGAAACTATCAAAATACAAAGACCTTGAGATAGAAGTAGCCAGAATGTGGAGTATGGAGACGACAACTGTACAAGTCGTTGTAGGTGCACTTGGTCTCATTAAGAAGGGACTTGACAAAATATTCAAACAAATCCCTGATGCACCAGTTATCGAGGAACTGCAGAAGATCATACTCCTCGGAAGTGCACATATCACCCAAAGAACGCTGTATAATAATAATGAAAACACTATAGTTGCAAAATTTATACCTTCTGTCATAGACTAGATATCCCCTAAAGAAACTGCTATACATGTATACGACCTACAACCTTAATTTGAAACGATGTCAATAAACTTTCAATATATTGCAGTTGCCCTTTTTGTTAATCCATGTGTTTTGATTCTACTTTGAATTCTAAAAGTATCAAACGAGATCATTTGAACCATCTAATCAGTTCTGTTCATCCTCATAATCATTCGATCATTAGTGTAAATTGTGCAAAGAAAGTGTTAAAATATTTAACAATTATTTATAATAATGTTTTCAGTTTACTGTATCAGTGTTTTCCTAAACTGTAGGGACATTATTTTCTATTTGATATTGGATTTAGGGTGTATTATTTTACTTTCAAATGGGTTGTTTAGCCCTTATATTTAAGCAGATTTACAGTAAGATGCAAAATCACGGATGCTAAAAAATGATTAAATCTTGCACGAAAATGAGTGAATATGCCAAACGAATGAACATTAACTGTTACTAGATCACATAACAGATGTTGATCTTAGAAGCAAGAGCAAAATTTTATGCCAAGTTTGAAAGCAATAGTTATGACAGAAACAAACTTTTTTGTGACAGATGTTTGAAAGATGCTCATTAAAGTTTGATGAAGAATTTCTAGGCAACAAAAAGGTAAAAATTGCTCGACATTAAATGCTAGAGCAATAGATATCTGTCTTGAGGTTGGTATCATGGTCATAGAGGTATGTGCAAAGTTTTAGAGTAGTGGCGTTAGTAAAACAGAGATATGACACTTTTACCAAACAAAAACCTATTTCGCAAAAAGGGTCACAGTTTTAAGTAGTGTCATTAATATTCGTGAATATGCAAATAAGGTAATTTGCATAAAATATATGGTAAATTATTGAGCAAGTCATAAACTTTCATTTGATACCATTCTCACATCTGTAGGTCAATATTCAACCAAGACATGACCAAAAACGTTTTGAAATGACTGAACAATTTTATAAGGTTAAGGGTTTAGATAACATACATAACAATTTATTCAGCATGAAACAGCATAAGCATGTTTATAGCCTACAATACAAGTATAAACAATTTTAACATACGTGGGAACAATGACACAAATAGCATTTTCAAGAGAAGATACAAAATTGAAAATTCATCAAAATGAGTAGTCTTTGTAAGAATTGCTACGGATTAATTATTCGACAAATTAAGTGCACGCACTTTATTTGCAGTATATATAAACTTAGCCAGATTAATCAGTACTTTTGTTGATTTGGAATTCATTAATAATTCAAATTTATTTAAAGTTGGCCAGTTGGTGTAAAAGTTTTTTTATGTATTAAGGGTTTAGATAAGGTTTATAACCCAAAGCCCCTACGGCCAAATTAAGTACAAACATCGCTCAAAATGTTTGATATATTAATTTTCTTTATGATTTAACATGTTTATGTAATTCCCCTGCACAAAAATGCCTCGTTTTGGAAAGTATTTACCAAATTTCCTTCGGAAATCGCAATTTTAGGAAAATTAATGAATATGCAAATGAGCAAATTTGCATAACATAACTAAAATGAAAGAATAAGTCATAATAAGCTTTCAATTGATATCATTCTGACGACTGTGTGCAAATATTCAATGATGATATGGCCGAATTCATTTTCAAAATTTACATAAGTAATTTGAAGGGGCTAAGGGTTTAGATAAGGGTTACGGCAAAAAGCCCCAACCGCCAGAGTGTAAACAAGGCTCAAAATGTTTCTAATAAAATGTTCTTTAAGAAAAATCATGTTTTCAAAATTCCCCCTGAAAAGAAACGCCTTGTTTTGGAAAGTATTAATCAAAATTTTTGCCAAAAAATGGAATTTTTAAGGGAAATCATTAATATTCATGAATATGCAAATGAGGTAATTTAAATAAGATAACGACAAACAAAAGAGCGAGTCATAAGCTTTCATTTGATACCAATTTGACACCTGTAGGTCAATATTTAATGGAAATATGACCAAATAAGTGTTATGCATTTGAATGCAAAAACTGATAGGGTTAAGGGTTTAAGATAAGGGTTACAGCCATAAGCCCTGACGACCAGAGTGCAAAGAACGCTCAAAATGTTTCTAAGATAATGTACTTTATGAAAAACCATGTATTCTTACATTAGAAATAAATGATAATTATAGAAAAATACTTTTTCGAATATTTCGGCCAATTCTTATACTTGATTGCACATAAAGCATATTTTGAAGAGGAGTAATGACGTCATAATAATTACATAATTTAAAAAATCATGATTCATAAGTAGTAAAATACATGCTCATACGTATTGATTCAAATAAATAGATTTATACATTCATTTAATATTTTTCATTAATTTTTCCCTTTCCCTTACCCCAAACCAGATTGTCATTCACGTCGTGAAGGGTACCTATATAAAGGTAAGGGTAAAATATATTTAGCTACTCTTCATGTCGGATATCATCACTGAAAAACATCCGTCAGATGTATATCTACAAATATATATAGGTGTCCTTTTGTCCATTTTTCTGGTAATACTTACCCCATTTTCCTGGTCCTGGCCCAAGGACTATTCCTACGCCACTGCAATACTGGGCAAACGAACCTCTCTGTTTGTAAATTCGAATCCCATCACAGACATCCTTGATCCGCCGCAGCAACGAGTACGTAGGAAGTGTAAAAAATCAGAGTAAACCTTACAAATGGGCAAAAATAATCAGTTCGGACGTCGTTTGATTCATTATCAATAAATCACTGAGGAAAACACGACAATAAATCGACAGAAATAGTTCTGCATGGCAGTTTCGCAGTAAACCGTAAATAATATTAATATTTCGGGCGTTTGTATGATTCAATTATCAATAAATCGTCGAAAAAGATCGACAGAAATAGTTCTGCATGACACACGGAACTTACTGAATCATAATTTCGAAAATGGATGGCCAATTTCGAAATTGGGCAAAGTTCCGTGCCCAATTTCGAAATTGGGCATGCCCAATTTCGAATTTAGGCAATAATCTTAAAATCGGCACAACATATACAGCAATCAGTAACCCTTCCACACATTTCAACTTTACTCATTACCTGGCTGAGTTTATGCCATATAAATGAGCTCTTAACTCAGGCAGTGAAATTCCGATCAAACTGAAATATACAGTCATGCAAGGTCTACCATTCACCAACATTCTGTCTAAATTTTTTATTGATTGATCAATATTTGTTGTTGCTAGAGTGATAAAAAGCCAAAACTGACATTTTGATATTTAAGGGCAGATAACTCCAGACTTTCTTGTTCAATCTGAATTATCTCAAGGAATCTGAGAGAGGGTCACCCAAGAATCATTCCTGTGAAGTTTGATTGAAATCCATCCAGTAGTTTCTGAGAAGAAGATTTTTAAAGAAAAAGTTGACGACCGGACGGACGGACAGACGCACGCACGACGGACACAACGCCATGACAATAGCCCGCTGGCCTGAAAGGCCAGTGGAGCTAAAAAAAACCAAAAAAACAAGAGGGCCAGAATGGCCCTATATCGCTCACCTGAAAGAAGTTTAAGACAAAGAGTCACCCAAGGAACATTTCTGCCAAGTGTGGTTCAAATTGGGCCAATGGTTGATTTTTAAAGAATTTTCTTAGAATTTTTCTAAGTCCAATAAGTCACGCCCTGCCACACCCACTTTTTCAGACGAAACAAAAATTCACTTTTTTTAAAGAGTCACCAAAGGAACATTTCTGTCAACTTTGGTTCAAATTGGGCCAATGATTGATTTTTAAAGAATTTTCTTATGATTTCTTCAAGTCTGATAAGTGCTGACCTGCCATGCCCACAATTTTGGATGAATAAAAAATCCGCGAACAAATCTTAAGAAGGGTCACCTACGGAACATTCCTGCCAAATTTGGTTCTAATTGGCCCAATGGTTAAGGAGAAGAAGATTTATGAAGAATTTTTTAACAATTTCTCTTGGTTTGATAAGCCCCGCCCTGCCACACCCACATTTTTTAGGAAACTACCTGAATTAATTTATGAACAAATGTTGAAAAGTGTCACTCAAGAAACACTTCTGCAAAGTTTGGTTCAAATTGGCCCATTGGTTGATTTTTAAAGAATTTTCTTAGGATTTCTTTATGGCCGAAAAGCCCCTTTCTCCCTGCCACGCCCTCATTTTTTGACAAATGTAAAAATTTGTGAATCAATTTTGAAAAGAGAGACTCAAAGAACATTCCTGCAAAGTCTGCTTCAAATTGGCCCAATGATTAATTTTTAAAGAATTTTCCTATGATTTCTTTAAGTCTGATAAGCCCCTTTCTCCCTGCCACTGCCACAACTTTTTACAAATGAAAATATTTGTGAACAAATTTTAAAAAGAAAGGCTTAAGGCACATTCCTACAAAGTCTGGTTCAAATTGGCCCAATAATTGATTTTTAAAGAATTTTCTTATGATTTATCGAAGTCTGATAAGCCCCTTTCTCCCTGCCACGGCCACGTTTTTTGACGAATCAAAAATCTGCAAACTAGTTTTGAGAAGGGTCACTCAAGGAACAATTCTGCCAAGTTTGGTTCAAATTGGCCCAATGGTTGATTTTTAAAGAATTTTCTTATGATTAAAGAATTTTCTTATGATTTATCGAAGTCTGATAAGCCCCTTTCTCCCTGCCACGGCCACGTTTTTTGACAAATCAAAAATCTGCAAACAAGTTTTGAGAAGGGTCACTCAAGGAAAAATTCTGCCAAGTTTGGCTCAAATTGGCCCAATGGTTGATTTTTAAAGAATTTTCTTATGATTTCTCCAAGTCTGATAAGCCCCTTTCTCCCTGCCACGGCCAAGTTTTTTGACGAATCAAAAATCTGCGAACAAGTTTTGAGAAGGGTCACTCAAGGAACAATTCTGCCAAGTTTGGTTCAAATTGGCCAAATGGTTGATTTGTAAAGAATTTTCTTATGATTTCTCCAAGTCTGATAAGCCCCTTTCTCCCTGCCACGGCCACGTTTTTTGACGAATCAAAAATCTGCGAACAAGTTTTGAGAAGGGTCACTCAAGGAACAATTCTGCCAAGTTTGGATCAAATTAGCCTAATGGTTGATTTTTAAAGAATTTTCTTAGGATTTCTCTAAGTCCGATAAGCCCCGCCCTGCCACACCCACATTTTTTGACGAATCAAAAATCCGCGAACAAGTTTTGAGAAGGGTCACTCAAGGAACATTCCTGCAAAGTTTGGTCAAAATTGGCCAGTTGGTTTCGGAGAAGAAGATGTTTGAAGAAATTGTGAACGGACAGACGGACGGTGAGTGACCACAATAGCTCACCGAGCACTTCGTGCTCAGGTGAGCTAAAAAAAAAGAACAACCCAACAAACTTTATGAAGAAAGTTATGTGATAATCTTAAATTGTCATTCAACAATTGTGGAAATGTGGGTTAGCAGTATTTTCTTTTTAATCAAGAACATTTATTAAATTACATAATATATACTGAGAGGCAAAAGAACTTTTTATTTTTCGAAATCTCTCATATTTTCCATCATATCGACTCAAAACTTTGTACTATTTAATTCTACTCATAAACCTATAATACAGTTTTGTTAAATTTCACCTGAAATTACTTGACTACCCATACTCTTGCTACATGCCGATTTTACAATTTTTGCACGTGCGACTTAGTGGAGCATCAAACATTGCTGTTAATCCTTATTTGATTTCTTTATTAGTTATCACAACAAATCACAACATTAAATTTTCTCTAAGATTATAACACAATTCTCGACGGCTGGTAGAAAATGATCAATATGCCGCTTTTTGCCATTAAGACCCATTTCTCTATGACTCAGCGTAAAACGAAAGAAACGTGACACAATATACACTTAATCTGGTAGCATAGGAACATCCTGTGTAAATTTTATCAAAATCCGTCTATAAATTTAGGAGGAGTTATGTCAGATAACTTGTTTGCATCAAGCCCCCTTTTGCCATGACGCATCGTTAAATGGAAAAGCACTAACAATGTATGCATGGTTCTAGCTGACTAGGCACGTCCTGTGAAAATATTATTCAAATCCGTTAGTAAATGTAGAATTTTTGTCAATGTGAATTATTGCATTAATTTATTGATTAAATCCCCTTTTTTCGATGCCGCTGTATGGCATAAAAAAACCTCGCAACGGAAGAAAGGACAGATAGACGGGTAGGCGAAGAAGTGTACATCAAAAAAGCAAATTCGTTGAATTGATATCCCCCGCCGAACATATTTTCATTGTCAATAAAGTAGCGCCGAAACGAATATAACTCTGTATGTATATGGCTTCAACAGAACGAATATCACTCTGTATGTATATGGCTTCAACAGAACGAATATCACTCTGTATGTATATGGCTAAAACAGTCAGGGGCAGTAACTCTAAATTCGGCGGTCGAACCGGGTAACCCCGACGATATGCGCATGTCCTCATTGTAGTAAAGCTGTGAGCCAAGTTTCATTGAAATCCGATCTATAGTTTCCAAGAAATAGCGCGGAAACGAATATCACTCTGTATGTATATGGCTTAAACAGTCAGGGGCAGTAACTCTAAATTCGGCAGTCGAACCGGGTAACCCCAACGATATGCACATGTCCACTTTGTAGTTAAGCTGTGTGCCAAGTTTCGTCGAAATCCGGTCTACATTTTTCAAGAAATAGCGCGGAAACGAATATCACTCTGTATGTATATGGCTTAAACAGTCAGGGGCAGTAACTCTGAATTCGACGGTCGAACCCGGTAACCCCGACGATATGCGCATGTCCTCATTGTAGTGAAGCTGTTAGCCAAGTTTCATTGAAATCCAGTCTATAGTTTTCAAGAAATAGCGCGGAAACGAATATCACTCTGTATGTATATGGCTAAAGCAGTCAGGGGCAGTAACTCAAAATTCGGCGGTCGAACCAGGTAACCCCGACGATATGCGCATGTCCACTTTGTAGTGAAGCTGTGTGCCAAGTTTCATTGAAATGCGGTCTACAGTTTTCAAGAAATAGCGCGGAAACGAATATAACTGTATGTATATGGCTTAAACAGTCAGGGGCAGTAACTCTGAATTCGACGGTCGAACCGGGTAACCCCGATGATATGCGCATGTCCTCATTGTAGTAAAGCTGTGTGCCAAGTTTCATCGAAATCCGGTCTATGGTTTCCAAGAAATAGCGCGGAAACGAATATCACTGTATGTATATGGCTAAAACAGTCAGGGGCAGTAACTCTAAATTCGGCAGTCGAACCGGGTAACCCCGACGATATGCGCATGTCCACTTTGTAGTGAAGCTGTGTGCCAAGTTTCATCGAAATCCGGTCTACAGTTTTCAAGAAATAGCGCGGAAACGAATATCACTCTGTATGTATATGGCTTAAACAGTCAGGGGCAGTAACTCTAAATTTGGCGGTCGAACCGGGTAACCCCGACGATATGCACATGTCCTCATTGTAGTGAAGCTGTGTGCCAAGTTTCATAGAAATCTGGTCTTTAGTTTCCAAGAAATAGCGCGGAAACGAATATCACTGTATGTATATGGCTAAAACAGTCAGGGGCAGTAACTCTAAATTCGGCGGTCGAACCGGATAACCCCGACGATATGCGCATGTCCACTTTGTAGTGAAGCTGTGTGCCAAGTTTCATCGAAATCCGGTCTACAGTTTTCAAGAAATAGCGCGGAAACGAATATCACTCTGTATGTATATGGCTTAAACAGTCAGGGGCAGTAACTCTAAATTCGGCGGTCGAACCGGGTAACCCCGACGATATGCGCATGTCCTCATTGTAGTAAAGCTGTGTGCCAAGTTTCATCGAAATCCGGTCTATAGTTTCCAAGAAATAGCGCGGAAACGAATATCACTCTGTATGTATATGGCTTAAACAGTCAGGGGCAGTAACTCTGAATTCAATGGTCGAACCGGGTAACCCCGACGATATGCGCATGTCCTCTTTGTAGTGAAGCTGTGTGCCAAGTTTCATCGAAATCTGGTCAATAGTTTCCAAGAAATAGCGCGGAAACGAATATCACTCTGTATGTATATGGCTAAAGCAGTCAGGGGCAGTAACTCAAAATTCGGCGGTCGAACCAGGTAACCCCGACAATATGCGCATGTCCACTTTGTAGTGAAGCTGTGTGCCAAGTTTCATTGAAATCCGGTCTACAGTTTTCAAGAAATAGCGCGGAAACGAATATAACTGTATGTATATGGCTTAAACAGTCAGGGGCAGTAACTCTGAATTCGACGGTCGAACCGGGTAACCCCGATGATATGCGCATGTCCTCATTGTAGTAAAGCTGTGTGCCAAGTTTCATCGAAATCCGGTCTATGGTTTCCAAGAAATAGCGCGGAAACGAATATCACTGTATGTATATGGCTAAAACAGTCAGGGGCAGTAACTCTAAATTCGGCGGTCGAACCGGGTAACCCCGACGATATGCGCATGTCCACTTTGTAGTGAAGCTGTGTGCCAAGTTTCATCGAAATCCGGTCTACAGTTTTCAAGAAATAGCGCGGAAACGAATATCACTCTGTATGTATATGGCTTAAACAGTCAGGGGCAGTAACTCTAAATTCGGCGGTCGAACCGGGTAACCCCGACGATATGCACATGTCCTCATTGTAGTGAAGCTGTGTGCCAAGTTTCATAGAAATCCGGTCTTTAGTTTCCAAGAAATAGCGCGGAAACGAATATCACTGTATGTATATGGCTAAAACAGTCAGGGGCAGTAACTCTAAATTCGGCGGTCGAACCGGATAACCCCGACGATATGCGCATGTCCACTTTGTAGTGAAGCTGTGTGCCAAGTTTCATCGAAATCCGGTCTACAGTTTTCAAGAAATAGCGCGGAAACGAATATCACTCTGTATGTATATGGCTTAAACAGTCAGGGGCAGTAACTCTAAATTCGGCGGTCGAACCGGGTAACCCCGACGATATGCGCATGTCCTCATTGTAGTAAAGCTGTGTGCCAAGTTTCATCGAAATCCGGTCTATAGTTTCCAAGAAATAGCGCGGAAACGAATATCACTCTGTATGTATATGGCTTAAACAGTCAGGGGCAGTAACTCTGAATCCAATGGTCGAACCGGGTAACCCCGACGATATGCGCATGTCCTCTTTGTAGTGAAGCTGTGTGCCAAGTTTCATCGAAATCTGGTCAATAGTTTCCAAGAAATAGCGCGGAAACGAATATCACTCTGTATGTATATGGCTAAAGCAGTCAGGGGCAGTAACTCAAAATTCGGCGGTCGAACCAGGTAACCCCGACAATATGCGCATGTCCACTTTGTAGTGAAGCTGTGTGCCAAGTTTCATTGAAATCCGGTCTACAGTTTTCAAGAAATAGCGCGGAAACGAATATAACTGTATGTATATGGCTTAAACAGTCAGGGGCAGTAACTCTGAATTCGACGGTCGAACCGGGTAACCCCGATGATATGCGCATGTCCTCATTGTAGTAAAGCTGTGTGCCAAGTTTCATCGAAATCCGGTCTATGGTTTCCAAGAAATAGCGCGGAAACGAATATCACTGTATGTATATGGCTAAAACAGTCAGGGGCAGTAACTCTAAATTCGGCAGTCGAACCGGGTAACCCCGACGATATGCGCATGTCCACTTTGTAGTGAAGCTGTGTGCCAAGTTTCATCGAAATCCGGTCTACAGTTTTCAAGAAATAGCGCGGAAACGAATATCACTCTGTATGTATATGGCTTAAACAGTCAGGGGCAGTAACTCTAAATTTGGCGGTCGAACCGGGTAACCCCGACGATATGCACATGTCCTCATTGTAGTGAAGCTGTGTGCCAAGTTTCATAGAAATCTGGTCTTTAGTTTCCAAGAAATAGCGCGGAAACGAATATCACTGTATGTATATGGCTAAAACAGTCAGGGGCAGTAACTCTAAATTCGGCGGTCGAACCGGATAACCCCGACGATATGCGCATGTCCACTTTGTAGTGAAGCTGTGTGCCAAGTTTCATCGAAATCCGGTCTACAGTTTTCAAGAAATAGCGCGGAAACGAATATCACTCTGTATGTATATGGCTTAAACAGTCAGGGGCAGTAACTCTAAATTCGGCGGTCGAACCGGGTAACCCCGACGATATGCGCATGTCCTCATTGTAGTAAAGCTGTGTGCCAAGTTTCATCGAAATCCGGTCTATAGTTTCCAAGAAATAGCGCGGAAACGAATATCACTCTGTATGTATATGGCTTAAACAGTCAGGGGCAGTAACTCTGAATTCAATGGTCGAACCGGGTAACCCCGACGATATGCGCATGTCCTCTTTGTAGTGAAGCTGTGTGCCAAGTTTCATCGAAATCTGGTCAATAGTTTCCAAGAAATAGCGCGGAAACGAATATCACTCTGTATGTATATGGCTAAAGCAGTCAGGGGCAGTAACTCAAAATTCGGCGGTCGAACCAGGTAACCCCGACAATATGCGCATGTCCACTTTGTAGTGAAGCTGTGTGCCAAGTTTCATTGAAATCCGGTCTACAGTTTTCAAGAAATAGCGCGGAAACGAATATAACTGTATGTATATGGCTTAAACAGTCAGGGGCAGTAACTCTGAATTCGACGGTCGAACCGGGTAACCCCGATGATATGCGCATGTCCTCATTGTAGTAAAGCTGTGTGCCAAGTTTCATCGAAATCCGGTCTATGGTTTCCAAGAAATAGCGCGGAAACGAATATCACTGTATGTATATGGCTAAAACAGTCAGGGGCAGTAACTCTAAATTCGGCGGTCGAACCGGGTAACCCCGACGATATGCGCATGTCCACTTTGTAGTGAAGCTGTGTGCCAAGTTTCATCGAAATCCGGTCTACAGTTTTCAAGAAATAGCGCGGAAACGAATATCACTCTGTATGTATATGGCTTAAACAGTCAGGGGCAGTAACTCTAAATTCGGCGGTCGAACCGGGTAACCCCGACGATATGCACATGTCCTCATTGTAGTGAAGCTGTGTGCCAAGTTTCATAGAAATCCGGTCTTTAGTTTCCAAGAAATAGCGCGGAAACGAATATCACTGTATGTATATGGCTAAAACAGTCAGGGGCAGTAACTCTAAATTCGGCGGTCGAACCGGATAACCCCGACGATATGCGCATGTCCACTTTGTAGTGAAGCTGTGTGCCAAGTTTCATCGAAATCCGGTCTACAGTTTTCAAGAAATAGCGCGGAAACGAATATCACTCTGTATGTATATGGCTTAAACAGTCAGGGGCAGTAACTCTAAATTCGGCGGTCGAACCGGGTAACCCCGACGATATGCGCATGTCCTCATTGTAGTAAAGCTGTGTGCCAAGTTTCATCGAAATCCGGTCTATAGTTTCCAAGAAATAGCGCGGAAACGAATATCACTCTGTATGTATATGGCTTAAACAGTCAGGGGCAGTAACTCTGAATCCAATGGTCGAACCGGGTAACCCCGACGATATGCGCATGTCCTCTTTGTAGTGAAGCTGTGTGCCAAGTTTCATCGAAATCTGGTCAATAGTTTCCAAGAAATAGCGCGGAAACGAATATCACTCTGTATGTATATGGCTAAAGCAGTCAGGGGCAGTAACTCAAAATTCGGCGGTCGAACCAGGTAACCCCGACAATATGCGCATGTCCACTTTGTAGTGAAGCTGTGTGCCAAGTTTCATTGAAATCCGGTCTACAGTTTTCAAGAAATAGCGCGGAAACGAATATAACTGTATGTATATGGCTTAAACAGTCAGGGGCAGTAACTCTGAATTCGACGGTCGAACCGGGTAACCCCGATGATATGCGCATGTCCTCATTGTAGTAAAGCTGTGTGCCAAGTTTCATCGAAATCCGGTCTATGGTTTCCAAGAAATAGCGCGGAAACGAATATCACTGTATGTATATGGCTAAAACAGTCAGGGGCAGTAACTCTAAATTCGGCGATCGAACCGGGTAACCCCGACGATATGCGCATGTCCTCATTGTAGTGAAGCTGTGTGCCAAGTTTCATAGAAATCCGGTCTTTAGTTTCCAAGAAATAGCGCGGAAACGAATATCACTGTATGTATATGGCTAAAACAGTCAGGGGCAGTAACTCTAAATTCGGCGGTCGAACCGGATAACCCCGACGATATGCGCATGTCCACTTTGTAGTGAAGCTGTGTGCCAAGTTTCATCGAAATCCGGTCTACAGTTTTCAAGAAATAGCGCGGAAACGAATATCACTCTGTATGTACGAGGGGCGTTCAATAAAGATTTCCCCTAACCTACTTCCAATAAGTATAGAGAATTGAAACTTGGCACAAAAATTAACCTTTCTCTACATGGCCTGTAGCCAGAGAGACATACTTCTGCCATCGTTGAATGCAGTTTTGGAGACCTGTACTGTAGAACACCGTAGGCTGTGCCCGTAACCTTGCATTGACTTTATAGTTGCATCATCAATGACAGACTGGGCGCCCAGCATTCGGGCTGTTTCCACAGACTTACGTCTACACTTGAACTGAGTATACCAGTGTTTGACAAAGTCATATGATGGGACATCATTCCCACAAACTTCTTTCATGTCATTGAATACCTCCTTTAGTGTGAGACCTTTCAAATACAGGAATCTGATGACCATTTGCTCCATCATGCTACCTCACTTAACTTAAGCACTCAAAAATGAGAAACAAATTACATTTCAGAGCTGCAATTTTTCATGTGACCTATAGAGGTATACGGTTATGTATGTGTACAATTTCAACTTCCTACCTTAACTGAAAGTAGGCCAGGGGAAATCTTTAATGAACGCCCCTCGTATATGGCTTAAACAGTCAGGGGCAGTAACTCTAAATTCGGCGGTCGAACCGGGTAACCCCGACGATATGCGCATGTCCTCATTGTAGTAAAGCTGTGTGCCAAGTTTCATCGAAATCCGGTCTATAGTTTCCAAGAAATAGCGCGGAAACGAATATCACTCTGTATGTATATGGCTTAAACAGTCAGGGGCAGTAACTCTGAATTCAATGGTCGAACCGGGTAACCCCGACGATATGCGCATGTCCTCTTTGTAGTGAAGCTGTGTGCCAAGTTTCATCGAAATCCGGTCTATAGTTTCCAAGAAATAGCGCGGAAACGAATGTCGGACGGACGGACGGACGGACATGGCAAAAACAATATCCCCCCAAAAAAATTTTTCGGCGGGGGATAACAAACGACCACCATCGGTAGAGTTTAAAAATCCTATTAACTTACGTACCGATTTCTTAGGAACGTGGAAGAACTATGGTGTATACTTATTTTTGCCTCTCAGTATATATATACTAAATTTATACCGTTTTTCTAATGGCTGGCCATCATCTTGCCCCGGTGCTGTTATAATTGTGCTTCTCCTCTTTTTAGCACGAAGAACTTGCTTTTTCGTCATTTCCCTCCCTCTTCTATTGAGGCGATGTTTCCTTTGAGGCAGAGGCAGTACATATTTATTGTAGAGCTCAACCAATTCATCTTTTGTGAGGCTGTTTAGGTCTGCATGATTGATGTATCTCTAAAACAAAAAAGTCTTTTAAAAAAATAATTCAACATTATTGTTATGTAACTTACAAAAGTTTAGACTGATTCAGGGATTAGGCTGGAAATTTTGGTGGGGTATGGGGGCCGCCTAGGCCCCCATTGGGGTCCGGGGCAATGCCCCAGTTGGGGGACCAGGGGCGCAAAACCCACATCCGCAAAAATCACATCTCCTGGAAGCTGTTTGTGCTATTTGAAATTGCATGTTTCAGAAGAATTGTTCAATAAATTTTCAAACTTTGTAATATTTTATTTCTCTGCATTCACTGTCTGCAATCCACTACCAGGAAACTATCCAATAACTGTCATCGGTGTAATCGGCCTGCTCGGACTCACTGCACTCTGTCGTTGATAAATTTGGTTGATGATTTGCAGAGCTCCAGATAATTTTTTGATGCAAGGAGTATTTACCCCTCATTTTTTTTCCAATGTGTATCTTTGGGAAAAGACTGGAACTGATTAACCCTTTCTAAAATAATAGTTCTTTGGGCTGGTCCAATTTAACTGACATTCACGACAAAGATAAAAAGTCCAATTTGAAAGCTGCTGGAGATGGCAAGGTTTAACAAAATGGACTTCGTGTACAATAAAGCAAAGTAAATATTCAAAATTGAAGCAAAAGGAGAAAGTTTTGGCTATCGATATTTTCTTCTTTTGTCTCAATATTATAATCGAAAAACTTTCCTTTTAGGGACGTCAGAACCAGGTCATGTTTGGGAAATGATTAAAAACTACAGGAGCACCAAACCGGAATGACCCACTTTCATTTTCGGGGTCGATGGCGTCTAACCGCGGTAGGCCTATTGTTTCTTTTTCGGACCGTCGAGAGTTTTTTTTCTCTGAACGAGATTACCATTGTGGACTTTCTTTGCCTGTAGGCTCACTTCGGAAATATTATCGGCCAAAATCACCTTTACGATCTTTATATATACTTTATTTATTATTTCAATACATGTAAATAAGTTTGGATAGATTCAATTTTGACATTTTTGGGGGGCAAGTCTTTTCTTACAAGATAAACTTCAGCTGGCATCAAACTTATGTAAGTTGCTTGGCTTTATTCAGAAAAGTTCAAATATTTTGTTCTAAAATCAGCTACTTTTTCTTCAAAGACGAGTTAATGCCTTCAAGTATAAGCATGTTAAACCATCTAAAGTATAATTGTCAGGGGCATACTCTAACTCAGGATTTTTGTAACTTTTGAGCCAATGCATTCATGTTTGAGTGCCTTTTGAGCATGGAATGCCAGTGGAGACAAGAGTGGACATTGTTCTTTCATTTAAGGGGGTTCGGGGGTCTCCCCCGAGAAAATTGTGAAAATATGGTGAGATTTGATGGCATGTGGGTGTCTGTTTTTCAAAATTTTACTCAAAAAGATCATACTTGAAAACCATCAATAATATGATTTTAGAACAGGATGCTACCTAAGCCATAAAATTTTGATATTCCCTGACTTTTCCATGACTTTCCCCATTTTTCTGATTTTCACTGACTCAAATCAAAATTCCCTGACTTTTCCCTGACCTGGAAAAAATATCATTTTCCAGACTTTTTTCCTCTGACCGTGGCAACCCTGCTATTGCAGACCAAAATGACTATTGTAATAGTATTGCTATTGACCAAATTGCTATCGCGAAAGTATTGCTATTGCAGGTTGCTATTGCAATACTATTGCAATACTATTGTTATATGCTTATAGTGCTATAAATGGATAATTTTTATTAAAAATCACATTTCCTGAATATTTTACATATCTCAATTAATTTGCAGAATAATCAAATAAATACTCTGAAGAAAGAGAATGACATTTCATGATTTGAGTAGCCTGTCATTGATGTCTGATATTCAAGAGACAGATTTTTGGCCAAAATTAGACAATGTCATGTGACAAATTGCTATTTTTGAACTATCAAAACTATTGCGATAGTGGAAACTACTATTGCGATACCATTGATATTGCCAGTTGCCTATCACGATAGCACTATTGCAGAGGTCACTATTGCGATATAACGATAGTCCGATGTATCGTTACATCCAGCACTGTCACAATATCAGACATGGGGTAATCATAATCAGTAATTTAATTGATTATTAATCGATTAACAAATGCCAATAATCATGAATTAATCAAATAATTAGCCTTTTCTGATTATTTGATTAATAATTTAATCAATTACTGATGAAAAAATGACATTAATCGTGATTATTTTATGATTACTTTTTGATTATTTTGGATGTATAAATGATCTAAAACAAAATAAGATGCACCTGTAAGTCATACCTTTTACCTGTTCACACCTATACAAAGCAGTCTATGCCCAAAGGCCTCCTATTGTTATTCTTACACCTGTCATTGAAATTTCACACATTTTGTGGAGTTGAAACTGAAAACTTATATTAATACTGCAAAATGACTGGATAGGAGACATAGAGACACGCTTCCAGTTGATCTGACTTCCCGACCGGTTTCGTTCAATGGTTTGAACTCATCAGGGGATTTTTGTTGTTTTAAGGCAAGAGAGATGTCTTGCAATGTTGGTGAAGCAGAACCCGCTGATTTTCCTTATATATACCCAAGTGCTGCCGGTGCTGCCGGTTGCTGCCGGCGCTGCCGGTGTTGCCGGCCTGCTGCCGGTACTATCCATGACGTCATGATCTCCCGTTTCTATTATAGAACAATGGGCGACGACGTCATTTGTTCTATTTTTAGAACAGAGCGTAGATAGTGCCAATTTTCTATCTTGTAGAAGACAATGGCAAAGGATTGTTAAATTTCTAACAGAACACGATTGTCACTACCTTGGTATATGCAATGACACAGCATTATGAATTAGGCTGGCTGCTTGGGTAATAGGGCTGAATTTGCTCATTTTGAACATGACAAGGGACAGCTTTATTGAGCTAGTAAAGAGCAGTTTCCCTCGAAATTTCTATCTAACTCCATTGTTAGTATTCATTGCAAATTATTGCAGAATGTTTGCTGCAGTATTTGCAGTACCTAGATGGCGCTGAAGTGTAAATTTTGTACAGTCTTGTGTTCATCTATTGGGAAACAGTCTTTTCATGTATTTGTTTAACATGATGTCATGTTGTCATTATCAAGCACTTTTGTACGTCTGCATCTCTGGACAACAAGAAAGGGGGGATAAAGCGACAACTGTATGAAAATGACTGATTGCTTTCTTGTTGTTCGGAGAGGCTTATCACTATTAGGGGGAGAAGCTACTGTGAATGGATCTGATGACCATTGGTCATACAGTGAAAACTTATATTAGTTGGAAAATGCTGAACAAACCTTAATCTATTTCATTTGTATTTTTTTCCTTAAAAATGCAATCATACGATGAACATGATAAACTAAATAACAAATGTACAGAAAATAATATAATGATTCATTATTAGGAAAAGAGATGAGTTGATAAAGATTTTTTTTCTTTTATCAATTATAGGCATAATTTATTAAAAAATAATGTAAAGTACTAACTTTGGGCATAAAAATAGAATCAAACGAGGTGATTTGAATTATTAGATTCTGGCTTGCTATCATTCTGCTTATACTGGGTATTCATGAATTTGATGAGAAGTATCTTTTCTCCATTTTAAGTTTGTAAATTTGTAATTCTTAATATGAAATGTTCTAGATAACATTAAGGCAAAAGGAGAAAATGCCTTTAACAAGCATTTCTCTATAAAATCGTCACGGTGGTCTAATCATTGTTCCAATGGCTTCAACATGGTCTGATATGTATATGTCGGAGGCCACCTTGGAATTTAGGCCGATCCGGAATCGACCTAGTCCAGTTTAGAATTCTACTCTGGCCTAGTCAAAATTGGAATTCTGTTCTGGACTAGACCGATCTGGAATCTGCCTAGATAGTTTCCAGTCCAGATTAGAATTCCAATCTGGCTAGGCCAATCCGAGATCTGCCTAGACCAGATTGGAATCTATTGTTAACAATGATTTTATTTGAAAATCACCCATTTCCCTTGAAAAAAAATTTAGACATTTCACACATTTCTTGAAAAATGAAATATAACAATGTATTTTATCTTTATCATGATCAATAACTGAATAAAAATATTTTTGTACCTATATTAGAAAATCAAAATTATTTCTTAGTTTAATCAATTTTCTAAAATTTTCAGATTTATAATCAATCATTCGCACATTGAGAATGGAAATAGAAAAGAGACGGCATCAACGAAAAATCTAGTACAGTCACCAATAAAAGTTTGTGTTTTATCTGTAATTATTTCAAAGTTCATTTGCTATTTATTAAAATAACTTTATCCAGTTATTACTTAACCCTTTCCCAAACGGCAAAATTTTAGGGTGATCCTCTTTAAAAATTGCCACAAATGACAAAATGAAGTTATTAAAGATATAATTTGTGTAAAATATTGCATGGAAAATATTGAGACAAAAGAAGAAACTGCTGGCTATCAGCAGTTTCTCCTTTTTTTTCAATGTTTTCCAAAGCCTTTTCTATTAGAGACGTCAAAACCAGGTCTTGTTTGGGAAAGGGTTAATCCCTTTAAAAGTTCCTTGTTTCCATGATTTCTAGGAATATATGCCATTTTCTTTCTCTGGTAATGTTTTGCAAATTTAGCTTTAAGAAGCGTCAAAATTATGTCTTGATAAGGGTTAGTATAAAACAGAAAAGAATTAAGAGCTCTAACATATTTCTTTGTCCACGTCTAACAATGTTATTTATTTACATAATCTAAGATAAATAAATGGTCATTGTTCCTTGATTTTAAGATACAACAAGAGCTGTCACTGTAAGATGACAATGCCCCCGACACTGCTTTGATTTTAAATTATGGCCAATCTATGTTCAAGGTCAAGGTCATCCAGGGGTCAAGGTCACCAAAGTATGTGCCTACAGAAAGGTAATGTACCAAGGAATGTTGTGGTAAAGTATGAAGAGAATATGTTAAGTAATAAGGAAGTTATGGCCAATGTTAAAGTTTTTGGACGGAATGACGGACAGACGGACGGACAGACGGACGGACGGACAGACGGACAAGTCAAATTTATGATGCCTCCCTATCGGGGGCATAAAAACAAATATAGTTTATTATCATACTTGTTATATTCTCAAGTTATATTTTACGTTTAGTAGGCTATCAATTAAACAACGGGTTCTTAAGTGGTCTAGGCAGATTCTAGATCTGCCTAGCCAGATTGGAATTCCAAACTGGCCTAGACCAATCCAGAATCTGCCTAGACAAAATTAGAATTCTAATCTGGCCTAGTCCAAACTAGAATTCCGGTTTGGACTAGACCAATTCCGGATCGGCCTAGGCCGATTCCGGATCGGCCTAGATTCCAATTTGGACTCTGACATATACATAAATTCCGTTTTCATCATCATCATCATTTTTGATGGTTTAAAAAAGCTTTCAGGAAATATAACTAAGATAATGTTAGTTACAAACTTCAATATCCAACAAGTCCATACATCCTATTTTCATCCAACTTTATCAAAAAGAACATTTCAATTCTCCTTACCAAAACATCTAGTAAAAACCTTTTTAACATGCCATTCATCTTGATTGAATTAGTCTGTCTACAAATATGGAATCATCTATATACCGAAACTGGTGTGTTCCAAGACATTTAAAAAGAAATGTAATTTCAATAGTAAAGATATTTCATATATTGTGATTCTGTTCAGATTATGTATTTGAAGATAATGAAATGCTATTTGCCCCTTTCAACTGTTTATTTATTGTTACGCGAAAGTTTTTTTCCGTGATTAATGATTAACAATTGATTACTTACCCCCAAATTAATGATTAATAATCAATTATTGAGATATTTTTCAGTGAAAGTAATTTAATCAATTAATAATCAAGGGTGCATTAATCATTAATTTAATCGATTACTTTTTCAAGTAATTGACCCCATGTCTGCACAATATTTACCATCCCAGGCATCCCTCCTGATAGATTAATGATGATCAAGCAATTGGTGGGAGATAAATTTGCCTGAGAGGATATATGCTGCAACTATGCAACGGGGATCAAATCAGGGACCCAACGAATGCCCTACCAATTGCCCTAGGCTATGGCTTCAGACTATAATTACTTTACAGGGACAGTTTAAAATGCTCTGAAGCCTTAGCTGTGAGTATGATGGACCTATCAGATACAGATTTTCCTTAGAAAGAACAATTTATTTATCAAAATTGACAAGAAACAAAAAAAAAAAACCCCACACATTATCCTCCTTTCTGCTCGATTCGTGGTACCCTATCGATTCGTGGACTTTTTTGATGACGTATTTTTAGAATAAGAACGGCACTTTGCAAATTTTCCTTGGTTTCCAACCGACGCCAGCCATTTCGTCACAAGTCTCGTGACTTGGTCCTAGTCATAATAGCGCTTGGGCGGGGCGCAACAGGGGAATTTTTCTCCCGTCGATTTCAAACACGATAACTTGTAACGTCATTCATAGAACATCCGGAGGGCTTACACAGGGCTCCCGCTGTCGATCGCCACTGGCGCCAATTGCGACAAAATAAAAATTCTGGCGACAAAATTTGCCAGTTGGCGATTTTATTGGCGACAACTTATTTGCGCCGTATTCTGACACAAGGTTTCAGGTAAAGGGTTGAGTCTCAAAAGCTATGACAGTCGCGTGTATCGGTGCTGGTCAGTCATTGATTAACAAAAATCGATAATCGGTAACCAATTATCCGAGATAGCAGTTTGTCCATATGATTATGACACCTTCTAAATAACTGTTTCAATATGCGTGAAAATGTCTTGGTCGCATGGCTTGCCGAGGAAGAAAACTTTAGTCACTGGAAATTTATTCCGGTGCGTTTACCTGGAGCTTAATTTCGGCCTAAATCCGGCAAATTGTATTCTAAATCCTTTACACATATTCCCTTATAAAGACAACACATTTTTGTCAAGACAGGAACAAACGGGCCAGATGTGTCGGCGGCATTTATTTGATCTCGGGGTAGTGACGTCATATAAATAACGAGTGACTAAAACGCCGTATCGTTACGATGTTTTAACCCCCAAACGGTTTGTATTTCGTGTAAACTTTCGCAAATCAATTACACAATGGAATTTGTTTCTATCGCATTTGAAAAGATTTTCTTTTTAATCAATGGATATAAAACACGAGGTAAAGCTTTTGTCAGAATCCGATTCAGGCTACGAGTCCGAGCATCGTATCGCAGATCGAATTTTTTGTGATAAAAAAAGATTCACTTTCATTCCTTGTTTTCACATGGAATTTTCCGAGTCAGATTTCTTTAAATCTTATCTGTAGATTCTATCAAAGCTTGTGATCGAGTGATCGCCGCAATAGGTTCCAAAGTTTTAAGTTTCGTCACGAATTAATGATTTACATCGTATTTTAGGTCCTCGTGTATTCGTTCTGAAAAATGCACTAGTTCTAGTCGGAAGGCATGCCGAAAAAAGGTTGACTTTAAGATTCTCCGATTTACCTAATATAACTCATGTAATTTCTGCACGCATTTCAATCTGTATGTGTGTGTGTGCGCGCACGTGGTTTGGGGAGGGGGAAGGGGGGGGCGCATTGACAACTGGGTGGGGTCAGTGACGTTCCGTATAATTATTGTAAATCAGAGGGAACCGCATCCAATCAACTCAAATTATAGAATTTATGCTAATGATCTTGATTTCTATATTGATGTCAATAAAAAGTCATAAACATCATGACATATTACCTAATTGTGATGATAATTATGCATTTTTACAGACTATAATGTTGGGGTGCTTTTTTTAGGGGGGGGGGGGGGGAGCGGGGGGGTCTATATGTTTTTTTTCTTTTCCCATTGGCTCCTCTACTGGCACTGACTGGCTCCAATTGGCCCCAAAAAATTTCAATTGGCGATTTTGCTGGCGCCAAGTCTGAAATTGCCAGGGGAAGCCCTGGGCTTACATTAAAAAACATATAGCTAAAACAATGAACTTGGAATAAAATGAACAAATAGCCGAATAAAATACTTCGAATAAGTGAATACAGTTGTTGGAGAAAGTCCCATGTGAATTTCCCCTTTGGGGCCCCAATATTTGCAGTTTGACCTAGATACCACGAATCTGACAGGAAGCTTCCGAATGATCCAGATCTGGTGACATTGACCCAATTCGAGGTAATGTTTACAAAGTTTGTCGGGTTATGGTGGTTTTTGACTTTTTCTTATTGTCAAACATGTTTTTATGATAATTGTCTTCATTAAAAAAAATTGATGACACGCTGAAGTAATGCGCATGCGCCGCTTGAAAAATTAAGACCCACGAATCCACCAGACAAGAGCGCAACTAAATGCGCGAAAAGTAATGACAAAGGCGTGTACAGTTCCAATCAAGAGACGAATAGACTATTTTTCGCTTTCATAACATCGACAAACTTTCATACCTTGTTCAAAATGTCAATTAGTTCTTTTTTGGTGAAAAGATCGGGGTATAACCAACCACTTTGGTCTTTTGTTGTTGCCATCCCGGGGAATCGACGTGTTTGCTTAAATATTTCTCTAAAGATTTGGAATTAAATTTTGACTTGTCACAAAATACAAGAAATTTAGGACGAAACCGCAAAATACTGCTATCAATCTTTTTCAATAAAAGACGGCTTAAATCAATGGTATTTGAAAAGAAAACTACAAGAATTCGATATTTTTTAAATCGAATAAAAAACTAAAACAACAAAAATCAAGTAGAGCTTCTACTTTCGTTCCAAACAAAATTCGATACAATCATGGTTACTATGGTGTTTCTTTTTTGATTTGCAGATTTCACCATCTATCTCGAACGTAATGGAAGAGGTTGAAAGGGAAATTCAGATGCTTCTTGCTGGAGAAGTTGTACCACTAAAGGGGAAAGTTGATTTGAAGTTGAAATCTGCAACTGGTATGAAAATGTTTTATCAAAATTATTTTCACAATTTTTACTTTGATATTTGTTTGCAGACATGATAGTGTAGGCTTAATGCTATATTTTCTCCTTTTCTCTAATTATCTCTTAAATTTTTCCATCTATGTAGGCTATGTTCGGACTGCAGATCAAATTAACTCGATCTGACACTGTGACATTTCACAATTATTTTAACATAAATTTTACTTTTGATATTCTACCTGAAAGAATATTTTTTCTTATGAAAATTCTGAAAATTCTAAGTCAAAATATTGATCAGTTTACGAGAGTCGAGAAATATATATTTTTGTGCTAAAAATTAAAAAAAAAAATTGTTGTGGACAACAGTTTAGATTTATTGAATTTGTCATTTCTGTCTCAACTTTAATTAAATGCGTACTTTTCGCTTATAAATAGCAACTTCAAAAAACTGATAGCATTTCTACGCTTAAAAATAAACAATCTTTGCATCAAGGCATACTTTTGAAAAATGAAATGAATGTGAAATGTCATTTTAAATTTCCTGTTCAAACCAGACCAAATCGCTGCTTCTCGATTTTAATTCAATATCATTCCATGAACGTCACAATAGATTTTGTGTGCAATATAGCACAATACCAGCAATTTCTCCTTTCGTGTTATAAAGATGGAATTCTTGTACAATATAGCACAATATCAGCAATTTCTTCTTTTGCCTCAATGTATTCCATTGAAGTATTTTCTATTAGAGTCGTCAAAATTAAGTCTTGCATTGGAAAGAGTTGATATAATTTTTACATAAAGGGCGTCAAAAGGCATCACTATGTGGGAATAGGTAAATAGAGGTATCCGGTATTTTATTTCTTATTTACCTTCGAAGGTCCCATCCAGCCGCTTACAAAGAGGACAGTGACGTATATTGTGATGGCCATGGTGTTTGATGATCGAGGACGGATGATACTGATCCAGGAGGCTAAAGAATCGTGTTACGGTAAATGGTACCCTCCAGCTGGTCGTGTTGAACAAGGAGAAAATCTTGTGGTAAGAGATAATCGTAGGCCTTGATCCATTCTCGCATTTTGAAGCTTTTTGATGCCTTTAAAGATAAAATATGTTTTAGAAAACATTATGGAAAATGAAGAAATTGCTTGTCACAAGCAATTTCTTCATTTCCCACAGTATTTTCTACCTAAAGAGATAAAAGAAAGAAAAGAAATGTAGAATGTTATTCATTTGAAATGACATCTGCAACATCTTTGAATTGAGACCTGCCTAAAATCTTGCTGTCTAGTGAAATTAAATGGGTTGATTGAGGGCTTAGACCCATGAAGGTCCCATCCAGCCAATTACAAAGAGGACAGTTACCGGTACATACATTGTGATGGCCATGGTGTTTGATGATCGAGGACGGCTGATTCTGATCCAGGAGGCTAAAGAATCGTGTTACGGTAAATGGTACCCTCCAGCTGGTCGTGTGGAACAAGGAGAAAATCTTGTGGTAAGAATTAACACATGTTGGCATATTGACGCTTTTTGATGCCATACGAGATAAATCATGCTTCAGAAAACACTGCGACAAATCATTTGAAAAATCTTTTTGATGCCCTAAAAAGATAAATCATGCTTCAGAAAACACTGTGGAAAATGAAGAAATTGCTTGTAACAAGCAATTTCTTCATTTTCCACAATGTTTTCTTCCCCAAGAGATAAAAAAAGTAAAATGTTATTCACTCGAAATGAGATATCTTCAAGATCTTTGAATTTGGTTATCAGCAGTCTCTTCTTTTGGCTCAATGTTTTCCCAAGTCATATCTATGAGGGACGTCAAAACCAGATCTTGTTTGGGAAAGAGTTAATCGAGGGCTTAGAGCCGTGAAAGGTCCCATCCAGCCGATTACAAAGAGGACTGTGACATATATTGTGATGGCCATGGTGTTTGATGATCGAGGACGGATGATACTGATTCAGGAGGCTAAAGAATCGTGTTACGGTAAATGGTACCCTCCAGCTGGTCGCGTGGAACAGGGAGAAAATCTTGTGGTAAGAGTAACTGAGGGCTTAGACCCATTCTCGCATATTGAAGCTTTTTGATGCCTTTAAAGATAAATCATGCTTCAGAAAACACTGAGACAAATCATTTGAAAAATCTTTTTGATGCTCTAAAAAGATAAATCATGCTTCAGTAAACACTGTGGAAAATGAAGAAATTGCTTGTAACAAGCAATTTCTTCATTTTCCACAATGTTTTCTACCCTAAAAGGTAAAAAAAATGTAAAAAATGTTTTTCACTTGAAATGACATCAGCAATATCTTTGAATTTGAACCAGCCTAAAATCTTGCTGTCTGGTAATAGGTTAATTGAGCACTTAGAGCCATGAAAGGTCCCATTCAGCCGATTACAAAGAGGACATTTACATATATTGTAATGGCCATGGTGTTTGATGATCGAGGACGGATGATACTGATCCAGGAGGCTAAAGAATCGTGTTACGGTAAATGGTACCCTCCAGCTGGTCACGTGGAACAGGGAGAAAATCTTGTGGTAAGAACAGTTCAAGAGTTCAGCTCAAAACTATTATAAAGACATATAAAAGCCATTTCCAATTTACTGCATGGAAAAAAATAAAGAAAAAGCCTAGAATGAAATAGGTTTGAAAGGATTCACAGGCTTGCCAGGAAAGTTAGATGTACTAGTTTGAAACCATCATAAACTCCCTTAGCGAAAGTGCACCATTATTATTCTTTTTAATGGCCATTTAAAATCTCTTATTCGTTCATTATTTATCAGTGAAAGTCCTTTTGACTGAGCACTGTTATTCACTGCTGTTAAAGAGTATTTTTAATCCCTTTTCAGGATGCTGTGAAAAGAGAAGTACTGGAAGAAGCAGGAGTAGAGTTTGAGCCTCAGTCAGTCATCAGTGTACGCATTCAGCATTTTAGCTGGGTCAGAATTACATATGTGGGGACATGCACAGGTAACCAGTAAGGATGAAACGGATGCAAATTTCTCTACCTGTCTGATAATTTCCAAGGGTACCAGGGTACCCCTACAAATATGGATAATTCATGAATGTAGATGGCTCAATGGGAAATCTAATGAATAGCATAGGAGCAATCCACCAATGGAAACGTGCAGGGGAACTGACTTGGCCGAGTCAACTTTCGGCCGAGTCAACTTGCCTACCTGTACACATTGGCGGATTTCCAAATGAATTCCCTTATCTAATATTATCCATGACAACATGTTGTACACTATCCACTTGCG
This sequence comes from Fragum sueziense, assembly GCA_963680895.1. Lineage (NCBI taxonomy): Eukaryota > Metazoa > Mollusca > Bivalvia > Cardiida > Cardiidae > Fragum > Fragum sueziense. Next base: position 46,833,018 of record OY804595.1, read on the forward strand.
TAAGTTTTTGACTGTGTACATAATGTTTTGAAAATTATTAATACAAGTTTAAAGCAGAAATTAATCATCGGGTAGTACATTTGTACCCGGGTACTCATTTGCAATTCTAGATTGGTAGGATGGAATGACCAGGCCCCGGTTTCTCGAAAAAAAATTTAAGTACATTCTCATGCTCAAATCTGAGCACCATGCTCAAATCGCATGAAATCCATGTGAACTTCAATCGAATATCCTCCAACGTTGGAGAGTACCCCTTTGAAGTTGAGCATGTTCTCATGAGAATATACTTAAGTTTTTTGCGAGAAACTGGGGCCTGTTTCTTTTTTACATGTACAATTTATTGGTTTGATGGATTTTACCCATTCTCACACTTGGATGCTTTTTGATGCCCCACAAGATAAAAGCTTTGAAAAACATTATGGAAAATTACAAAATTGCTTGTGACAAGCAATTTCTTCATTTACCACAATGAATTCTACCCAGAAGTCCAAAATTGTAGAATTTTATTCACTTGAAATTGTTGTCTGCATGATCTTTAGATGTAGACCAATCTAAATAAAATTTTGCCCTCTGATAAGGGGTTAACAAATGAATATAGATCTACATGTATTTCACAGAATAGACCCTGTCAGAATGAACTGAATCTGTATGATTATGTACAGTCGACACTCATTGTGTCGAAGTCAGAGGGACTGTCAAAATAACTCGACATATCCGGAGTTCGACTCATCCGATTTCGATTATTTTCGATGAAAACGTTTTTTAACCATTTATGATGGGCATCATATGTGTCCATGATTGAAATTTAGTAGGAAAAGGAAAGAAATTGCTCGAAACGAGCAATTTCTATCCCTTTCCTACTAAATTTCAATGGCCGTATTTGTTTCAGAATTATTTTGATTAAACATTTCGATATCAATATGTTGAGGATGGGGCATGACTTTCACTTCGACTTATGCGGAATTTCGACTTATCCGATGTCGATATAACGAGTGTCGACTGTACATTATGTAACATAGAAAAATTGAAATGTGATTGATTGATTTTTTTTGTATAGGGAATCTTAAGACGACTGAACAGAAAGATTCTGAGTCCTTGCAAGCTTCATGGTTTACAGTAGATCAGATTAAATCAAGACAAGTCAAACTCAGGTGAGTTGGAAATGTTAATTTATATGAATCATTCTTTCATAGCCATTGATTAGACATAGTTCCAATTGAAAAATTTCAAGAAGATGATATTTTCTGAAGAGATACATTAGAAATGGCTTTAACAATTTATAAGTAAAACTTGAAAATGTTCAATGTAAGGATTGCACCCCATTATTAGATACCAAACAATTTGGGCATCTTCGAGCGTCATCTGTGACAATGGAAATTAACAAGAGATACCGTTGTCAATTTCTGTTGCCAAGGATGACGCCCGAAGACACACCAAGAGTTTTGTAGATAATTAACCCTTTCCCAAACAAGACCTGGCTTTGACTTCCCTAATAGAAAAGGCTTGGGAAAACATCAATACAAAAGAAGAAACTGCTGATAGCCAGCAGTTTTTCCTTTTGTCTCAATATTTTCCATGGTGTATTATACTCTACACGAAATCTTTCTTTAACAACATCTCTTTTGTCGTCAGCAGCAACTTTCAAATCAGATCACCCTAAATTTTCTCGTTTGAGAAAGGGTTAACAAACGTTTTCATTGTTGACCCTACTACTTGTTATGGGGTAAATCTCATTCTGTTTTTCCAGGCATGAGGATTTCTTTGCACCTATGGACTTGGCACTGAAGTATTTAAATACTGGTACAGACAAAAGACACCCAGCATACAGTATAGGAATACAAGCTCATCATACGATGATACACAGACTGCTTATTATGAAGGAAACACAATCAGGGTATAATTCAAGTTGTGATTTTTATACCTCCGCAAAATAAATGTTTTAGTTATACCCCTGCAAAACGAATGTTTTAGGGGGTATACTGGAATCAACCTGTCTCTCTGTCCATCTGTTTGTCTGTCTGTCCGTCCTTGGACAAAATAATTCTCTGGAGCATATCTTCTAAACCATAAGTGCTAGCAACTTCAAACTTGGTACACTTATAGATCTTATTGTGGAGAAGTGTCATGTACAAGAATTGTTACTCTGCCAAGCTACGTTTTTAGTTACTGCCCTTTGTTGTTTTATTTCCCTGCATTTTTGTCTGGACCATATCTTCTTAATCATAAGTGATAACAACTTCAAACTTTGTACACTTATAGATCTCATTGTGTGGAAGTGTCATGTACAAGAATCATTACTCTGCTACGTCTACATCTTGAGTTATTGTCCTTTGTTGTTTTTACCCTTGTATTTTTGTCTGTACCATATCTTCTTAACCATAAGTGCTAGCAACTTCAAACTTGATATATCTATAGATCTTTTTTTAAGGGGCAGTGTCATGTACAAGAACCGTTTCTCTGTCATGCCTACATTTTTAGTTATTGCCCTTTGTTGTTTTTACCCTTGCATTTTTGTCTGAAACATATCTTCTAAACTATAAGTGCTAGCAACTTCAAATTTTGTACACTTATATATCTCATTTTGGGGAAGTGTCATGTAAATAAAACTATTACTCTGCCAGGCCCCTTTTTATACGCCCGAAGGGTCGTATTATGTTATCGCGTGCATCGTCTGTCTGTCCGTCTGTCTGTCCGTTAGCAAATTCGTGTCCGGTCCATAACTTTGAAACTATAAGGCCTATGGTCTTGAAACTTCACAGGTGTATAGATCTCATAGCTAGGGTGTGCAGAGCGCAAGAACCACAACTCTATCATTTGTAATTTTTGAGTTATTGCCCTTTGTTTGATTCACTTAGCAAATTCGTGTCCGGTCCATAACTTTGAAACTATAAGGCCTATGGTCTTGAAACTTCACAGGTGTATAGATCTCATAGCTAGGGTGTGCAGAGCGCAAGAACCACAACTCTACCATTTGTAATTTTTGAGTTTTTGCCCTTTGTTTGATTTTGTTTGATTCAGTTAGCAAATTCGTGTCCGGTCCATAACTTTGAAACTATAAGGCCTATGGTCTTGAAACTTCACAGGTGTATAGATCTCATAGCTAGGGTGTGCAGAGCGCAAGAACCACAACTCTACCATTTGTAATTTTTGAGTTATTGCCCTTTGTTTGATTTTGTTTGATTCAGTTAGCAAATTCATGTCCGGTCCATAACTTTGAAACTATAAGGCCTATAGTCTTGAAACTTCACAGGTGAATAGATCTCATAGCTAGGGTGTGCAGAGGGCAAGAACCACAACTCCACCATTTGTAATTTTTGAGTTATTGCCCTTTGTTTGATTTTGTTTGATTCAGTTAGCAAATTCGTGTCCGGTCCATAACTTTGAAACTATAAGGCCTATGGTCTTGAAACTTCACAGGTGTATAGATCTCATAGCTAGGATGTGCAGAGCGCAATAACCCTAACTCTACCATTTATAATTTTTGACTTATTGCCCTTTGTTTGATTCAGTTTGCAAATTTGTGCCCGGTCCATAACTTACAAAATACAAGGCCTACGATGTTGAAACTTCACATGTGTGTAGAACTCATAGCTAGGGTGTTTGATTACATTATCTCAATCTGATTAAATTTGTGAATATTTTAATAGTACTTGGGTACTTGCAACACTTCAAGAATATTTTAGTACTCGGTGAATTTTGTTTTATCGGACACTTTCAAGAGGCTTTTAGAAAAGAACAGGACATCAACAAATATCACACACCCATTTATTTCTTAGCTTCGGGCGTATAATGCCACGCCCAGCATTGCTCTTGTTTGAGATATTGCCCTTTGTTGTTTTTACCCTTACATTTTTGTCGGGAACATATCTTCTAAACCATAAGTGCTAGCAACTTCGACCTTTGTACACTTATAGATCTCATTGTGGTGAAGTGTCATGCACATTAACCATTACTCTGCCAAGCTCACTATTAGAGTTTTTGCCTTTTGTTGTTTGTACCCTTGCATTTTTGTTCGTACTATATCTTCTAAACCATAAGTGCTAGCAACTTCTAACTTGGTAAACATATTGCTCTTTGATGTAGTGAAAGCTTGTGTAGGGTATCAAGTCACATTCTGTGACAGTTCTAGTTTTTCTAGCGTCATTTTTTCCTTGAAATACTTCTGCAAGGGTGTGGAAATGCTCAAATATTTCACTTATCCAAGGACAAGCTGGATTGGAAAAAATTCACTTTCCTGAAAACTAAATCTACTTGTCCAGGAAAAATACACAAATGACTAAAGAATCTGTTTCACTCATTTATTTTTACTGACTCGGCATCATAATGCTCTGAACCATGTTTTACTTGAACATATTACTTAAGTACCTCAAGGGAAAAATTATCTTACATCTTTGGCCGTAGGTTGATCTCACTCATAAGTCAAGAGGGCAGCTTACTAATTTGAAAGACTTTTTTGCATCTGTCTATGGACAAGCTGGATTGAAAATTCTACTTGTCCACAGCCCCAAAGCCCAGGTAGGACATAATGAATTTCACACCTCTGACTACTGGTACTTTTTTCAGCTCACTAGAAGTATTATGTAACAGAAAGAAAGGCAGTTTAGTCACCTGTTCTGCCAACCCACCAGATGGCTTACTAGCTACTACTGCTGCCCTTTTCATGGTAAGTGGTAATTCTTCATTCATATCAATATTCAGCATTCTAGTTTTCTACAATTTTCAGGTTTTATGGTGGTTGTAAAGGAAAACATAATAAATAATTAATATGGTAGTGAAGAAAAAAAAAGATCTGCTAGGACTATCTTTATTACTTTAACCCATTACCACACAATGACGATTTTTGGCACATCTCAAGAAAAATTCTTGAGAAAAAATTGTGGAAAATGAAGAAATTGCTTGTGACAAGCAATTTCTTTATTTCCCACAGTGTTTTCTACCCTGGAAGACTAAAAAAATGTAAAATTTCATTAACTTGAAATTGCTGTCTGCATCATCTTTGAAATTGGACCATCCTAAAATTTTGTTGTTTGGTAAAGGGTTAATTCTGCCATAACTTTTGTGAAAGATCATTTCCAACTGGTTTCTAATTACCTCATTTGAACATGGGGTGAGCTATTTTGAACATGCAGTGTCTGTTGTAAAAAGAACAAGGCTGATAATCAGCATTTTCTTCTTTTCTGTCAATATTTTCTTTGCCATTGAACATACATTTCTGTAGTGTGATTATTTCATTTTCATATAGAAATTCTGTAAAAATTTGTGTAAAATAGGAAAATAAACCCCCCTATTTGTATGCTCGACCCCCGCTTCCAGAAATCCTTGATCTGCCGCAGTGTTACTTTGCAACCCTATCATGTTTTTCTTGCAGGAAGTGTTCAACTTGCGATTCAAAGACGGGCTCCCCAAATTGGAATTACTTGGTTTATTGACTTTAGAACATTATGGAATCCCAGCTAAAGAGCATGACGGAATGTGTTTAACCACAGTGTATTTAGTCCCTCCAGACCAACAACAGAAAATGGACAAAATCACAAACAAAGACTTTTCTTGGATACAGATTACCAAAAGTGAAATTGTAGAGCAGTTAAGATTACGAACTTTGTCCAAAGATGGGCCTTTTCTAATTCCAATTTTGCAATAGTAGTTATGATATAGTCAAAAGTGATCTAGGAAAGGCTGTTTAAACCATTCCCTCAGTGATGCCTTTTGATATGCTACCAGATAAACATTGGAAAACATTGTGGAAAATGAAGAAATTGCTTGTAACAAGCAATTTCTTCATTTCCCACAATGTTTTATACCAAGAAAGACCAAAAAATGCAAAATTTTCTTAATAAGAAATTGTTGTCTTCGACACCTTTGAATTTGGAACAGCACACTAATTTGCAGGTTGGTAATGGGTTAAACTCAGTTGTATAATGAGCAAATAAGATCAAAAGACTTTAGAACATTGTAGAATCCCAGCTAAAGAGCATGACGGAATGTGTTTAACCACGGTGTATTTAGTCCCTCCTGACCAACAGCAACAAATGGACAAAATCACAAACAAGGACTTTTCTTGGATACAGGTTACCAATAGTGAAATTGTAGAGCAGATAAGATTACGGACTTTGTCTAAAGAGGGGCCTTTTCTAATTCCAATATTGTAATAGTAAATATGATGTGGGCAAATGTGATCTACCTAACCCTTTCCCACTCATTGACGCTTTTGGACGCCCCACAAAATAAAGGCTTTGGAAAACATTGTGGAAAATGAAGAAACTGCTTGTGACAAGCAATTTCTTCATTTCCCACAATGTTTTCTACAAAGAAAGACCAAAAATGTTAAATTTTGTTTAATGGAAATTGTCGTCTGCAACACCTATGAGTTAGGAATAGGCTAAAAGTTTGTTGTTTGGTAAGGGGTTAAGGCTGTCACACAGTGATGCTTTTTGATACACTGCGAGATAACGGCTTTGGAAAACATTGTAGAAAATGAAGAAATTGCTTGTGACAAGCAATTTCATCATTTCCCACAATGTTTTATACCAAGAAAGACCAAAAAATGCAAAATTTTCTTAATAAGAAATTGTTGTCTTCGACACCTTTGAATTTGGAACAGCACACTAATTTGCAGGTTGGTAATGGGTTAAACTCAGTTGTATAATGAGCAAATGATGAAAAGACTTTAGAACATTGTGGAATCCCGGCTAAAGAGCATGACGGAATGTGTTTAACCACGGTGTATTTAGTCCCTCCTGACCAACAGCAACAAATGGACAAAATCACAAACAAGGATTATTCTTGGATACAGATTACCAATAGTGAAATTGCTGAGCAGTTTAGATTACGGACTTTGTCAAAAGAAGGACCTTTCCTTATTCCTGTATTGTAATAGTAAATATGATATGGGCTAAAGTGATCAAATAATTAAAAGCCAATTACCACATATTGACGGCCTACAAGATAACCAATTTAGAAAACATTGTGGGAAATGAAGAAATTGCTTGTGTCAAGCAATTTTTTCATTTCCCATCATGTTTTCTTCGGTATAAAACAAAGAACGTCATTTTGTGGGAAAGAGCTTAGTAATTAAACTGTTTCATTTTCTGTAGTTAAATGCACGCAATTTACTCCATGTGTAAGTTACATATTATTAGAGCATAACTGTATATACACTATTGCTTTGTGTCAAAACTCAATGTTAAATTTGAATCTCTGTGATAAGTTTCATAATAAAAAGAAATCCAAACATACTCCTGACAATAGTGTTTTCTTCAACCCGACCAACAAACTTTGCAGTGGGGAACACAAATAAGAAAACAATAAGAAGAATTTAGCTAAAGGTAATCTTTATTTCTGGCATTTTCAAATAAAAGAGAGTGATGTACAAAGTTAAAATACATGAACAATGTAAAGTGAAAATGGGCATAAAAATCTTTTCTGAAAAGTATTTGATGACTTTTCTACCATTCCATGAATTGTTGCTAATGTTAGAACACGGTAGTTTCGTCATTTCGCACAATATATACAAATTATGAAATAGTTGACTTCAAATTCAAACCTGTCAAAATTTAAGAGTTTGAGGTCACAAAGTATTCTGTAACCAAAACTTGACGGCAAAAAATGTTTTTATCAACTGAAAGAAAATTGAACGATAAAATGACTAGTCTTAAAATCATGATAAAGGGAGCATTGCTGAGCATTGTGGTTATGCAGTAAGGAACATTAATGCGCACAATTTACTGATTTTGCCCGACTTCGGATGAGACGATAGCTTGAGCCATTGGGAACCAGCACTATTCTGTCTGTTGAATTCCTACCTGTTCTGAATCAACCAATGAAAATCTTTGTTTATCTCGGCACTGATTGGTCTGCTGTCCGAGGAGTTTCGAATGACATAATGGTTCAAATGTCTGGACCACACTTATTCCTGTGGTCATACTATTGTTGCTAAAATGACGTCAAATAGCTCACACTATTGCTGTTCGATTTTAAAGATAACTACAATAGCTCCATTTGGAAAACCTCTATTTAGAATTGTCCGAGGTGTTCCAAATGCAATAGCTTGAGCTATAGTCCCAATGGAAGTCGGCCTTTATCTTCTTGAAAGGGTTGTCCGCATCATATTTCAATTTGAAAGAAATACCCACATTCCAATGTCTACAGTGTATTGTGTATCATAAAAGCATGTGATAAATTGTGCAAGTGTTAACTTTTTCTCAAACAAGGCCTGGTTTTGAAGTCCTTTACAGAAGATGCTTGGGAAAACATTGAGACAAAAGAAATTGCTGATAATCAGCAATTTCTCCTTTTGCCTCAAAATTTTCTTAGCTCTGTTGTACAGAATTCCAACCCTGATTAACATCCATTTTGTCTGCATCAGCTTTTGAATTGCACCACCCTAGGATTCTGTCGTTTTCATGTCCCTATTATATGAAATGTTTTGTAAAACTTTGAGGCAAAAAGGTATAAGATTTCCAAAGCTTCTTCTGCAATGGACATCAAAACCAGGTATTGTTTAGGAATGGGTTTTACCAATTTTTATCACCGGTTACAAACAAACTCATGTACATGGTACATATATCATAATACTAATCTACACCTTTCCCAAACTACAAAAGTTTATGTTGCTCTAATAGAAAATGGTTGCAGACAACATAGTGAATAGTTTTGGATATGGCCATTTCGTAAGTTCTAGCACAGAAAATATTGAGGTTAGAGAAAAAAAATGCCGATTATCAACATTTTCTACTTTTGCCTCAATGTTTTTATTTGCTTTCTCTAATAGGCCTATCGAAATCAGAGCTTAGTTTAGGAAAGGTTTCAAAACTCTATCCTATAAAACATTTTTACCTGAAAACATTTTTTTTCACAACACTCTTTATAAGATGGGTTAAATACTACTCAAAGTGTAAAATGGTTTAAGGTAAGAAGGGCCTAATTAGCGCCAAAAAGCCAGCGACAAAATTTGAAAAGTGCCAGTAATTCCTAAACTGTGTTACATTTCCATTCCAAATACAAACATAAGCATTTTGTACGGTTTAGAATTTTTAATTAATGCATATTTATGGAAATATTTGACAAAAATGTTCAAAATTACCTCCCTTGCATATGAATATAGAGTAAAATATTTGTAAATTATTTTCTTCTTGAAACATAATCTTGAAATCTGGCACGGTGAATCAACTTATGTGAAGTGTATTTACAAGTGTGTGTAATTTGATACATTTCGTATGGCTAGAAAGTGGTGTTTTTAATTAGGCACTTTATACCTTAAACCTTTCCCAAACAAGACCAGATTTTGACGTCCTTAATAGAAAATGCTTGGGGAAACATTGAGGCAAAAGAAGAAAGTGCTGGTGACCAGCACTTTCTCCTTTTGCATCAATATTTTCTGGGCTATAACATGCATATTTTCTCCTTTTGATATACATGTACATGTAATTTATTTTGTCTTCTGCAGCCCCTTTGAATTTGGACCACCCTAAAATTTTGTCGTTTGGGAAAGGGATAGATTTTTTTCACCTGAACCTGGTTGCAATAATAACATGTTTAAATGATTCTCTAAATGTATCTTTGAGACTGTCAATCATATATATTGACACAAGAGCTTCGCAGAGCGGCGCATATACACCAGAGAGGGGCTTGTTAGTAAAATTGGCCATTTTTTTCAATTCAAGGGCAGATAATTCAAACATGAAATGTTATCAATTTTTTTTTCACAACTAGACACCATAACGATTCATTGTGGCTCGTTTGATTAAATTCTGGTTGAAACTATAAGAGTTGCACACACAAGAAAATGGGCATTTTTGAGAAAATGGGAAAACAGAACGAAAACAGTTAATTGAATTCCGTAAGTGGTGTGCACAACTAGACACCATGGAGATTCATTGTGGCTTGTTTGATGAAATTCTGATCAAAACTGTAGAAATTGCGCACACAAGAAAATGGGCATTTTTTTCTTATTCAAGGGCAGATAATTCAAGAACAAAAAGAGTTATCTGAATTCCGTAAGTGGTGTGCACAACTAGACACCATGGAGATCCATTGTGGCAAGTTTGATGAAATTCCTGTCAAAACTGTAGGAGTTGCGCACACAAGAAATTGCTAACGGACAGACCGACAACCAGGGCCATAACATACAACCCTTCTGGCGTATAACAAGGAGCTTGTGCAGAACACAGTCACATTGCTTATGGTAACTATCGACTGGTAACAAATTATCCATTACACATTCGCTAGCTTCGGGTGAATATTTTCCACCTATATTTTCCTATCGCCTCAATTGTTGTAACTTGTCTTTTTATGCCCCCGATAGGGAGGCATCATAAATTTGACTTGTCCGTCCGTCTGTCTGTCTGTCTGTCCGTCTGTCCGTCATTCCGTCCAAAAACTTTAACATTGGCCATAACTTCCTTATTACTTAACATATTCGCTTCATACTTTACCACAACATTCCTTGGTACATTACCTTTCTGTAGGCATATACTTTGGTGACCTTGACCCCTGGATGACCTTGACCTTGAACATAGATTGGCCATAATTTAAAATCAAAGCGGTGTCGGGGGCATTGTCATCTTACAGTGACAGCTCTTGTTTGTTTTTGTATTCATATGCACAGAAAAACAAGATTTTCTGTCGATTCATAAATTTCATTCAAATATCAATATTTCCTAAATTCTTATACAAAGAACTTTACACCGAGAATAATATTGAACTCATCTGCTTAATTACACTACTTATCTCTAAACATTTACAAATTTACCAATTTTCTAACTGCAAAGTTTAAAATTCCAGTGAAATTGCAGTACACCAAGCATTGAGAATAAAGAAGGAAATACTGGTTAACCCATTACCACACAGTGGTAATGACTCCACACAATATAATGGCTTTGGAAAACATTGTGGAAAACGAAGAAATTGCTCGTGACAAGCAATTTCTTCATTTCCCACATTGTTTTCTACACATAAAGACAAAAAATTGTAAAATTTCAATCTCTTGAAATAGTCGTCGGCATCATCTTTGAATTTGGCACAGTATAAAATTTTGTCGTTTGTTAAATGGTTAAAGGCAGTACCTTTCCCTACAATGTTTCAAAACATAATGAGGGATTGTTTTTTAGAACATTTCAAATAGTATAAAAATTCAAATAGTAACAAATAACTATTTCTTGAAAGTATTTCTTGAGAAAATTAACACATACAGCTTTGTTTGGACCTCTATTCCTTATCATAAAATTATTGCTTTAAACAAAAGACCTCATCTGACCATTTTCCACACAAAATTTCACACTGGCGGGAACTGAAAAGTATTGCTGACAATTCAGATTTGCTGCGAAGGATGTCAGAACCAGGCTTTGTTTGGAAGACTGTTAGGCTCCTACAAAATAGCACATATCATTGCTTTTAAAAAAAACCCTCGTAACTGCAGCTTGTTTTAAGCTGAAGTTACGAGGTTTTCGTTGAAAAGCAGCGATATAAAATTTGATGTGAATATTGTTTTATATTGTTTTAAAGATTTGGTTACCCAGAGGAGCAGATAAGAAGTGTCAAAGGCTTTTTAACCCTTTCCCAAACAAGACCTGGTTTTGACGTACCTATTAGAAAATGCTTGGAAAAAGATTGAGACAAAAGAAGAAACTGCTGATAACCAGCAGTTTCTCCTTTTACCTCAATATTTTCTGAGCTATTTCATACACTAATTCTACCTTTATGACCATCTATTTTGTCGTTTCAAGCAGGTGTCGAATTGAGCCACCCTTAAATTTTGTTGTTTGGGAAAGGGTTAAATTTGTTATTTCAAATCTAAACGCTATCATACTGGTACTCATTTGAATCCTCTCGGAGAGGAAATTCCAATGAATAGATCTACCATAACATAGGGTTTGATGAACATTAAATGATATTTTGCAATTTGAAAAGCCATACCCACTCTCATCTGTAGCTCTGGGTTAACCCTTTCCCAAATAACAAAAAAATAGGGTTCTCTAATTTGAAAGCTGTTGCAGACTACAAAATGGATGTTGAAAAAGATGGACTTTAGGTACAATATAGCATGGAAAATATTGAGGCAAAAGGAAGAAAATGCTGATAATCAGCATTTTCTTCTTTTGCCTCAATGTTTTCCCAAACCGTATCTATTATGGACGTCAAAACCCGCTCTTGTTTGGGAAAGGGTTAACCATGGTCATGGAAATTACCATATACAATCAGTGTAAAAACAATGCATCGTAAACATATTTGTCAAAATTTTTAAGAACTTGTTAAACAGTTTAACCCATTATTACCACACATTGACTCTTTTTGACTCCCCACAAGAAATTGGTTACGGAAAACATTGTGGAAAATGAAGAAATTGCACGTGACAAGCAATTTCTTCATTTCCCACAATGTTTTCCATACAAAAACACATAAAAAATTATATTCACTTAAAATTGTCGTCTGCAGGATCTTTCAATTTCGACCACCCTAAAATTTTGGGGTTAAGGACTTCTAAGAGGGTCGCTTTTAGTGTGATGGTCACATAGTATAAGATTAGGTTACTAAATTCCCATCATCATGGAAACTTCAGTCTTCCACATGCAACCATGGTAAAAATAATGTATCGTAAACATATTTGTCAAAATTTTACATTTGTTACATGGTTTGAAAATAATACATTGACACAACAGCTTGAACAATCTTTGGTTACAATGTCTTGGCAGCCATCAAAATATTCAAGAATATGAAAAATATGACAAACAATGAATGAAAAGTAGTGAGCGGTATTTCAAACTATTAACCCTTCCCCAAAATATCCAAAGTTTTCACATACCCATGAAAACAAACTTAATCTCTGCTAGAAAACCCTGTGAGATTAGAACAGAAGAAAGGCAAGCATTAACTTTTTCTCACTGCTGTAAAATAATATGATATAAAAGGAGAATCATTTCTAGCTATAAGCTTTTGATTTGATTTTGGACTAGTCTATATTCTTGTCATTTGGGAAAGGGTTTCCCATATGGCAAAGATTTTGACTGTCCCAAATTGAAAGCTGCCATAGATAAAAGATGGATGTTGATAAAGATGTGATTTGTATATTGCAAGACAGGAAAATATTAAGACAAAGGGAGAAAAGGCTGTTCATCAGCATTTTCTTTTTGCTAAATATTCCCAAAGCCTTTTCTGCTATGGACATCAAAACCAGGTCTTGTTTGGGAAAGGGTTAAACTACAGAATGTAGTGTTATTTGGATAGGACCAATAAAGTGACAAAGATCAATGGAGACAAAACATCTACAGATCTACTATCCATGCATTATTATAATGAAAATAAGGCTCTTTAAGATCATGCAAAAAGATGTTTCGTTTTGATATCTTCTACAAAGAGGGCTTTTGAAAGATTTGAGGGAAAAGAAGAAAATGCTGACTATCAGGATTTTCTCTATTACACTCAATACTTTCTATGCTATTGAAATATCCTCTTTTTCATCCATTAGTTTTGCAACACCATTAATTCTGGACCAGTCTAAAATTTCGTTGTTAGACATTCATTAGTTTTGCAACACCATTAATTCTGGACCAGTCTAAAATTTTGTTGTTAGACAAACGGCTAAGGAAACACATATTTCCACCTATAATGATTACTTATTGAATACGCAGATGGACAAAAAGATGAGCAGTGACCCAATATCTTTTCTAATGAATAAGCTTGGAAACAAAATTGCAGTTAGTGTAAGTCAATTCACCATGAAATCTAATGACTTCAAAATGGCTCTCTTCATAGAGATATCATTTGCCATTCAGAAAATTCAATTGAGTGAAAAAAAAAGTTGAAATGCATTTTCATTGATGTGACATTCAGTTTTCTTCTCCTAAGTTGAATCTGTATAGCACAGTCAGTGGCTGAAGCCTTTTTTTCATGATCTGATATTTGTTAACCAGTGATTAATCTACCTTTCTGGGTCAGTGAGTCAATCTGACTCACTGATCTTGAAACTCTGAGTCAAATTTGAAAATCGTGAGTCAAAAATATTGTAATTATAAAAATATGGTTTAAGTTCATGATAATTTCATTTGGTGAATGAAAGTAATAAAGGAGAATGCTTTTTAAATAAAATTTGCCAAAAAAAGAATTTGAATTGTGAAGGAAAGAAAACATTGTGATTATCTTAAAAGCAGAAATATAACCTTTTCTATTTTCCCAATATAGCTTTCTCTATGATTTCAAGAGTATGGCTTATGTTTTAAATGGTGCGGAATGATACCAAGTCAATCATTGGACAGTAGACAAATATAACCAAAATTGGATTAAGTTTTGTATCAGAATACCCTTAATATCCTTAATTAAGATAAATTAGAATAGTTATGATGCATTTCACTCGTAATTCAAACTACTGAAAAATTATATAAATGCTGGAAATGAGATTACGGAAAAAGGTACGTTGAATTTTGAGGACGAATACACAAAAATACGTAATTTCAGATCATGGTTCACACATCCAACCACAATCGCCCTAAAAATATTCTATGATGTATTTTTAATCGGATCGGTCTGTTAAACGAACATCTGGATGGACATTATTTGTAAACTTGGTCGTAGAACCTAGCATAAATTGTCAATTTGTTGTCATTCGTTTCACTTCCGGTTTCGATTCATCTGCTCTGTCGGGTCAGAAAAATGAAAAATTAAGGCATTTTGCATAAAGAAACAAATGCAATTTCAATCTTATTTACTAGAAAAATGAATTTATAACTTCCATACAATAACTAAATTCGCGATCGCTTCTTTGAAAAGTTAGATTTCGAATTTTTCTCTTCCGATTATTTTGCCCGAAAACTCTTAGTTGATAACAAGTCCCGCCCATTTATGCAAATTTCTCATTTGGTTATCCTGCAATATGTTCCTTGTATGAAAAAAGACGAACCTTTCGGGTTTTTTTTACCAGACACCAATTGTGCAATAATTAGGACCTAGTATGCGCGGTGGTTGATACAGATGAACGTGCGTCAGATATACGCTCACCTTTTTTTTCTTTGCGTCATCTTGAATTTTTTTGCGTAAATTACGCATGACGCAGAGGTAGATAAATCACTGGTTAACATTTTTAAAATACAGTTCTGTTCACTATGACAAGCGCTCCATTTCCTCCTGACTTGTCACAACTCTAGCCACGCCCCCTGGCTCCCCAAACAACGTGATCCTGATATATTGTACGATACTCGTGACCCTCGGTTGTTCCATCTCTTCATATACACCCCACAACTTCTGGTCACTAGGTCGCCAGTTTTGTGGCCGACATAAAGCTTTCATCCTCTGAAAAAATATTTAATTGAATTGATCAATGAACACAACATGTTATTCTACAACTCTAGCCACTCCCCCTGGCTCTCTAGCCACTCCCCCTGGCTCTCCAAACAACCGGATCCTGATATATTGCATGATACTGGTGACCCTGGGTTGTTCCATTTCTTCATATACACCCCACAACTTCTGGTCACTCGGTCGCCAGTTTTGCGGCCCACATAAAGCTTTCATCCTCTGAAAAAACGTAAATATTTAATGGAATTGATCCATGAACATAGATGTGTTTTTCTTTCTCATTCAATCCATCCCCATATACTGATGCTTTTTGATGCTCCACAAGATGAATGCTTGGGAAAACATTGTAGTAAATGAAGAAATTACTTGTCTCAATATTTTCTCAGACATATTATATTGCCTCAAAACTAGATCTCACCTGGGAAAAGATTAAATTTCTGTTTGATACCTGTCCAAAAGATTCACTCGTAGAAAAAGACCTACTGTATTATATATCATCAATGAGAGACGAAAAGCTCATAACTACACCTTGCTTTTCATCGAAACCCTCATAATTAAAAATTAACCCTTTCCAAAACGGCAAATTTTTAGGGTGATCCACTTCAAAAACTGCCACGAATGACAAAATGGAAGTTATTGATAATAGAATTTGTGTAAAATGTGACTTAGAAAATATAGAGACAAAAGGAGAAACTGCTGGTCATCAGCAGTTTCTTCTTTTGTTTCAATTTTTTCCCAAGCCTTTTCTATCAGGGACGTCAAAACCAGGTCTTGTTTGGGAAAGGGATAACTGCAGCTTGTTTTAAGCTGCAGTTACAGGGTTTTCAAAGAAAAGCTACATACATCTTTTTCAAGCTGTAGTTACAAGGTTTTGTGTTTCCCACCAACAATATATTTTTGTATGATCAAACAGAGAGCGTCTAGGTTTAAAATATTTACCTGTCTAAAAGATCCACTCGTAGACAAGAGACCAATGATGAAGCAAATTGGAAGTGGTAGTATGGGTACCATGGCACTGATGTAACCAATCACAACCGAGTATTGCGGGTATACGTAATCGCTGTATGTGACATCTTGATACGTCACCATCATAATGACGAGGATGACGAAGAAAATGGCGGGAGAAATAATACACCAGCATAATCTCACGATAAGAGGTAGTGGATAACCCAACATGAACACGAGGTCATTGCTGAAGCGTTCTGCTCCTACAAACAAAAGTACAGGAAACTTGTTATGTTTGAGAAATTTGACCATACTTTCGCCAGTAATTTGATTGCTTTGTTTGAATATACATACAATGTACTTAATCCTTTGGAATAACATTTAAACTGTGCCCAATTTCACCCCTTTCCCGATTCTTTTAGGGTTCAAAATGATATCTTTATATTTGAAAAATCTTGATTTACTTAATTCTGATGCTTTTAATTTAAAGCATATACAATGTTAAGATTCTAATCTATCATAAGGTGTTCCAGTTCCAGTAAAGTATCGCAAAACAATCAATCGTAAATCAACAATAGCCGAAAATCTTACCATAAAACCATCCGACAGCCACCAACTCTAAAAGTCCACCAACTTGCATACACACTGAACTACTGTAGCAATCTACCAAGTTAAAGATGTAAATACTAAGCCATCAGAGAACAACATGGATCTTGATCAGACTGTGCATATGCACAGGCTGATTAAGATTCATGTTGGTCTAAAATTCTTATAAGGGCCCTTTATTCAAATCCATGCCTATTTGTAAATCCGAAACATCTGTAAAGCTCACAGTAGAACCATCCGACAGCCACTAACTCTAACAGCCCACCAACTTGCAAACATACTGAACTACTGTACCAATTTACTATGTTATAGATGTAAATACCAGGCTATTAGAGAACAACATGGATCTTGATCAGACTGTGCAAATGCACAGGCTGATCAAGATCCAAGTTGGTCTAAAATGCTTTAAGGGCTATTTTTACAGATCCATGCCTATTTGTAAATCCGAAACATCTGTAAAGCTCACAGTAGAACCATCCGACAGCCACCAATTCTAACAGCCCACCAACTTGCATACACACTGAACTACTGTACCAATCTACTAGGTTATAGATGTAAATACCAAGCAATCAGAGAACAAAATGGATCTTGATCAGACTGCAAATGCACAGGCTGATCAAGATCCATGTTGGTCTCAAATGCTGTAAGGGCCCATTTTCCAGATCCCTGCCCATTTGTAAATAAGAAACAACAAAAAGCTTACCATAAAACCATCCGACAGCCACCAATTCTAAAAGTCCACCAACTTGCATACATACTGAACTACTGTACCAATCTACTAGGTTATAGATGTAAATACCAGCCTGAATATAGAGAGACAAACAATCTCGTGATATATCAAAATATTCCTCCAAACCAAAACAAATACAAGATTCGAAATTTAACCCATTACCAGACGATAAAATTTAGGGTGATCCAAATTGAAAGGCGTTGCAGACGACAATTTCAAGTTGATGAAATTTTAAAAATTTTTCCTTTCTTGGTTAGAAAACATTGTGGAAAATAAAGAAATTGCTTGTTACAAGCAATTTCTTCATTTTCCACAATGTTTTTCAAAGCCATTATCTTGTAGGGAGTCAAAAAGGGTCATTGTGTGGTAATGGGTCAACATGAACATTTTAAATCTTCAACCGATACAAAATAAAGAAATTATATATAGCCTTTCAAACTTTTAGTACATTGTCCTACCATACTAATTACTGGTAGGCATGATTGCAAATCACTACATAAAATCCTCTTTGATACAAAACAAGAGGCCCAGAGGGCCTTATCGGTCACCTGAATCAAATGAGCAGACACAGTTAAGGAAAATGTTAAAAGTTAACTAATAGCACACCCCCCCAGCACCACCATTTCTTGACAGTTTTTTTTCTCTTGTACAAACTTATTTAAAGACTCAAATACCAAATGTGAATTCAATCCAACAATAGAGCATTTCTTAATATGTACCCTATTTACCCCCTTTTGGCCCCTTTTGGGACCTCAAAGGGAGATAACTCCATGATTTGTATAAATCTGAAGCGGCTTCCCAATGGGATGCTTCCTGCCAAGTTTGGTAGAAATCTGTCTCAAAAAAATGTAGAAAATGTTCAAAGTTTAGTAATAATGCGAACCCCTCCCATTCCCGATCCCAAGCACGACCATTTATTGACAGATTTTTTCTCTTGTACAAACTTTGTAGTCCTTGCCCTAAAGACTTTAACTTCCAAATGTGTATTCAATGCAACAGCCGGTTCATGAGAAGAAGATTTTTTAAGATGTACCCTATTAACCCCCTTTTTGGCCCTTTATGGGACCTCAAAGGGAGATAACTCCATGATTTGTACAAAATCTGAAGCGGCTTTCTATTTTAGGATGCTTCCTGCCAAGTTTGGTTGAAATCCGTCCAATGGTTCTTAATAAGAAGTCGAAAATGTTAAGTTAACTAATAACGCGACCCCCCTCACATCCCCCATCCCCAGCACAGCCATTTCTGGACGGATTTTTTTCTCTTGTACAAACTTTGTTGTCCTTACCCTAAAGACTCTAAATACCAAATGTGAATCCAATCCAACAGCCGGTTCATGAGAAGAAGATTTTTTAAGATGTACCCTATTTAACCTCTTTTAGGCCCCTTATGGGGCCCCAAAGGGAGATAACTCCACGATTTGTACAAATCTGAAGCGGCTTCCCATGGGGATGCTCCCTGCCAAGTTTGGTTGTAATCCGTCCAATGGTTCTCAAGAAGAAGTCAAAAATGTTAAGTTAACTAATAACGCAACCCCCCCTCACATCCCCCATCCCCAGCACGGCCATTTCTGGACGGATTTTTTTCTCTTGTACAAACTTTGTTGTCCTTGCCCTAAAGACTCTAAATTCCAAATGTGAATCCAATCCAACAGCCGGTTCATGAGAAGAAGATTTTTTAAGATGTACCCTATTTAACCCCTTTTAGGCCCCAATTGGGGCCCCCAAAGGGAGATAACTCCATGATTCATACAAATCTGAAGCGGCTTCCCATGGGGATGCTCCCTGCAAAATTTGGTTGTAATCCGTCCAGTGGTTCTCAAGAAGAAGTCGAAAATGTTAAAAGTTAACGCACGACGGACGACGCACGACGCACGACGCACGACGACAGACAAAACACGGTCGCAATAGGTCACCATGACCTTCGGTCAGGTGACCTAATAAAAAGTTAATTGTATTTTGCACATTTGGCACATATGCTTCAACAATTATTATGTTTTTACAAATATTATTTTACATGATATTAGTAAATTTCTGGTTTTACACAAAAACCTTTTTACCCGAGTGGTGTAAGGCAGGCCCAACAAAAACATGGCACAAGCTATCAAGGCTGTAACAAGAGTCTTTCTTCTCCCCAGTTTCTCTGGGAAAGCGTCCACAATACCACTTGATAATGTCTCAAACATACCAAACTGGAAGTAAAACACATGTATACGGTCAGTCTACAAATCACAAACAATAAAATGTAGTTTTATGCATCTTCTGTATATGAAAGCAATGGTTATTCTCCCCTATGCAACATTTTTGACCCTTTCCCAAACAGCCAAGATATAGACCACCTCAAATATGAAAGAAACAGACGACAACAGCTTTTTTGTGGATAGACACTGGATTAATGGACAAAATAGTGCAGAAAATATTGAGGTTAAAGAAGAAAATGCTGATTATCAGCATTTTCTTCTTTTGCCTCAATATTTTCCCCAAACCTTTTCTAATAGGGACTTCAAAACCAGGTCTTGTTTGGGAAAGGATTAACACTGGATTTATTTCACCCCTAATTTTCTAAATGTTTTTCAAAGCTTTTGATAGCAATCATTTAAGTTTACAGTAGTGTGTTTATGTGGATGGAAAATAATTTTGACTAAAATTAAAATCAAGGGCACCAAAATAGAACTGTACACATATCAAGTTGAACTGGTTTATGAAATTAAGGTTTACGAACTGAGAATGAAATGCAGAGCCAGAGGCGAATTTTGAAAAGTGCCAGTAATTCCTAAACTGTGTTACATTTCCATTCTAAATATAAATATAAGCATTTTGTATGGTTTAGAATTTTGAATTAATGTATACTTATGGAAATATTTGATAGAAATGTTCAAAATTACCTCCCTTGCATATGAATATAGAGTAAAATAATATTTGTAAATTATTTTCGTCTTGAAGCTTAATCTTGAAATCCGGCATGGTGAATCAACTTATGTGGAGTGTATTTACAAGTGTGTGAAATTTGATGCATTTTGTATGACTAGAAAGTGGTGTTTTCATTCTCAGTTCGTAAACCTTAAAATATCAGCACATCTTGTGGGTGTAACTGATTTCAAAACATATTCAAAGATGCTATACAATACCTGTGTATCAAGCCCGACTGTTATCAACATGATAAAGAACAACACAGCCCATAAATGTGGTACAGGCATCTTTGATATGGCTTCTGGGTAGGCAATAAACATCAAACCTGGACCTGCAGAAGAAAAGTTATAGTTTGAGGGTTATTTTCTATGTATTAACTCTTTCCAAAGCGACGAAATAATGGGTGTTCCACAGTTATCAACATGATAAAGAACAACACAGCCCATAAATGTGGTGGTACATGTACTGGCATCTTTGATATGGCTTCTGGGTAGGCAATAAACATCAAACCTGGACCTGTCGAAGACAAATTTTAAAATAATTGAGTTCATTTGCCATGTATTGAAGAATCTTCTGGATTGGTATAAAGAATAGAAATTGCATGTAATATACAAGTTATACTAATATATTAAAATTTCATGAGCTTGAAATTATTGTCTACAACTTCTTTCAATCTTGTTCAGTCTAACTTTTTTGTCTCATAAATGATTAAACCCTTTCCCAAACAAGACCTGGTTTTGACGTCTCTAATTGAAATGACTTATGAAAACATTGAGACAAAAGAAGAAACTGCTGATAACCAGCAGTTTCTCCTTTTGTCTCAATATTCTCTGTGCCATATTTTACACAAATCCTATCTTTAGTAACATCCATTTTGTGAATTGTAGCAGTTTTTGAAGTGGATCACCCTAAAATTTTGTTGTTTTGGAAAGGGTTAAGAAATGAGTTCATTTGCCATGTATTGAAGAGTCTTCTGGATTGGTATAAAGAATAGAAATGGCATGTAATATGCAAGTTATACTGATATATAAAAAATTAATGAGCTTGAAATTATTGTCTACAACTTCATTCAATCTTGTTCAGTCTAACTTTTTTTTGTCTCATAAATGATTAAAATATCTTATAAACATGTGGCCTCATCATGGTAGGGAGATAGAACTATTAACCTTGTGTTGCGACCTCTTCGATCGGTTGTTTAAGTTCATGAGCCATGTACCCGATGATGGAAAATACGACAAACCCAGCCAGAAAACTGGATACACCGTCAGCCAGGCATGCTATAATCGTGTCACTGAAATGTACAGTTAATCAGTTGTCATTACAAGATCTCTAAAGTTTTTATCCTTGACATTGTATAAGAAGCTTGGAAAGACATTGAGATAAAACATGAAAATGCGGCTAACCAGCTTTTCTTCTTTTGCATCAAAATATTCTGAGCTATATTGTAAAAAACTTCTTTTCTTTCTTATCAAATTGACAAAGTCCATGTTGTCAACTACAACAGATTTCCAACCAGAGCAATCTTAAGTTCAATTCTTTGATAAAGTATTTCACTTGGCAAAATACAGTTATAAGAGATTGAACAATTACATTACACTATTCCAAACCTTTTCCCAAACGCCAAAAATTGGACTCTTCCAATTCGCTAACCGCTGCAGATGACAAAATGGATGTTGTCAAAGAAAAGATTTGTCTTGAAAATTGCTCAGAAAATATTGAGGCAAAAGGAGGAAGTGCTGATCATCAGCACTTTCTTCTTTTACCTCAATGTTTTTCCAAGCCTTCTCTAGTAGGGAGGTCAAAACCTTGTCTTGTTTGGGAAAGGGTTAAAAGCCATCCGATTGTAAATGTCTTGGTAAAAAGGATTGGTTGTTATGTAATGTAATGTAAATCTCATTTAGGGGAAAAAGACATGTTGATGAATGCCATCACTATTGTTCAGAAGTTAAAATTAGCACATTTTTTCAAATTAGGAGCAGAAAATTCAAGAACACACCAGTTATCTAAATTTCAAAGGTATCATGCACAACTAGACACCATGGAGATTCATTGTGACAAGTTTGATGAAATTCTGTTAGAAACTGTAAGTGGAGCTGTGCTCACAAGGAATTGCTCACAGGCCGACAGCCAGACAGGCAACCAAGGCTATACCATGATACAACCCTTTTGCAAGTTAGCCCTTCCCCACAAAAGACTGTGTTTTGACGTCCCTTATAGAAGAGGCTTTTGAAAACATTGAGGCAAAAGAATAAAATGCTGATAATCAGCATTTTCTTCTTTTGCCTTGATATTTTCATAGCTATAATAGATACAAATTCCATATAAATTTACAACAATTTGCCTCTGTAGCAGCTTTTGAATTATATCTCCCTAAATTTTTGTCATTTAATGTTAAATATCATATTTCTGGAATATAGTACATACCAGAGTACATTATTCCTGAATTTGTTGTAACTTGACATGGTGATGACTCCGCCCCAAATTGGACCCAGCGAATAAAACACTTGTACTGCAGCTTCTATCCAAACCTGAAGAGTAAATATTATTGTCATAATGAACTATGATTATAAACATGTGCCATACTATTGACGCTTTTCAATGCAAACCTCGCAACTGCAGCTTTTTTTAAGCTGCAGTTACGAGGTTTTTGAAGAAAATCAGCCATATGATTCGTCACATACACGTTCAAGCTATTCAAGATGGGCAAATCATTTAATCATTTAACAGGAAGAATATCAAGTAAGAATTATAAGATTGAATTAAAATTTTGAAATCAGACTAAACATTTAACCATTCTTTTACACAAAGAAAGTGATCTAATAATCATGGTGTTTATTGATATTGAATTTAGTGAATAAAAGGGAGAAAATACTGGCTATCACCATTTTCATAATTATTTTCCTCACAATTTTCAAAAATAATATTTCTTCTGTTCGTCAAAAGTAACTTTTTTGGAAAGATTTTGTACCTGTGTTGAGAGCAGCCTGCTAAACTTTGGAGTCAGGAAGAACATGATTCCATCGCCAGATCCAGGCAGGGTCAACCCTCGTATAAGGAACGCAAACAGCAACACATATGGCAACAGGGCTGTCACATACACTACCTGTTACATTGTGGAAAATATGGTATTGGTGGGTACAAAAAGACAAACATTCAATAAATAACCAAGTGTTCCCATATTGAAGTGTGACTTTCAAAACAATTTGACAAAACGTTTACATGTTGGCCTCTGAAACAAATACGAGCTTATCGTCGGTGCTATGACAAAATGGCGTAATAGAAATTTTGCTCGAAAACCATTTTTTTCAGGAGAGCCAAAAACGTTTTTGCCGTTTTAAAAAATGTTAAAAAATATGCCGGCAAAATTGCGTAACTCACTATTACTCTCGTGTAAATTTGTCTACGTATAACGCCATTTTGTCAGCTAAATCGAGTTACGCAATTTTGTCACATGATAATTGAAAGGGTTCTAATAGGTGTAGAAAAACGCCGTTTTGACAGGATATGCGCTCCTACATACTTAGTAGAAAGCATTTATAAAAAAAAATTGACAAAATGGCGTAACTAATTTGCTACGACATTTTGTCATAGCACCCAGTTATTCTAGTCACACAACTACCACAAAGTTTCCGCTCAGATAATTTGTGTTAGCTATCAAGATTTTGGTTGCTATCCAGCAACCTTATTCTTAGTTCGATAGACCATGTTATCTAAGCAGACGGCTTGTGATGAAATTTAGAATTAGTAGATCTAAATAGATTTAGAGTTGCTGGTGAAAACAATCATTTTCCTAATGTTATATTGTCACTTTACAACAAAAAAATCGTAACTGCAGCTTCAAACAAACTGCAGTTACCAAGTTTTTGTTGGAAAACGACAATATGTAGTTTTAAAAATGGTTACTTACCTTTCCAACAGATTTCACTCCCTTGATCAGACACAAGAACACCAACAGCCAAGCAGCCATGAGAGACACTACCAGATGCCATTGGACGTATCCTGGTTCATCGATTCCTGACGACATGTTCAGGACGCGCCGCCTGCAAAAACGAGATGTAGAATAATAAGTACAGGATCCTCAAGATTTTATATACCCCCAAAGTGTCCCCTTTTTGTACCACATATGAATGTGTACAAATTATTTGTGTAAGTATCGTTCAGAGCATGGTATGAGGGGATAAAAACATTTTAAATTTGTAATATCAATTCAAAACTCTTTGTTGTTGGTACTCATTAGAATCGTCTCGATGAGACGATTCTATTTCGAATCAACATCATAGAGTGTGATGAAATTATTAATGTTTGCTCTTTACAATGCTGTTAACCCCTCAGTAGCTCTGCAGTTACTAGTCATTTGTCTTTAACTCAGGGTTTTATAAGCTATATTTCTAGCAAACTTGACAAAGTTTAAGAGAATTTCTAAAAAGATATCTTTTATATATACAATATCTGCTACAAAACACTCATATGGCTCATTTCAATGGCTCAGCGCGAAACGGTTGTAACTGCCTATAAGCATATAGGCAGTTACAACCGTTTTGCGCTGAGCCATCGATTTGTGAGCCAGGTAACCTCTTTATGTATTAGGGAATATTTCTGGAGAAGAGTTGTTCCCTAGAATGGAAAGTCAAAAAGAACAGTCAAAAACATTTCCTCATCCAAAACGTGACTTAATCAAACACTGTTCAAAACCACATTCATTCTATATTAGGAAATCTATACTTGGAGAGGCAAAAATCATGAATTGCTAGTTAAAGATTAATTCTTCACCCAAGACATCTTGAATCCTTAGTGTTTCCTTAACAAGAGATATTTGTGAAACAATTGTATGGCCCCCTTCTCAAACAATTTGAGGACATAAAGTTTTGATTTTTTCAAGCCCCTTAGGACAAATGTCCCATTTCTCGCTTTGGCAGATAGAATGTTGAATCATGTAGCGACAATTATTTTGTAAAAGATTCCCACTTTTTCAAGATTGTAGGGCGAGTTGTCCCCTTGGTTTCAAAACCTTGGCAGATCACAAGTATCCTTAACACAGGAAAATAATGCTGTTTACCAACATTTTTTCTTTTTGTTGTAACATTTCAAGAATAATTGTACTCAGTTTCAGAAAAATATTTCCTGGCTTTGCTATTCTTTGAATTCTGATCAAACTAAGAGAAATTCTGGGAATGCTTTAACTGTACAGAGATCATGAGAATTATTTCTCATTTCATCAGTTAACCCATTACCACATATTGACTCCCCAAATGCAAAAGGCTTTGGCAAACATCGTGGAAAATGAAGAAATTGCTTGTCACAAGCAATTTCTTCATTTACCACAATGTTTTCTAACCCCAAATGGAAAGATTTTAAAAATTTCATCAACTTGAAATTGTCGTCTGGAACATCTTTGAATTTGGACCAACCCAAAATTTTGTCGTTTGGTAAAGGGTTGAGTTCTAATAAGTCATAACTACAGGTTATTCAAGAAGTAGTTACAACTGATCCCCACAATAAAAAGACTATTTTCAGCTGAACCATGTGTTTTTTATTGTTGCTTATGAAACATTCGTATTGCACTTCCACAAACAACAAAATTCAGACTTCAAATTCAGAGCCACAGATATGAGGGTGTAAATGCATTCTAGATTTGTTATATATATATACTTCAAATTCGAACCCTATGTTGTGGGTGCTCATTTGAATTGTCTCGACATAGGGTTTGATTAGCAATGAATGAAACATAACATTTTGATAGGCCATTAGCCCTCTTAACCCTTTCCCAAACGGCATTTTTTAGAGCGATTCACTCCAAAAACTGCCACAAATAACAAAATGGAAGTTATTAAAGATAGGATTTGTGTAAAATATGACAGAAAATATTGAGACAAAAGGAGAAACAGCTGGTTATCAGCAGTTTCTTCTTTTGCCTCAATGTTTTCCAAAGCAATTTTTATTAGGGAGGTCAAAACCAGGTCTTGTTTGGGAAAGGGTTAATCTGTGGTTCTGTGTACAAATTCAAGACCAGATACAGACAGCAACATTGATGTTAAGAAAAGCAATTTGTTTCAAATTTGACACAAAAAATTGAGACAAAAGAAGAAAATGCTGTTCATCAATTATGGCTCTTATAATGATTTTTTTTCTTAAATATAATGGAATAAGGATTCACAGCAAAGCCTGATACATGCATTTGCTAGCATTTTTGGCAGAAACTCACGGGAAAGGGTGAGGGTTCTGTGAAATAAAATTGACAGAAACGTTGTGAACTGCCAAGATAAACCCTTTCCCAAACGATAAAATTTTAGGGTGCTCCAATTTGAAAGCTGCTGCAGAAGACTAAATAAAGGTTGTAAACTGTCAGATTTGTGTAAAATATAGCACAGAAAATATTGAGGCAAAAGGAGAAACTGCTGATTATCAGTAGTTTCGTCTTTTGTCTCAATGTTTTCCCAAACCATTTCTAATAGGGTCGTCAAAACCAGGTCTTGTTTGCGAGAGGGTTAATGCCAGCATTGCATTATCATATTTCTTTCACATCAAGTTGGTTGATTGATTGGGGTTTAACGCCTCTCTCAAATGCTACGGTCATATTGCGGCGACTGGAACACTTAACCATGGATTCCTGTCGTACCTTATACCAGTACTTCCAAAACATCCTTAACCCTTTCCCAAATGAGAAAATTTTAGGGTGATCCAATTCAAAAACTGTAAAAAATGACAAAATGGATGTTATTAAAAATAGGATTTGTATAAAATATGGCACAGAAAATATTGAGACAAAAGGAGAAACTGCTGGTTATCAGCAGTTTCTTCTTTTGTCTCAATGTTTTCCCAAACCATTTCTACTAGGGACGTCAACACCCGGTCTTGTTTGGGATAGGGTTAGTGAGCCTCCAGCTGCTCGCCCACACAGGTTTATTATCATCAAATCATTAGTTGGTGGCAATTTTGTCACAAAGAATATTTGCCGCAGCCAGAGATCTAACCTGGACCTCAAAAGTTCAAGAGCAGTCAGAGACGGACAATGCTCCCCGAATAAGGCATTGTCACAAAAAATATATGCCATGCAGAGCTAATATAAAGCTAACAAATGTTAAGCCCCCTTTTTCCATGACATATTTTGTATACGCAAATTTTAAATAGTTTATTGTCAAGGGCATCTGATTTGCTACTCAAATATGAAATTTCATCAAATTCTGACCATTAGACTAGGAGAAATTAGAGAAAAACTATATTTTACCTTAAGTCCCCTTTTCCCATGACGAGGCCTCAAATCCAAAAACCGGGAAAAGTGCATCGGCATTATGTCATAGGGAGTTCACATGGTAAGTTTCATTTGATTTGGCCCAAGGGTTATGGAGAAATCACTTCGGACGGACGGACAGACAAAGCGGCGACTATATGCTCTCCCTTCGGGGAGCATAAAAAGTACAAAGCGCTACCAACTTCGCTATGGCCGCAGCCACATCAAAAAGGAATCGAGCATAAGTCTTATACTAGCACTAGCCCCACTTAACCCTTTCCCAAACGACACAATTTTACAGTGGTCCTTTTCAAAAACTGCCACAAATAGCAAAATGGATGTTATTTAAGATAGGATTTGTGTAAAATGTGGCACAGAAAATATTGAGACAAAAGGAGAAACTGCTGGTTATCAGCAGTTTCTCCTTTTGTTTCAATGTTTTCGTAAGCCTTTTTCTATTAGGGAAGTCAAAACCAGGTCTTGTTTGGGAAAGGGTTAACACTGATTTCTTGTATATAGTGCACCAACATTAACTTGAGTTATCTGCACATCTAATTGACCCCACTTCGGTAATGTTTTGCTAAAATTTTAAGAAGCTCAACTAACACACATAGCTGATTAGATTAACTTGTTCTAAAATTATGTTACTATTGGAACACTTTGACAACCTTTGTGTACAGATTTTTTTTTATAGCTCACAATAATTGACCTGGCAGAGCAGCCCTAGCTAGGGATGCTCTCTCAGGTAAATTATCAGCACCTATAACAGAATAATAAGTTCCTAATCAATAGTAATCTTGTTTTTGAAAAAAAATCTGCATAATTGATTTTCACACTCTGAACTTTTTCATTACCAAGATTGACGAACTTCACACAGACAACAAAAAGAGAGGTAACACCTGGTATACTAATTAACCCATTCCCTAACGACAATATTGGGGTTCTTCTTAAGTCAAAGGTGAAGCAGACGACAATTTCAAATAATGGAAATTTGAGATGTTTTGCTCTTGTTGTGTAGAAAACATTGTGAGAAATGACGAAATTGCTTGACACAAGCAATTTCTTCATTTCCCACTTTGTTTTCCAAAACCTTCAAATTCTGGGCCATCAAAAGCATCAAAATATGGGAATAGGTTAACAACTTAACCCGCATCCAAACTGTACCACATATCGAAGAATCTTATACATTTTGAACGGGAAACAATTATAGGTACCTCCGTTGGCAAAAACATAGCTTTTTTAAAATCAAACTAGATGAAAGACAGACAGACAGACCAGGGTTCTCTTCAGAATAATTTGAAGCTGTAGTGGCAAATTATAAGTATTGGTAAACCTTGAAAATCATTGCGTTCATGAATAAAAACAATGTTTTTATACATAATTATTACATTTTGATTGATTATAATGCATTATTTATAAGTTTTTGACATGAAATACCTCTAAATGTCTCTATTTTGGTGACCATTTGAAGAAATTAAGCTGTAGGGGTAATAATGAAGCTGTAGGGGCATTACACCAATTAACATGAAGCTGTAGTGGGGCTGATACAGCTTATTAGGCTGGGGAGAACACTGCGGACAGATATGGTATTACCAGTATATATCCCCATCTACTTGGTAGCAGGAGATTTAATTTTGTTTCATCATTTTTTACGCAATTTTTGCGCGTATATATTTTACAAATGCTGTAAACAAGCTGAATGGTAAGCCATTATTTTGTAAGGCATAAGCAATACTTGCATAAGCAAGAAGGCTAAATAATGTACATAACCATGTGTTTAAGACAAATGACTAGAACATTTTTACTTTAAAAATTCATGTTCTCGCTTTTCCCTCGTCAAATATGAAATTGATGAAAAAGGATTAATTCATAAAATGTTTGTTAACCAACTACCAAACTTTTTTGTTATTTTTTTTAAATTCCAATTTCATGAACAGAAAGTTTTGCAAGTTTCTATTCTCCTTTTGAATGTTGAACCAAATGATTTTCTTTTAAATGTATGTCTATCCATTCTTTTTCTTTATATTTTTCCCCCATTTCCAGATAGACAAATTTCAGACAGGTCTTATTTATAAGCTGCTGCAGACAACTAAAACCGATGTTAATTGTTATAACATAGCATTTGAGTACAATATATCACAGAAAGTATCAAGGCAGAGGATGAAAATCCTTTCTATTCAGCATTTTTTGAAATCTGTCACAGTGCTTTCAAAAACTTGAAAAAGTGTTAGTGTGTCAAAAAGCACCATAGTCTGGAAATGGGTAAAATGATAGAAATTTTTGTTTTGTTTGGTAATAGGTTTGAATATAGGGCATTCTCAACAAGGAAAGCTGCAAGCTTGAACAAAAATAAACAGAAATTTTCAGAAATCATAAATTATACAAAATCATCAGACTGGTCCGACTTCAATATTGTTGCAGACAGTAATTTAAGTATGTTCAAATATGAATAATATTGCAGACGACATAATAGAATTAAAATATAGACATAATACTGATATGTGAAAAGATTTTATCCGATCCCATGAAAACTAAAAGATATCTGGCAGTCAAAAAATGATAATAATTGAAAGCATAAATACCTGCATTACAAGACATGAATGCATTATGTATATTATTTTGAAAAGGCTTTTTTATTGAAATGATTACGCTATTTTGATAAGCTGCAAAACTAAAAAAGTTGCTTATGAATGCATTTTCTTCCAGTTTTTGCTTCAAGATATTGTGAAAGTTGCATGTATTTTTTTTTTTAGAAAATTTGTTTTCATCCAAATTCAAACATTGATTATATTTGAGCTGTTTTAAAAAGTATAGCCAAAGTAATGAAAATTGGGGGAGAATATGATATCACATATAGATCTTTTAAATTTTGACCAGCAGCATTCAAGCAAACAAAATAAATTCCCTAACAAAAAGAAAACCAACCAAAGCTTTCCTTGTTGAGCATAATATCATGAACATTAGACAGAATTCGAATCACTGTAAGAAATAAAAGTATATGAGAGTGAATGTTGAACCCTGACCCTTTGTAAACACATGCCTGTATGTAACATTCCCCAACATGGCCGCCCTTCTATCAGCCAATCACAGGCTGCCTTTCAATCAGCCAATCACAGGCTTCCCTTTCTGTTTAAATAGTCTTCTAATTCGATATTTACCTCGAGTTTGGGATATCTTGGCAAATAAGTAAGTGGGGAGTGAAAATTTAACATCATAGCAAGACTGCTAGGCTGAAGTAGCAGAAGTGAGCTGAAAATTGAAAGAATAAATATGGTTGCTTAATACATTTGTATAACATAGAATTGATGTAAACAACACTAGTCTTGCTATCTAACGGTATAATAATTGTAACAAGTAAATTAGCATGAACTAATTAATACATTTTATTATACATAATTTATTACCATTTTTACTGAATCTTGGTTAAATATCTTGTACACATACTAAACTAGCTGACCTAGACTCGACTCAAAAGAATCTTGAGCCAGCAGTTATCAAACAAAATATTGAATAAACTCTGCTACTTTTGCTTAATCTCCCCTCAAACTTGTGTTTATCAGGAGAAAAGAACCCATTAAAGACATCCCTTTCTTCAACATGTTGGGAATGTTTTGTGTTATTGAAGTAGATCAGATTAGTATAAAATAAACAGTTTTCCAGAAAGATGGGGTATTTCAAATTGGTTGCCTACTTTCAGACCTCGATCATTTTATTCAATGAATTTCTAATTGTTCTATTTCCAATGTCCATAGAAGCTGATGTAGATGAACTTGTTCATATATACATGTATATACGAGATTTTTTTTGTTAAAATCGGATTTCTTTCCCAAAATATACTAATTAATGAATACAGAGGTAAAACCAAAGAAAATTTGTATCAAATAAATATATATACCCCATTTTCACTGAAATTCTGTTTAATCACAGTTAATCGTTAACAAGTACAGATAAGATTGGTATAGAAATAAGGGTGAAATAAGGGTAAATAACAAACAAAATGGCTGTTTATGCCCCTGAAAACTTATTGAAAGTGCATATTAATGGAAGCACTTCTGGAAAATAATGCAGAAATTATTTTCTTCATATTTTACAAGTACAAGTATACTGAACAAAAAAAAGAAGATTTCACCAAGTTGGAATGTTTTTATCTCTTACGCGCACGTCAAGACACAGGGCTCGAATTTCCACTAGCATACTGGCAATTTGCTAGTTAAAATTGAAAATTGCTAGTGATTCTATCTGACACTAGATTTTTTTTGACGAGTGGAAAAATATTCCCCACCCACAAGTTTTATCAATGCAGACTGAAAAGGCTTTGAAAACAACTTTCAAATATTGACTAACTGTAGCAGTTTTTGGACATACCGGTAGCCATTAAATCATGCACCATTTTATGCTTTTATTTCTCAAAATGAAAACCATTTTAATATTATGCAAAACCAGATTGCCAGTGAATTTGGCTTTTTGCTAGTGGTTTCAAAAACTATTAGCAAAATATTGCAAG
The DNA here is from genome assembly GCA_963680895.1 of Fragum sueziense. Lineage (NCBI taxonomy): Eukaryota > Metazoa > Mollusca > Bivalvia > Cardiida > Cardiidae > Fragum > Fragum sueziense. The sequence goes on from OY804595.1 coordinate 46,865,222, forward strand.
CCATTTTCTAAGGGAAATTCCAACCCCGCAAGACACTCAAATTTTACATTGATAAAAGCAAAATCAAGCTTTTAGACAACGATTAGCTGATTGATTTGGTAACAAAACTAGTTTGAAAGACACTTCATATATGAATGCATGTAAATTTAAGTGGTGACCTTGAACAGTAATTGGTAAATATTTCGTGAAAGGTTCGTTTTTGGTTCAGTATAATAATGTGACAAGGCATGTCGACGCTCAACCTTTCAACAAGTACTACCTAAGACTGCAGTTATCCTTTTCTCATACAAAACCCTATTTTCTTAGAAATATCTTTGGAAAACATTGAGACAAAAGAGGAAAATGCTGATAATCAGCATTTTGTCCCTTTGTCTCGATATTTTCTGTGCTATAACACATACACATTCTTTAATGAATATCAAATTTGTCATATGCAGCAGCTTTCAAATTTGAGCACCCTAGAATATTGACGTTTCGGAAAGGATTCAGTGAACTTAAGTTGCAAACTGACTGAATAATGTTAAAAGTGACTTAATTTCAAATCAAGGTGCAGAATCAAGTGAAACAGTTATTGAAGAAAATCTTCAATCATTAGTTTTTAATTGTAAATATGTGACTGATTTGAAAATAGTTTGAGTCAGAGAAAGTGGAAATACTTTTGGGATTAGATGGATATTGTAGATCTTGCTAGAATCAACGGATATAAAATTTATTAAAGACAAACAAAAATTTTTGTTTGTTTGTTTGTTGTCAATAAATTTTTTGATCAGTTGATTATTTTAAAGGATCTTCAATATGTAGCTGATTCCCGATGTTTCCCCCCCTTCTCTGCTTTAGACCAAATTCAAATTAGTCAAGTACTGGAGATTTTCTGAAACAGCTGTGTCATGTGATTCCCTGCTATAGGTATACCCACTGGTGGTGAACTCGGCCAAAGCGTGGGACGTTTTTTCGCGTTCATAGTATTTCGTGGGTGTTGTTATAAGAAATCGAAACTATGGCTTCGATAAAGCCGTAGTTACGAGATTTTAAAACAACACCGATGGTTTGTCAATACATATCGTTAAACCCGGTCTATTTTTAGAACAAATTCATTGATATTAGAAAAACTATCCAATGAGATCTTTAAACTCACATTTAAACGGAAAATATCTGTACCTTGTAGTAGCGAAAAACGTCCCTTGCTTTGGCTGAGTTCACCACCAGTGGGTACACCTGAACACCAACAACTGTGTAGTTATCATTGACATAGCCATAGGAAACTGAATATTGTACTCAAAGAACCTTGGGGCCAGAGGGGTCGACTCTAGAGCCACCAAATTAACCCATTACTGCACAATAACACCTTTTGAACTCTCTCACAAGAAAATACTTGGGGAAAAATTGTGGAAAATGAAGAAATTGCTTGTGACAAGCAAATTTCTTCATTTCCCACAATGTTTCTTAACCCTTAGAGATGAAAAAATGTAACATTTCATTGACTTAAAATTGTTGTCTGCAGCCTCTTTTAATTCGGACCAGTCTGAAATTTTGTCGTTTGGTAATGGTTAAAAAAATTTTGAATATGAAAACCAAACGCAACTTTTATGATCAAAATATTTTTTTTTTCATTTTTTTTATATTTGACAATTTATTTTTCGACTATTGCAACCGAATTGTACTGAAGTGAGTACTTGGGTATGTCTGTCTACGCCTCTGGTTATGACTTATTTATATTACTTTTTTATGGGTCTTTTATCATAACATTTAAAATGCCTATATAAAATATGTGTTGAAAGCAGGCAAAATGACCCACCAAAAATTATTACAAAATCCATTAAATTTATCAGGCAAGTAAAATTGAACTTAAAATTGTTATAAAATTGCACATTACAGTATAACATGTGCTATGAAAATGCAAATAACTTCTTCATAATAATCAATGACGTCTGCAAAATTAACAAGAGCCGTCAGAGACGGACAATGCTCCCCGAATAAGGCATTGTCACAATAAATATATGCCATGCAGAGCTAATATAAAGCTAACAAATGTTAAGCCCCCTTTTTCCATGACATATTTTGTATACGCAAATTTTAAATACTTTATTGTCAAGGGCATCTGATTTGCTACTCAAATATGAAATTTCATCAAATTCTGACCATTAGACTAGGAGAAATTAGAGAAAAACTGTATTTAACCTTAAGTCCCCTTTTCCCATGACGAGGCCTCAAATCCAAAAACCGGGAAAAGTACATCGGCATTTTGTCATAGGGAGTTCACATGGTAAGTTTCATTTGATTTGGCCCAAGGGTTATGGAGAAATCGCTCCGGACGGACGGAATGACAAGACGGACGGACTGACAAAGCGGCGACTATATGCTCTCCCTTCGGGGAGCATAAAAATTTCTTCTCTTTTTTTTTTCTGATGGGTCAAAATTTAGGAGACACTTTAAAATGTGTTTGCTGCAGAGAACACCTTGGACATAAAAGTTAAACAAAGATGCCAAATTTACCTTATTTTACACTGTAAATTTAGCGACAATCTAATTTAGCCCCTCCAATATTAAGGCACTGGCCGGAACAGACTGGTGCTTAAGCCCCATCCCCCCTTATGTAAATTTGCTTCCTATGGGCCTGGCCGATCCTGGCTCAGTTTTATACAAATCAGATAAACACATAGTAAACATGATAATACAACAAATCTATCAAATGTCCTATGATTTCGTCAACATTGTATAAAACATTAGATCTATTTACATTGAAAAAAATTGTCATAAATTATTCAATTCTACAATCTTCACTCATGAGTTCCGATTTGAGAATAATCAAAACTAGCCCTTAGATATAGGTTTAATCCCATTTTGTCTAATCCCATGGTGTCTACTCCCAATTCGTCTACTCCCAATTTGTCTGCTATTTTGGACATCATTCCCATTTCGTCTACTTTTCTCATTATGATTTTTCATGACTTTTAGTAAATTGTTTGCATTTTTATTTCATTTGTGAATATATTTACTAAACGTCTTTTCTTAAAAGAAAAATTATGTTATTTATTGCAATTTGACGTGAAAGTAGACGATCGAGTTGGGAAAGTAGACGAATTGGGACTCAAGGCACTTAACCCTTTCCCAAACAAGACCTGCTTTTGACGTCTCTAACATGAAATACTTGGGAAAACATTGAGACAAAAGAAGAAATTGCTGATAATCAGCAATTTCTCCTTTTGTCCCAATATTTTCTGAGCTTTATTTCGCACAAATCTTATCTTTAACACTGTTGAGTTTGTCGTCTTCAGAAGTTTTAAAATTGGAGCACCCTGAAATGTTGTCGTTTGGGAGAGGGTTAAACAACAGTAGACGAAATGGGAGTAGACCAATTGGGATGTTACCCTTAGGTATAGTCCAACCTCAATCATTTCTCAATCATGGTCAACTATTTCTTCAATCTTAAATGTCATCCCTATGATTGTTAACCCATTACCAGACGGCAAATTTTTAGACTAGTCCAAATCAAAAGGTTTTGCAGACAACAATTTCAAATTGATGATTTTTTTTCAAAATCTTAATAGTTTGTGCTAGAAAACATTGTGGATAATGAAGAAATTGCTTGTGACAAGCAATTTCTTCATTATTCCACATGTTTTCCAAAGCATTTTTCTTATGAGCATCAAAAGATGTCACAAAGTTGGTATGGATTCACCTTTAACTTTTTAACCCTTTCCCAAATGACAAAATTTTAGGGTGACCCGATTCAAAAACTGCTGCAAGTGACAAAATGAATGTTATTTAAGATATGATTTGTGTAAAATATGGCATAGAAAATATTGAGACAAAAGGAGAAACTGCTGGTTATCAGCAGTTTCTTCTTTTGGTTCAATGTTTTCCCAGGCCAATTCTATTAGGGACGTCAAAACCAGGTTTTGTTTGGGAAGGGGTTAAGTAAATTTAGTTAAAGCAAGCAATATAGAAGTTCAACCATCTCATAGATGCTAGTCACTCGAATGATTTGTATCACTCAAAATACAAAATTATTACTGGATGTAAGACCCTGATTCAGATTGACTGGGCTTGTACCACCTTAAAGAACATCAACCAAATCTATGACAATCTATACCTAATGAAACTCAAAGTGGAAATGGATTTTCATATCAACATCTTATAATCAAAATAGTTTGAACAAGAACTGACAGCAAAGAGTTTTAAAGTTGTTCAAAAATCATGGATATCATTTTAAAAAGCCAAGTAATTAAAGCCATTGTTAGGTCTTATTTGGGGATATACATGTAATATAAAGGCAAAGTAAAGCAAGCCAATGGCTGTAAAGATTAACAAGGAAGGAGACATGCAAGTGGCATGAGTTGAAAAGTGGTAAATAATCATAATGATTGTAATTTGTTTACATTGAATGCATATTAAACATACCATGAATTAAATATTGATCTAAGTGTATAGAATATAATAATTGTGCAAATACAAAAGTTTTGCAATCATTCCTAAATTTGCTGAAAACCATTCCTATACAATTATCAATACTAATATTTGGTGTCCCAAAAACAAAATCAATCTTGTGAAAACATTGCCATTTGGGGTAGCTGAAAATGCTGATAACCTGCATTTGTCCTTTTCCCTCAAATCTTCTCCATCACTCATTCTACAAACAAGAGGGCCATTGGCCCTGAAGCGCTCACCTGATATAACTTTTTATATACCAATTTTCAGGTTGATTGGACAAAAATTGTGACCTCTAGGGTGCACACAAGGTTTAACTAGGATTTGACCTCTTGACCTAGAATTGATCAAGACAATCATTCTGATCAATTTTCAGGTTGATTGGGCAAAAAATGTGGCCTCTAGAGTGCATACAAGGTTTTACAAAGATTTTATCTCATGACCTAGTTTATGACCCCAGATGACCCAATTTCTATCTTGTCTGAGAATTTATCAAGACAATCATTCTGATCAATTTTCAGGTTGATTGGGCAAAAAATGTGGCCTCTAGAGTGCACACAAGGTTTTTCTAAGATTTGACCCCGTGACCTAGTTTTTGACCCAAGATGACCCAATTTCAATCTTGACCAAGATTTCATCAAGACAATCATTCTGAGCAAATTTCAGGTTGATTGGGCAAAAAATGTGGCCTCTAGATTGCACACAAGGTTTTACAAAGATTTTACCTCATGACCTAGTTTATGACCCCAGATGACCCAATTTCGAACTTGTCCGAGATTTTATCAAGACAATCATTCTGAGCAAATTTTAGGTTGATTGGGCAAAAAATGTGGCCTCTAGAGTGCACACAAGGTTTTTCTAAGATTTGACCCCGTGACCTAGTTTTTGATCCCAGATGACCCAATTTCAAACTTGTCCGAGATTTCAACAAAACAATCATTCTGAGCAAATTTCATGTTGATTAGGCAAAAAATGTGGCCTCTAGAGTGCACACAAGGTTTTTCTAAGATTTGACCCCGTGACCTAGTTTTTGACCCCAGATGACCTAATTTCGAACTTGTCCGAGATTTTATCAAGACAATCATTCTGAGCAAATTTTAGGTTGATTGGGCAAAAAATGTGGCCTCTAGAGTGCACACAAGGTTTTTCTAAGATTTGACCCCGTGACCTAGTTTTTGACCCCAGATGACCCAATTTCGAACTTGTCCGAGCTTTTATCAAGACAATCATTCTGAGCAAATTTCAGCTTGATTGGGCAAAAAATGTGGCCTCTAGAGTGCACACAAGCCAAAGGTTGACGGACGACGGACAACGGACGACGCACGACGGACGCCGGACGACGGACACAGCGGTATCACAATACCTCACCATGAGCACTATCGTGCTCAGGTGAGCTAAAAAGTCCACAATTAGAAATATAAAAATCTGAAAAACCGACCATTCTGAAAGACTTAGTTTTTGACTTATTCTTGCAAAATATTTGTTGAAATTAGAGAATTCAATTTTAACGTACCCAAACAAAGCCGGATTTTTTCAATTTTTGGATCCAAACACAGTGACGTCTATGCATAATAAGATACGTTATGGTGTTTGGTTTTCCTGTTTACACATTAGTTTTGTCTATTGGTGTTGGATGACGATTCATATTAGGTTTCCGCCAGATCAAGAATTTATTGTATTGCGAGAAAATGGTGATTTATTGACTTGTTATAAAAATATTAAGGCCTTAAAGTTCGTATTTAAAGGATATACCGTTTCTCTCATTATTTTTTGTTTGTTTTGAATGAATTGAATAGACCTTGTATGAAATATAATGAACTTCTGCTGAAAATATAAAGATAAGATACCACTCAATTGAGTTATAACACAAAAATTATCTTATTCTAATTTATTTAGCCTTAGTGATTGTCACAAGGTAAGGAACCATGCCATAACGTATCTTATTTCAACACAAAATATCTATCTTTTGAACATGCATACATTATCACATTTCGTATATTTTTGGTGAAAAGTGAAAGGAATATCTGTAGGCTTAGGCGTTGGTTAGAAATGCACTGGTTTCAAGCTTGAAATATAGAAGACAGTCCGAGAAATAAGGATTAAACAAGATACCAATATATTCGAAATGCTTAATTATGTCAATGGTAAAGGATAATTGCACCAAATACCCTTTCTAATCTCTTTGCAACAATTGCCATTTAAACATATACATAACATGATAAAATACTATAGTAAAACTAGCCAATGCAGCACTTATTTTGAAAACAGTGCAATCAAAATGGTTCGTAACGTATCTTATGATTTCATTTGTTTTATTGTTTCAAATAATTCAAGGACTTCGTGAATTATTACTAAATGACACATGCGTTTTTGTGTGCCAACTGGATCAACGATTCTACAAAGAATGTTATCAGAAGTTTTCCATAGCTTGTCTTCCTTTGGAGGGCGTTGGAATACATATGGTTGTTTTGTATTGGTTTCTTTCATTTATTGTATAAAAATGGTGATTTCATTAAGATGGATGTCTATTCTTTGTCCAAAGTGTACTATGTTCGAAAAGAAGTCCAAGTGGATAGTCTAATTTGATCACATTAGTTTTTTGTTGCCCTGACTTAGTCGAGCGTCACGTATCTTATCGTAACGTATCTTATTCATAAATTAGTTTTTAAAGAAATTCACCAGGAATAAAGCTCCCTGGTTAATTACGCTGCAAATTTTTTTTCTAAAGAAGGTTTGGAATCATTTAGTATATCACATGTATGAAAAATGGTGAAAGATTCGAAATAAAAGTAGGTTTAAGCCGTAACGTATCTTATGAAAAAAATGGGGGGATTCTTGTTTTTGAACTTTGATGTTGTTTTATTCGAAAATGTTAATAAGCTTGATCTTTTTGTGTGTGTTTCTGTTTACGTTGATATCTAACCTACCACTAAAAACCGTTTTGACCTTCGGAACACATCATGTTGTGTTTTACTATCAGTTAAAGTAGCGTTATGTATCTTACGCTGGAAATCGGGACATCAGAAAAACCTTTATCTCAAAAAGTTTAGTCCTGCATTCCCACGAAACACTAATCAGACTACAGGAAAATATATTTGGGAAAGAATAGAAAGATAATCGAGGCAAATGTAGATTAAACTGTGTTAAAATTAAGCTGATTTTGAATTGCACCAGTGCAGGGACAACCAAAATTCGTGGAAAATAAGCTAAAGAAATGTAAAATTTAAGGAGAAAAAATAGTTCCTGGTCTTATATCATGCTTGAAATACGTACAAGGTGTCTTTTGTATAATCTTAAGCAAAGAAACGAAAACAAAAACCTTCCGATGAATTTATTACTAGTGGGGGACATAGAATTTCAGTAATTGTAGACTTTTTTGTAGAATGAGTGTCCATGCTATTTTCTACACTATATTGTACCGAAATCCTTTCATTGTAACTTAAACTGGGAGCGAAACTTTTTAAGTGTATAGAATATAATTGTGCAAATACAAAAGTTTTGCAATTATTCCTAAATTTGATGAAAACCATTCCTATGTATACAATTATCAATACTAATATTTGGTGTCCCAAAAACAAAATCAAGCTTGGGAAAACATTAAGGTAGCTGAAAATACTGATAACCAGCAATTGTCCTTTTCCCTCAAATTTCTCCATGCTGTTTTCTACACTATATTGTACCGAAACCTTTTCATTGTAACTTAACCCATTACCACACAGTGACACTTTTTGACATCTCACAAGATAAAGGCTTTGGAAAACATCCTGGAAAATGAAGAAATTGCTTGTGACAAGCAATTTCTTCATTTTCCACAATGTTTTCCATCCTTTTCACAATGTTTTCCATCCAAAAAGACCTAAAAATTCCATTCACTTGAAATTGTCGTCTGCAGGATCTTTCAATTTGGACCGCCCCAAAATTGTGCCGTTTGGGAAAGGGTTAAACCTTTGAATAATCTTACCATTAACAATCCCCACATACGGACACCTTTTGACACCCCACTAAATGAAGGCTTTAGAAAACATTGTGGAAAATGAAGAAAATGTTTATGACATGCAATTTCTTCATTTCCCACAATGTTTTCCACACAAAATAAACCCAAAAATATTTAATCCCGTGCACCGCATAATGCCGTCTTCAACACCTTTGAATTTGGACAAGAGCAAAATTTTGCCATCAGTAATGGGTTTAATTGGTAACAGTCTATATGTTTGTCAATTGAAGAAGTTTTAATTTGTGTGCTGTTCTTCTTTTAATCTGAATTCTGACTAAATATAATGTTTTATTTAATTTTATGGAAGGAAAAATATGTTAAACAGATGACAGATTGGCAAAAATGACCTTTAAAATGAACTTTTTGTATGTCAACAAATACCATTTAAATTGTGAAATATCAACTTTAAACCAATTGATCAAGCCAAAAGAGGACTTTCGGTAAGACCTGTGTAATGGGCAATGTGACCAGTTATGGAATGAAATCTGTATGGTGCGAATAGACAATTTCAAGAGAAGTAAATATCATTGCTCTCAAATTTTGTTGTTGTTTTTTTTTTTGCCTACTATTCATGCAATTTAAAAAACATTTTCACAAAAATTGTTTAAAATATTCCCCGGAAATCTGAGCATGCTCAATTATTTATGTTGTTAAGGAAACAGGAGATGTTGCATCTAACATACTTTAATTAAAAATGGAAAGGGTGGAATGAGTCGAAATATAACAATTATACAGGAAGTGCATTAGCCAGGTCTTACCTTGACCATTGTCCTGCTGACTTTAAATTTTGTTACAAAAAAACTACCAATTTAACCATTGTCCTGCTGACTTGAAATTTTGTTACAAACAAACCACCAACTTAAGGGACATTTCAATAAGATTAGCTCCACTTTTTGCCACAAGAATGGAGTAGAAAGTAGCCAGTGTAGACTGATTTTAGTCTATACTGCCTGCCAAAGCTTTAGTCACAACAGTAAATTGACATGAACAGCATATGGGAAGGGTTAAAATGCATGACTTGCATTTCTAAACAATCTGATGAAATAATAGGTGCATAACACCTTCACATTATAAATGGAAAACACATTTAGATCTGCTATGTATTTTGTATTTTTAATCAATCATAGCATGGTTTAATTTGTCAATTTAACCCTTTCCCAAACGACAAAATTTTATGGTGACCCACTTCAAAAACTACCACAAATGACAATATGGATGTTATTAAAGATCGGATTTGTGCACAATATGGCATAGAAAATGTTGAGACAAAAGGAGAAACTGCTGGTTATCAGCAGTTTTTTCTTTTGTTTCAATGTTTTCCCAAGCCTTTGTTTCAATGTTTTCCCAAGGGACGTCAAAACCAGGTCTTGTTTGGGAAAGGGTTAATATGTCAAACCCAGTCAGAAATGTGGGTGTATTACTTAAACCTTTCTATAATAACAACATTTTAGACAGGAAAATCTTTCCATTTTGAGCTAGAAAACATTTTGGAAAATGAAGAAATTGCTTGTCACAAGCAATTTCTTCATTTACCACAATGTTTTCAAAAGTCTTTGTTTATCTGGTGGGGTGTCAATAAGCTTCACAATGAATTGTGTGAATTGGTTTATTTTCTAAAGAGACTGGTATTGATTACTCCTCGTTATAAAACTCCTTGACACTTGATAATTCTTTTTTTTTTACATAATTATATTCTCTATATGAATTTTGACAGGCAATTTTATTGCTATGCATTACATAATTATATTCTCTTTTTGAAATTTGACAGGAAATTCTTTTGCTATGCATTTCTTTATAATTACCCTTATTCTTTTGAATCGAAAATCAAAAAGTTGTCATTAAAATTTTGTTATTTCATTTAGCCTAGTCTAAAAGTTACATTATAATCATTCATGAATAGAAAATCCATTTCACACTTTGAGTTTCTAAATCTATGATAACTTATCACTAAATACAAACCCGTCTCAGAACATCGCAACTTACTGCCAAAATTCCTTTGCCGAACTTGTATTTCTGACGATCGTCTCCAAGCCTGTGATGTTACTGGCATCAATGTCCATGCCCGCCGCTGATTCGTTGAAAATCCCGCTGAAGTTTCCGATATGCACCAATAAACTCTGGTTATTTTGGAGTTCCAATGCTTCACGACTCTCGGGATCGGATGGGAGGCAGTATGCGGTATTCCAATCGTTGTCACAGGTCGACCACGGAAGTTTGGGATAAAAGGAGTTGACCAGGTAGAAGAGTACCCACGCTATAATGGTGTTATAGTACCAACATACTATACCCGAGATTAAAACCATCAGCCATCCTAAACCTGCAAGTACAAAACATTGTGGGAAAAAATTAAATCAAGTTAAGTCATTGTTGCAAGGTCGACCACGGAAGTTTGGGATAAAAGGAGTTGACCAGATAGAAGAGTACCCATGCTATAATGGTGTTATAGTACCAACATACTATACCCGAGGATAAAACCGTCAGCCATCCTAAACCTGCAAGTACAATATAGACAATATTGTGGGAAAAGTTAAACCAAGTTAACCATCATTGTAGCATGTTGACCTCAGAAGTTTGGGATAAAAGGAGTTGACCAGATAGAGTAGCACCCACGTTATAATGGTGTTATAGTACTAACATACTATACCCGAGATTAAAACCATCAGCCATCCTAAACCTGCAAGTAGATACATCCAAATTGAAAGAAGATGCAGACGACATTTATAAGTTGATGAAATTCTCCAATCATGCAAATTTCTGGGTGGAAAACATTATGGAAAATGAAGAAATTGCTTGTAACAAGCAATTTTTTCATTTTCCATAATATTTTCCAAACCTTTATCTTGACGGGTGTCAAAAAGTGTTATTGTGAGGGAAAGGTTCATGGAAAAGATTTGGGAACATTGAGATATACACAATATTGTGGAAAAGGTTGATCAAATTAAAACCAAACAGCAAAATTTGGGGTGTTCTAATTTGACAGCTGCTGCCGTTGACACAAAAATAATATTGGCAAATCTAGGATTTTTAAAAGTACAATACAGCATTGAAAATATTGAGCTGATTTATCAGTTTTTTCTTCATTTGCCTCAGTAGTTTCTAAAGCTTTTTCTACTATGCCGAGAACATACATGTAAATCACCAACAGATCTAGAAGGTCAAAATTTTATAAATTTATTATTGAGAAGAAAAAAAGAATAGGTCATAGATATCCAACGGAGTAGATCTATCATTTCGGTCACGAGTCATTAATGCCTTTTGCATGTGACAAATTGTATAGAATATATCATTCCCTCTACTAAACAATGACACCTTTTGACAAACCCAAGTGATAAAAGACTTGAAAAGTATCTGAGAATAGGAATAAAATGCTGAATAACCAGCAATTTCTCAATTCATTCTTACTTATTCTCAATGTTTTCCAGCCTATAAGAGAAATTTTTATTTTCACAGGCAAAGTAATTTTGTCGTCTGAAACACCATTGATTTGGTAAAGTCTAATTTTGAGATTTTCGGAAATGATTATACCTTTTCCAAACACGGTCTGGTTTTAACAACTCATAAGAATGGAAGATCTGATTCCTTTGAAACAAGAAAAAGAGAAAATTATGATAATCTAAGCTGGGAAAGAACTAGTAGAATCTTAATTGGACCAACCAAATTCCAAAGATGTTGCAGACAACCACTCCAGTGAATCAAATTTAAATTTTTTCCGTCTTCCATAATTATTAGAAAACTTTGTGGGAAATAAAGTTATTAAGAAATTTTTCATTTTCAAATATGTTTTCCAATGCGTCTATCTTGTATGGTGTCAAAAAGCATCAATATTTCCCAAACAAGACCTTGGATCCATATTATCAATGATTGTATGACAAATTCACCATTATGGTTTCGTGTCCAAATTGTTCAGAAGATTGTTGATAGTACGGGTCCCTCAGGTTTGAGGAGTCCATCAGGAGCTTGGGAAAACAATAGCAGAAAAGACGAAATTGATGATTTCCCCCAATATTTTCTCTGTAATTGACTTTTTGTTTTTTTGTGGGCTGAAACTCTTTTAAAATTGGACAGCTAAAAAATTGTTAAGACAAGAGGGCCATGATGGCCCTGTATCGCTCACCTGAGAGGACTTTGAGACAAACAACTTGCAATCTTCAAACTCGCATGACCCACTTTTTACATGACCTAGATATCATTAAGATTAACATTCTGAACAATTTTCACAATGATTAGTAAATATTTAGGTTCTTCGAGCAAAAACAAGATTTGACCTTTTGACCTAGTTTTTGACCTAACATTAGCCACTTTCTACATGACCCTTTCATCATCAAGATAAGCAATTATTCTGGACTATTTTCACAATGATGAATAAATATTTCGATTTTTCAGAGCAAAAACAAAATTTGAACTAGATTTTGACCTCCCATGGCCCACTTTATACATGCCCCAGATATTGTCAAAATAAACATTCTGAACAATTTTCACAAAGATTCAGATATCATCATGGTTCTAAATGCAGAAACAAGATTTGACCTTGTGACCTAGTTTTTGACCTCACATGGCCCCCTTCTTACATTGACCAAATATCATCAAGATAGATATTCTCAACAATTTTCGCAACGATAAAGTAAATATTTTGGTTCCTAGAGCAAAAACAAGATTTGACCTAGTGACCTAGTTTTAGACCTCGCATGACCCACTTTTCACATCACCAAGATATCATCAAGATAAACATTCTGAACAATTTTCCCAATGATAAAGTAAATATTTTTGTTCTCAGGGCAAAAACAAAATTTGACCTAGTGACCTAGTTTTTAACCTCGAATGACCTGCTATTCATATCACCAAGATATCATCATGATAAACATTCTGAAGTTTCACAATGATTGCATAAATATTTTGGTTCTTACAGGAAAAACAAGATTTGACCTATTGACCTAGTTTCTGACCTCACATGGCCCACTTTCAAAATGACCCAGATATCATCAAGATAAATATTCTGAACAATTTTCACGACGATAAAGTAAATATTTTGGTTCCTAGAGCAAAAAACAAGATTTGACCTAGTGACCTAGTTTTTGACCTCGCATGACCCACTTTTCACATCACCAAGGTATCATCAAGAAAAACATTCTGAACAATTTTCCCAATGATAAAGTAAATATTTTTGTTCTCAGGGCAAAAACAAAATTTGACCTAGTGACCTAGTTTTTAACCTCGAATGACCTGCTATTCATATCACCAAGATATCATCATGATAAACATTCTGAGCTTTCACAATGATTGCATAAATATTTTGGTTCTTACAGGAAAAACAAGATTTGACCTATTGACCTAGTTTCTGACCTCACATGGCCCACTTTCAAAATGACCCAGATATCATCAAGATAAATATTCTGAACAATTTTTACAACGATAAAGTAAATATTTTGGTTCCTAGAGCAAAAAACAAGATTTGACCTAGTGACCTAGTTTTTGACCTCGCATGACCCACTTTTCACATCACCAAGATATCATCAAGAAAAACATTCTGAACAATTTTCGCAATGATAAAGTAAATATTTTGGTTCTCAGGGCAAAAACAAAATTTGACCTAGTGACCTAGTTTTTAACCTCGAATGACCTGCTATTCATATCACCAAGATATCATCATGAAAAACATTCTGAACTTTCACAATGATTGCATAAATATTTTGGTTCTTACAGGAAAAACAAGATTTGACCTATTGACCTAGTTTCTGACCTCACATGACCGACTTTTAAAATGACCAAGATTTCTTCAAGATAAACATTAGGAACAATTCTCACAATGTTTAAGTATATATTTCCGTTCTAAAATCAAAACCACGATTTGACCCAATGACCTAGTTTTTGACCTTACATGACCCACACTTTGTACATAAGCTAGATATCAAGATAAGTATTTAGGATAGTTTTGACAGAGTTTTTGGGACTAAATTGGCATATCTAGAGCAAAAGGAAGGATTCTGTAATATTATACCTTGTGACCTAGTTTTTGACCTTGCATGACCCACCTTTGATCATGACCAAGATATCATCAAGATAAAGATTTAGGACAATTTTGACAAAGTTTGGACCAAAATTGGCACTTCCAGAGCAAAAGGGAGGATTTTACAAGATTTGGCCCAATGACCTAGTTTATGACCTGGCATGATCCACTTCTTGACATGATCTAAATATCATCAAGATAAATATTCAGGACAATTTTGAGAAAGTTTGGACCATAACTGGCATGTCCAGAACAAAATGAAGGATTTTAAAAGATTTGACCTTGTGACCTAGTTTTTGACCTTGTATGACCCACTTTTCATCATTTCATAGATATAATCGAGATAAACATTGAGGACAATTTTGACAAAGTTTGGACAAGAATTGGCACTTCCAGAGCAAAAGAAAGGATTTTGTAAGATTTGACCTCTTGACCTAATTAATGACGTAGCATGACCCACTTCTTGACTTGACCTTGATATCATCAAAATAAACATTCATGACAATTTCTACAAAGTTTGGACCAAAATTGGCACTTCCAGTGTAAAAAGATGGATTTTACAATATTTGACCTAGTGACCTAGTTTTTGACCTGGCTTGACCTATTTTTTATCATGACCTAAATATCATCAAGACAAATATTCTGATAAGTTTTCACAACGATTGAGCAATAAATGTGGCCCCTAGAGCAGAAAGAAGATTTGACCTAGTGACCTACTTTTTGACCCCGTTATGGCCCCGATTCAAATTCTTTGAAGTATTTTGAAAAAGCATGACCCATAGATCATATGCGTGAAATATTAATGAATTCTGTCAAGTACTTTAGGAGGAGAAGATTTTTTTGTGAAAAGTTGACGTACAGACAGATAGACAGATAGACAGATAGACAGATAGACAGATGGACAGATAGACAGACGCCGGACAACAGACCGATCACAATACCTCACCTTGAGCACTTCGTGCTCAGGTGAGCTAAAAAGGGTAGATAAAAGAAAGATTTTATCATGAAACATTTGGCCTCACAAAAATAATACTGAGTAACATGAGCATAATTGCAATAGTTTGTAGATTTAACCCATTTTGACAGACTGACATAATGATTTTCTACCAACAGATTTGAAAATGTTGTGGACAATGAAGAAATTGTTACACAAAGTTTTCCACCCAGAAAGACCACAAACTAACAAATTTTATTCCCTTGAAATTGTCATCTTTGAATTTAGACCAGTCCAGGATTTTGTCGTCTGGTAATGGGTAAATAAACAACAATTTCTCCCTAACTAATCTCGTTCACAGTAGGTTTGAATCGTCATAGAGACATGGCCAATGTCCTTTCTGACATCTGACAAGCCATTAATTTGCCTCACACCAGCATCGAACCCCATGCTATGAATCTGACCAATGGACAAATACCCTGGATTAATTAATCACATACATATTTTATAGGTAAAATAATATTTGCAAATTACTTTCTTCTTGAAGCATAATCTTGAAATCTGGCACGGTGAATCAACTTTTTTGAGGTGTGTTTACAAGTGTGCGTAATTTGATGCATTTTGTATGGCTAGAAAGTGGTGAATTTTTTAGGGTCTGTAAACCTTAAATGTGCATGTTATCCAATCTGATTAAAATCTGATGTTTACTTTTCAGTAACATCTGAGACCCATCTCTTAGAGATCATCTTCGGTGACCTTTCTTTGCGCAGCACCAATCAAATTTAGGTTTGGAAACAGTGAAAATGATTAAAATCATAAATTAACCCTTTCCTAAACAAGACCTGGTTTTGACGTCCCTAATAGAAATGACTTAGGAAAACATTGAAACAAAAGAAGAAACTGCTGATGACCAGCAGTTTCTCCTTTTGCCTCAATATTTTCTATGCTATATTTTACATGAATCCAATGGATTTCAATCTTAGTTTTGTCGTCTGCAGTATCTTTCAAATTGGACCACCCTAAAATTTTGTTGTTCGGGAAAGGGTTAAGCCATAAGGACATCACATATCAGTGCAAAATTACATTTTTTGCATTCATTAACAGAGTCACATCAAGGCACAAATTGAAAGAGAGTGTAGTGATGTTCAACTGACATCCATAAACTTATACAAAAAGAAGTCCTGAAGAGGTATAAATGCTTTAACCTGTTACCGAACGACAACATTTTAGACGTGTCCAAATTCAAAGATGTTGCAGATGACAATATCAAGTGAATAAAATTTTATATGTTTTGGTCTTTTTGGGTAGAAAACATTGTGGGAAATGAAGAAATTGCTTGCCACAAGCAATTTCTTCATTTTCCATAATGTTTTCTAAAACCTTTACCTTGAGAGGTGTCAAAGAGTCAATGTGTAGTAATGGGTAAAGACAATCCATATGATCATCAACATCAGTGATCTTTCACTATTAAGGTACTCTACCCCTAATGAGATTCGCACATCATCTGAATTATTCGGGTGACGTCGAAAACATTCTGCAGTGAAACTTTCCACTGCCAAATGTTTACGACAGCGCCCGAAAAAATTCGGATATGTATCTTCGACGCTTGAAAAAATCCAATGTTTTATGAATCTCAAAATGGCCACATTACAGGTATTCTTCCTTAACAAATATTTTGCAATTTGTCATTAATCAATTTTCATAAATTCCTCTTAACTGGAGCTCTGTACAGTTGCATTACCAACATAATACCTTCAACTCATAAAAAATTCATCACTAATTTTGGAAACAAAGCTAGTTGATTGACCATAATAAAACATGGTTCAACCCTTTCTCAAACAGCGAAAAATTGCACTTTTCCAATCTAAAAGCTACTTCAGTGGACAAAATGCGTATAAATTCATGGAAATTATGTATATTATGGCACAGAAAATATTGAGACAAAAGGAGAAACTGCTGGTTATCAGCAGTTTCTTCTTTTCTGTCAATGTTTTCCCAATTCTTTTCTCTCAGGAACGTCTAAACCAGAGTCTTGGTTAGGAAAGGTTTAAGCCTCTAATTGAAATCAATACCAACTGCGTACAGGATCAGTGCAAAACTATTGTAAATACAGATAGAATGCCATAATAATTATGCCATACAAAATAAAAGTAAGAGTAACAGTTAACCCATTAACCCTTTCCCAAACAGCAAAATAAGCTGCAGTTACGAGGTTTTTGTTGAAAAGCAGCATTACGTCCACCTCTTGTGGCATAATAAATCTGACATACCTTTAAGCATGGGCACGATCCTCCACACAAATAAGGGCGAGCTGCCAGAAAATTGTCCCAGACAAACTTCGAGGTAATAAAGTGGGAATCCCAGCAGCACCATAAATGTGAAGAATGGGATCAGAAAGGCTCCTGAAAAATAGAATTAGACAAATTTTGATTGGGTCACTAGCAATTGGGTCACAAGCAATTTTAATTCTAACTTGCAGTATGCGAGTGGAAATTCAAGCCCTGAAATTTCAATTGAAATTGAGCCGTTATTTTCTTCAGCATTCCAGTGGCGGAGCCAGAGGGGTTCAAACGAACCCCCCTCTGTAGCCTTATTATTTTATTTTCATGCAGAAATTCAGTCAAAATTGTGCTTCAATGGAAAAACGAACCCCTACTTGTATTTTAGAACCCCTTCACAGAAATCTTGGATCTACCACTGCATTCAATATACTGATTCACACTTGTATATCAAATAAAACATTGTATTGTATGGCTTTCAGCATTTTCCTATTTTGCCTAAATGATTAACCCATTACAAGATCGCAAAATTATGGACTGTTCCAAATTCAAAGATGTTGCAGATGACATTTTCAAATCAAAGAAATCTAAAATAGTTTGGTCTTTTGGGGTAGAAAATATTGTGGGAAATGAAGAAATTGCTTGTCACAAGCAATTTCTTTATTTTCCACAATGTTTTCCAAATCCATTGTGTTATAGAGCATCAATAGGCGTCACTGTCTTGTAATGGGTTAACCTTTAGATTAGGGAAGTCATACCCATGTCTTGTCTGGTAAAGAATTAAAGTGACATTTCACATTTATTTCATTTTTTAAAAGTATGTCTTGATGCAAAAATTGTTTATTCTAATGCATAGAAATGATATCATTTTTTTTTTAAGTTGTTATTTATAAGCGAAAAATATGTCTTTAAAGTTGAGACAGAAATGACAAATTCTATATAACATTATCTGTACTGTTGTCCACAACAATTTGTTTAATTTTAGCACAAAAATATGTATTTCTCATAAACGGTTCAATATTTTGGCTTGAAATTTTCAGAATTTTCATAAGAAAACATGCTCTTTCAGATAGAATAAAAGTACAATTTATGTAAAAATAATTGTGAAATGTCCCTTTTTAAAAGCCTTTACACCAAAATCAATCAAATAAACAAAGGAGAAAAATGATGAAAAAAATGCAGATTAGATCTAATAACTTTCCTTTTTTGCTTCTAGTCATTATAAAAACATAGTCATGCCAAATTAAATCTGGCAACCAAATAGGTAGC
The DNA here is from genome assembly GCA_963680895.1 of Fragum sueziense. Taxonomy (NCBI): domain Eukaryota; kingdom Metazoa; phylum Mollusca; class Bivalvia; order Cardiida; family Cardiidae; genus Fragum; species Fragum sueziense. The sequence continues at coordinate 46,884,130 of OY804595.1, forward strand.
AAAGAATGCTGCAAGACTGCATGTACTATGTCACAAGTGTAGAATTGCCTAACCCATTCACAGATGGAAATTTTTAGACTTGTCCAAATTCAAAGAAGTTGCAGACGACAATTTCATGCATATGAAACTTCACATTTGTTGCTCTTTCTTGGAAGAAATCATTTTGGGAAATGAAGAAATTGCTTGTCAAAAACAATTTCTTCATTTTCCACAATGTTTTCCAAAGCATTTCACTTGTGGGGCATCAAAAGGCTTTATTGTCATGATTGTGTGGTAATGGGTTAAACCTGGTAGCCAGATAGGTAGCATAAAATGCTAGATGTCACTATATCACAATAGGGAACAATTTTATCCAGTTTAACGTTACATAATTTCGGACAAACAATGGTATTTTGTATGTGTTGTTATAAAATCTCATATCTACGGCTTGATACGAGATTTTATAACAACACAGACTGTTTATCACAATATCAAATTGCCATTGTAGGACTGCTCAGGTTATATACAGCAAAATCCATTGGTGAAAAGGCCCAATCATTTGCTAAAACAATGTGACACTTGGGATTTTAATGTGACTATAATGTATGGCCGCAAGCCTTTCCCTGAGTCAGGCCCAACTTGTTACATACTGTCTGTCAAAATAACCCTCCTTATCTTAGATCAGCTAGCATAAGTGTAAAATGTAGTGAACGAGATCTTACAAATGACCAGAGCTACAGATAAGAGAGGGTGAGGACATTCTAAACTTGTCATTTCAACTCAAAACCTGATGTTGTGGATACTCATTTGAATCATCTCGACGAGACAATTTTAATGAGTACCCATGACATAGGGTTTGATGAAGATTGAAAGATATTTTGCATTTTGAAAGGCCATCAACCCACTCTTATCTGCAGCTCTATTCGATGCCTGATCTTACCCCCTCCATTTCTCATACACAGAAATGGAAATCTCATAAAGTTTCCAATAGGCCACCGCAAATCCCACACAGGCCAGAAATTCAAATTTAAATTCTATGCATTACTGTCTTTCAAGGAAGAAAACATTATGGGAAATGAAGAAATTGCTTGTCACAAGCAATTTCTTCATTTTCCACAATGTTTTCCAAAGCCATTATCTTCAAGGGAGTCATAACCCATTACCAATCTGCAAAATTTTGGACTTGTCCAATTGCAAAGATGATGCATGTGACAATGACAAGTATATCAATTCTATGATCATGTTCTGAACTCTTCTGGAAGAAAACATAGTGGAAAATAAAAAAATTTTCATTGTAACAAACAATTTCTTCATTTGTGTCAATGTTTTCCAAAGCTTTAATCTTGTGGGGCGTCAAAAAAGCTTTAATGTTTGGGAAAAAATCGAGATCTATAAGCCTGATCTTACCTCCTCCATTTCTCATACAAAGATACGGAAATCTCATCAAGTTTCCATAAGCCACCGCAAATCCCACGCAGGCCAGAATAAACTCAAACTTGCTGCCCCATTTCTCTCGCTCCTGGTAACGAGACTCTGACGACGATGACCCGCTATCTGACGGTCCCTGGTCTGAACATTTCTCCGCATTGTGATCTAAATCTGTGCCGTCGGAATCGACCATGGCCGCTGCATTCTCGAAGTTGTTTAGTGGTACCTTTTCTGGCTCTGTGAAATCCATTTGTGATTTACTTTCCTGAAAAATATCATGAAGAATTTAAGATAAATACTACCAGGTATCCATATGGATTTTAAATCTTTTACCACGAAATTCTTTACATAACCAGCATTTTCTCCTTTTGCCTCAATATTTTCTGGGTTTGATTGTATGCAAGTCCCTTCTTTATCAATATCCATTAGCAAGCAATTATACAGCAGCTGTCAAAATGGACCATCCTAAATTGTTGTTGTTTGGGAAAGGGTTTTATTATCTTCCTTAGTAGTTACAAATTAGATTGACTGACAAAGGATTACAACTATAAACCCTTTCCCAAATGGCAAAAATTGAGTGGACTTCAGTGGCGGATCCAGAGGGGGTTCAGCGGGTTCGAACGAACCCCCCTCAGTAGCCTGATTATTTCATTTTCATGCAGAAATTCAGTCAAAATTGCATAAAACAAGGAAAACGAACCCCCCTTTTGTATATCCGAACCCCCCATTATAATGTCCGAACCCCCCTCACAGAAATCCTGGATCCGCCGCTGGACTTAATATTGAAAGCTGCTGCTACACACAGAGGACAAATAGATATTAAAAGATAGGAAAACTATTCCAAATAGCACAGAAAATATTGAGGCAAAAGTAGAAATTGTTGATTATCAGCAATTTCTTCTTTTGACTCAATGTTTTCAAAATCTTTTTCTATAAAGGCCATCAAAACCAGGTCTTGTTTGGAAAAGGATAAACTACAGATAACAAAAGTATCCTTCCTGGTGCTCATTTAGTTCCTGTTCAACATTTTGTTATCAGCTGCAAATATTTCTAAGAAGAAAGCTCTCAAAAAATAGAGGAAAAGCTGTAATAAGCTTATAATTCCTATAATACAAGTTTAGAAGTTTATTTGACCCTTTTAAAACATGTTTAAGGTAGTCCACGGCTTATGAGATTAGCGCGACGTCGGAATTATTCGGATGCTGTTGAAAACATTCGGCGGTGGAGCATTCCACCACCGAATGTTTATGACAGCGACCAAATAGGTCAGGATACTACCGACGCCATTCAGAAAAAGCCCATTGTTATATGAATCTGAAAATGGCCATGTTACGGGTATTCTACTTTCAATTAACATAATTTCAAAATGACGTTGATTGGCCTGCATATTTATGCAGTTAAAGGTAGAAAAACATTTAGTAGTTCTTGATAGGATTTTTTAGAGTAAGAGTTTACGGAGGCACTGATGGATAGATATACACATGCACATAGGACAAACACACTGCTATTACAATTTAGCCTGCTGGTATGAGAGCCCAGTGGAGCTAAAAAATAGTTTACAGAGACATGGACTGATAGATGGACACATCATGTGACATGCACTCATGACAAACACACTGCCCTGACAATAGCCCGCTGGCCTGAGAACCAAAGGTTTGTTTTATTGGGGTTTTACGCCGTTTCCAACTGCTAAGGTTATATCGCTGCGGCTGGAGCACCTGTTGTTTCTTAAACAAGTACTACCACAACACCCTTACGGAGCCTCCAGCTGCTCCCCCACAAAGGTTCACGATATCAAACCATTGATGGGTGACATTTTTGTCAGAAAAGGTATTTGCCGCCGCCAGGTATTGAACTCGGGGCCTCTCATATCATGAGAGGCAGATGCCCTACCAACTGCGCCAAGGCCGCGGCTCTGAGAGCCAGAGGAACTAATAATCAATATACATAATAGAGATTGAATACTAGATAGTCAGACATTGTAAACAAAGCCCTTAATCTATTAAATCTGAGGCAAGATTTATACAAAATTCAAAGCAGCATGACCTCCGCATGAGCAAAAGGTTTTGAGTGCTAAAATCTTTTTATTAGAAAAAACTTCCTAGTTAATCTATTTTTGCTCAAAATATCTTTTTTATTGATCTTTATGAAGAGAACATCAAATAGAACTAGCTAACAGGAATTAATTTAATTTAAAATGAGCAAAATGAACTTAGCCCATTCCCGCTAAATGGCACATTTTTAACCATTTCCCAGATGAGACCTGGTTTTGACATCCTTTATAGAAAAGGCTTCGGAAAACATTGAGACAAAAGAAGAAACTGCTGATAACCAGCAGTTTCTCCTTTCGCCTCAATATTTTCTCTGCTATATCGTACACAAAAATATCCTATCTTTACTCAAATATAATTTGTCGTCTGCAGCTGCTTTCAAATTGGACAACTCTCAAATTTTGTCGTTTGGGAAAGGGTTAAGCAATAGAAGCTTTTTAAAGCATTTCAGAAAAGGAAGAAATTGCTTGTGACAGGCAATGTCTTCATGCATTACCCAATGTTCACAATGTTTTTAAAATTTCTTACACTTCGACTTTTTTAGTTGTCTGCAGCATCTTTCAATTTTCGACATCTCCAATAGAATAGGCTTAGGAAAACATTAAGGCAAAAAGAGGAAAATGCTGATAACCAGATTTTTCTCTTTTTGCCTCAGTATTTTTTATACTATATTGTACATAAATTTTTTTATCTTGATCAGCATCAATTGTGTTGTCTACAGCAGCTTTCAAACTCGAAAAGTCTTAACCCTTTCCCAAACGACAAAATTATAGGGTGATCCACTTCAAAAGCTGTAAAAAATGACAAAATAAATGTTATTAAAGATAGGATTTGTGTAAAATATGGCACAAAAAATATTGAGACAAAAGGAGAAACTGCTGGTTATCTAAGCAGTTTCTTCTTTTGTTTCAATGTTTTCCCGAGCCATTTCTTCTAGGAACGTCAAAACCAGGTCTTGTTTGGGAAAGGGTTAAAATGTGCCCTTGGGAAAGGATTACTCAGTTTCTGAACTGGAGGGCTTAATGAGGAAAAAGAGGTAAATACTAATACAATCAGTCCATCATGTATTGCAATACAAATTTGTGAAAAGATTTGAAGTACAAAATGTACATTGAGAGAAAAGAAGCTAGAACAGATACAAAAAGGTATTTTCTTTCATCACTTTGATTTTCCCTCCATGTGACTTCTGTCGAAAAAATTAATTGCTAGCCTAGAGATTTAGTGTTCTGGCCCAGTCCCAAGTTGACTAGAGGAATTCATTTTCCATTTAATCAGAAAATATAGACTTATCACTGATCAAACCCTATGTTGTGGATACTCATTTCAATCGTCTCAATGTGACGATTCAAATGAGTACCCATAACATAGGGTTTAGATGAGAAAAGAGAAATCTTGAGTGCTATCACTTCTACTTATCAACAACAATGAACTTGTACTTTTGATACTTGGTAACTAGTACATTTCAACTAGCTCACGATTGACATTTGTTTTTATCATGTGAGAAGGATTGAATGGGATTTACTTGAGTTTAACAATTGTTCCCTTTTATTAATACAGATAAAAAGAAGCATCAAAGACAAGGCTATGTCATTTCCATGCCAGATTATTCTTGTGATATTATTTGTACTATCAGATGAACTATTGATATAAGACAATCAGAGGACTACCCAGGAATTTCGTAATGTTGAAGCCTAAGTCGTTTTGCCGAATCCCTTTTATATTAATGCAGATAGATTTTTTAAACAGAAACTAGTTACTGATCAAAGAGAAGCTACATCATTTCCATGCTAAGTAATTCTCGTGATATTACTTGTAGTCAGATGAACTATTGATATAAGACAATCAGAGGTGTACCCAGAAATTTTGTAATGTTGAAGCTTGAGGCATTTGGTCGAGTTTCTTTTAATACAGATAGATCTTTTAAATACGGACCATAAACAAGCAATATTATACAGATGCCAAGTTATCCTAGACTAGCGATGTCAGTTGTATAATCAAATGAACTGTAGATATAAGACAATCAGAGGACAGAGGTGTACCAAGTAATTTTGTAATGTTGAAGCTTAAGGCATTCTGCCGAGTCCCTTTTAATGCAGATAGATCTTTTGAACAGAAACTAGTTACATATCAATTTAGACAAGCAGTTATATCATTCAGACACCAGGTTATGCTTGTGATATTAAACTTGTATAATCGGATGTTCTATTGATATGAGACAATCAGAGGCGTACCAAGGAATTTTGTTAACCCATTAACACACAGTGACTCCTTTTGACTCCTTACAAGATAATGGTTTTGGAAAACAATGTGGAAAATGAAGAAATTGCTTGTGACAACCAATTTCTTCATTTCCCACAATGATTTCTACCAAAAAATACCAAAAGATTTTAAATTTCCTTAACTTGAAATTGTCGTCTGCAATATCTTTGAATTTGTATCAGTCCAAAATTTGTCGTTTGGTAACGGGTTAAGTTAAAATTGAAGCCTAAGGCGTTTGGACAAGGACCCTTTCCCAAACAAGACCGGATAATAATGTCCTCATTAGAAATAGCTTTGAAAATATTGTGAACAAAATATTTTTGTGAAACAGGAATGCCCCCAAAATGGCCAATGTTAAGTTTTCTGACCGACAGATAAGTGGATGGACACGATTAAAACAATATACCCCTATCTTTTGATACGAGGACATAAAAATGAAGATATTGTCAGAGCTCCAGATAAGGTGCGTGATTGCGTAATTACGCATTCAAATATGCAAAAAACGCATTTCAAAGTCAACTGTGTGCGTCGCCAGACGCATTCAATGTTCAAGTAACGCATTTCGAACATTCGACAGTGAGTGAAAGTTACTGGGTTCGTGCTAACGCATTCAATTGTTTCTAATCGTCGAAAAAAATCCCGTTATCTGTCACTGGATGTTTACAAATCACAGCCATTTCGATACCGGTGCCGTGTACAATAATACAGTGCACTCCGTGTATAACGAGATCGTCGGGACATCCCTCAATGCCTCGTTATAGCCATGTCTCGCTAAAGCCGAATTGTAACAGAATGCTTAAAAAATGTTAACTTGCCCATGTCTATTTTCGGTTTAACCGGAAGTGAACTATGGCACATTTATAATCTCCTTTTTAGAGAGCATGAAGATAGGTAACTCTTGATATTCTAATACACACCACTAAGAGTAACATACGAACATTACACTTTACAGTTCATAAGTGCGCTAAAATACTAATGGTTATGTACATCATTAAATATTTATTTGAAAAGCATTGTGATTTTTCATTGTCCTTATGGAAAATCCCTTTTTAATTCATTCATGATTTCAAATTTCAACTCTAAGGAAATAGCTTTTCCCTTTTTAGTAGTGTCTCCCGTATTTTACAAATTCATCGCATACGGTCGATTTTGGAGCAAATGCTTATAACTCCAGATGGATTAAAGTTGGAGTAACAATCAATGTTATGCAATAACACTTTGTCTGTATGACAAAAGGACGATCAGAACGTGTTAATCCCATAATTGATCGATAATTACCTTGAAATGTCAGATTGCCGACGACACGCTTTAGGACCTAGTAAATAGGTGTGAAAAAAACAGCCAGGGCTAGGGCAATGTTGTTTGCAGACGATACACTTTTTGACGAAACCTCGTTAATGTGTGAAAAATAGAGTTGGGACCTAGGAAATATGTACGCTATAGCCGATTTTTCGCTCAAACCAATCTCGCGTTATCCGATATAAAACAAAGGGAAAATAGAAGGGAAATGACAGGGACTTTGTACTGTATTCGTTATATACGGTATCTCGTATTACCCGAACTCGTAATACGTGGAGTGCACTGTATAGAGTAAAATTTAGCAAATCTTACGGGTTACCAAATCTTATGAAATCTTTACTTTATGACACTGCATCGTTTTGTTTACATTTGCAAGGTCTGTTGCGTCGCAAAGTTAACCTGTCCAGAAGAAAACGGAAAATCATACATCAGAATCTTACATTTTTTCAAGCCAAGCGGGGAGGATACAGCTGCATCTATAGTATTATTCGAGTTTTGTTTTAATCTGTCATTAAAACGGCCGCGCATTATACCCGAAAACATTACAGTAGTGACATTTACTGTTTTATGAATAGTTCATCGTGTTTTACTACCTTGTTTAGACTTCCAATATTTATTTGAAAGTTCCACAGCAGCGAAATCACTCATTTTGAATACTTTGTCAGAGCTCCAGATAGGATGCGTATTTGCGTAAAATATGCATTGATTTGGTCTGAATACGCATTAACTTTTATAAAAATGCGTACAAATACGCATTCAAAATAATGAAAACGCATTTGATAATTGCCAGTTAGCGTATCAAGATCGGAAAATGTCGAGAAAAAAACATACACTAGGAAATTCCAACAATTAACACAAACTTTTTGTCTGTAAAAAATATGTTACGGCAGTCAGCTATCCGATATCTATTACGACTTTAATCAGCCAATCAGTCTTGAATAATTGGGGAATACCAATTACGTCACCACTGTGACCAGCCGAGCGACAATCGGCTATGCTGTAGATCTACCGAATGATGCCGAGTGTTGTATTTGTTTGAATTTCAATCAATCGGTTATCTCCGTGAAAGCAAATCGTTACCCAATTTACAGACCATTGCGTTAATCCGTAAATCGTAAATGACAACTCGAAGGTGTTTGTTTTCTTTTCAAACCGACAAACGAGTAAATCCACGGCTGAGCAGATCGTCACTTTAGGCGATTTTTGCCGATATTCGTTCTGAAGTGGCCCTACAGGCAAAGATAGCACACGATGGTAATCTTGTTCAGAAAAAAAACCTCGATGGTCAGAAACATACAGCGGTTAGATGGCCTCGAACCCGAAAATGAAAGTGGGTCGTTCCGGTCGGGTGTTCCTGTTTATTTTTGTCCTTTCCCGAACAAGAACGTAAATACGCCCTGCCTCTAAAAATTATCTGGAAATATGCGTTGGAAAAAATTCTGAGGGGTAAATACCCCTTGCCTCAAAAAATTATCTGGAGCTCTGCTTTGTTGTATTTTAATACCTTCTTGAGCCATGTGAATCAGAGAAGTACTAATACAAGGAAAGGAAATCATATGATCAATGGTTTAGTTTTTCCACATGAACCGCTTTTGTCGGTTTTCTCCAAAAAGGGATTAGACCTACTGGGTTGAGAGTGAATCACTCTTTTGATGCTCAAAGTAGGGAGTGATCACTCTTTTACCCAAAAAATTATCTGGAGCTCTGTATTGTGACAAGCAATTTCTTCATTTCGCAGAATGTTTTCTAAAATGTAAAATTTAATGCAGCTTAAAATTGTCATCTACCATGACTGAAATTTTTGGACTAGTCCAAAATTTTGCTGTCTGATAAAGTTATAAAATAATTTTATACTAGAGTAGTGTATACAGCTATCCACAGTTTTAGTCATCTTGCTGACCAGCAGATAAGAGGGGTGAAGACATTCTAAATTCTTTATTTCAAATCCAAACCCTATGTTGTGGGTACTCATTTGAATCGTCTCAGGCAGATTATTCCAATGTCGAATGATACCCACATGGGGTTTGAAAAGCAATAAATGAACTAGAAAGACCTGAAGGTCTTGAGTCGCTCCACAGGCCTGAATTTCTTTTAATATTCAATCCAAGTTTTGACTAGATTTTTGAATACTTGTGGTTCTTACAGCAAAAACGAAGTCAAAAGCAGCAATCGTGTGGTCAATGCAAAAAGAAAATAAATGATTGACTAATATTCTAGGGATGTTAGAGCAATAATAAGATTGAAATCTGTGATTTTGCCAAATTCAAGGACACATATTTCAGTATGTATATTTAAAATCTAATCGAAAATTAAACACATGCAAGATCTTCTGGTCACTATCATTCTGTTCAAATTTTGTCTATATTAGTCAATTCTTCTTGGCTTCAATAGTGGAAAAAGTGTCGAAAACTGAAATTTTGTCAATTTCAAGGGCACATAACTCAGATTGTAACAGTGTGATCATGTTGAAAATTACACATAAGCAAGATCTTGTTGTCAACAAGATTCTTTCCAAGTATCATCTTGATTGGTTTACATCTGCATTGTATGAGTAGAAAAAAAATCGAAAATGGCAATTTTGTCAAATTCAAGGGCACATAACTCATGATGTAAGATTTCGATCTAGCCAAAAATTACACCCAGGCAGCATATAATGCTTATATATATTCTGTCCAAGTTTTGTCTTGATTGATCAATATTTGTAGATTCTTGAGTAAAAATAAAGTCAAAACCAGCAAAATAGAGCCGAAAATGGCAATTTTTGGCAATTTCAAGGGCACATAACTCATGCTATATAATTCAGATCAAGCTGAAAATTGTACTAAGGCAAGATCTTATAGTCAGCATCATTCTGTCAAAGTTTTGTCTTGTTTTGTCAATATTTGTAGTTGCTAGAGTGAAAACAAAGTCAAAATACAGCCGAAAATGGCAATTCTGTCAATTTCAAGGGCACATAACTCATGATGTAAAATTCAGATCAAGCTTAAAGTTTTACCACGGCAAGATCTTGTAGTCAGCATCATTCTGTCAAAGTTTTGTTTCAATTGTTCAATATTTGTAGATTTTAGAAACAAGAGGGCCGTTGGCCCTAGGTCGCTCACCTGAGATGGGGTTTTATAACAGATCAGATTTCTTACAGATAATGCAATAAAGGGTCAAAGATCATATGAACGCCGCTATGCGATTTCAAATCATAGAAAACCCAGAAAACTACCTTAGTGCAATATCATACGTAACTCAAATATGAAGTTTCATCCAATTCGGCTATGTGGTTATGGACAAATTGACCTAGATCTATGACCTTGAACCTACCTAAATATATATTTCAAATAGAACATCTACTCATGATAAAGAACACATTTACCCATACATTTTTTTAAATTCATGCATAAATGTAGATGCTATGCCCCTGATAAGCAGATTTTTACAAGTCCCCTTTTTCTGTGACAAGGTTTCATATTGAAAAGCAAAGAAAAGTACCTCTTAGCAATATCATAAGCAATGCAAATATTAAGTTTTGTCGAATTTGGCTCTGCGGTTATTGAGAAATTGCTTCTGACAGATTTTGTGTAATTTCTCTTTTTCTGTTGCCATGGCAACCAGAGTTGGTTTTTTTTTTTTAATAAATAGCAATTCTGTTAGCATTTTTTTAAATGTGACCTCCTAAGGAATATTTCTGCCTAGTTTGGTGGAAATTAGCCTGTTGGTTTGGGAGGAGATATCATGCAACGATGTCATTGAGATTTGGTGGAAAATCTCCTTTTCTGTTGCCATGGCTACCAGAGCTTTTAAAGGATTTCAATTCTTTTAGCAATTTTTAAAAGGTCCTCAGAAATATTTCTGCCAAGTTTGGTTGAAATTGGCCAAGTAGTTTAGGAGGAGATGTTGTTCAAAGAAATTATTGAGAATTAGTCAAATTTCTTCTTTTCTGGTACCATGGCAACCAGAGTTTTTAGTCAATTTAAATTCTTTTGGCAATTCTTCAAGAGGACCTCCTAAGGAATATTTTTGCCAAATTTAGTAGAAATTGGCCAAGTAGTTTAGGAGGAGATGTTGTTCAAAGAAATTATTGAGAATTAGTCAAATTTCTCCTTTTCGGTTGCCATGGCAACCAGAGTTTTTTATGGATTTCAATTCTTTTAGCAATTCTGAAAGGGGGTCATCTAAGGAATATTCCTGTCAAGTTTGATTGAAATTGGCCCAGAAGTTTAGGAGGAGATGTTGTTCAAAGATAGTATTGAGATTCAGTCAAATTTCTCCTTTTCGGTTGCCATGGCAACCAGAGTTTTTAATGTATTTCAAATCTTTTAGCAATTCTGAAAGGGGGTCACCTAATGGACATTCCTGCCAAGTTTGGTTGAAATTGGCCCAGTAGTTTAGGAGGAGATGTCGTTCAAAGATAGTATTGAGATTCGGTCAAATTTCTCCTTTTCTGTGGCCATGGCAACCAGAGTTTTTCATGGATTTCAATTCTTTTAGCAATTCTGAAAGGGGGTCACCTAAGGAACATTCCTGCTAAGTTTGGTTGAAATTGGCCAAGAAGTTTAGGTGGAGATGTCATTTAAAGAAATTGTTGACGGACGACGGACGACGCACGACGGACGGACGCCGGACAAAAGGTGATCACAATAGCTCACTTGAGCACCTTGTGCTCAGGTGAGCTAAAAAACTAAAGTCAAAACCTGCCATTTTTGACATTCAAGGGCAGATAACTCAGGTTATTCTGATTCAATCCAAATTCTTTGAAGGAATCTGAGAGAGGGTCACCAAAGGATCATTCCTGTGAAGTTTGGTTGAAATCCACCCAGTAGTTTTTTAGAAGAAGATTTTTAAAGAAAAAGTTTACGGACGCACGGACGGACGCACGGACGGACGGACGCACGCACGCACGACGGACACACCGCCATGACAATAGCTCGCTGGCCTGAAAGGCCAGTGGAGCTAAAAATTACATTTAGGAAAGCCTTCCCTCCCTCTTTTGGTCAGTTTGGTCATCAGGAAGTTAGATAAATGGTTTTAATTTTATCTAGTCATACAGAAGTTGCATAAGAGCTCTTCAGAAAATGTAAACAACTTTAGGGTCTAATGCAAAAGTATCTTAACAGACTATCAATGGACATGGACCTGCAATAATTTTGAGTTGAAACGCATAAAAGTACAATGTACTCCAAATGTCCAAGGCTAAGATAACCCCTTTCCAGGGGTTTCAATAACTTTTTGGCCACACGGTATGGAAACTACAGAGACAGAGCCATTGGCTCTGCAGCTTAAATCCTCTGGGGCGCTTCCGGTCATGTTTGGCTCTGTCTCTGGGGTCGCGATTTTTTGACAAAAACAGGTGAGTGTTCAACTTTGTTGTTCATTTATTTTCTTCTGGTGCTTAAAATCGAAAAACAGGGAATGTCATGCTCCCCTAAGACCATTTATCTGCCTATTCTAATTCTGTGGGCTTCAAAGTCGGCAGGGTTTTCACAGGATCATTGTCGTCGTGGGTCGACCCTATGTGATTTTTTCTTGTTTACATCATGTATTCATGTACATTTCAACGGTAAATAGCCAATTACTGCAGCCAAAACATGTGATATACTAATCGAGGGATAATCTCGATCAGACATTGCTTTCCCATGTAACAAAACCTTAGAAATGATTGGCAAACGTCTAGTTTGAGCAATTTCTATCGGTGGCTCTGTCTCTGGCGGCTGGCTCTGTCTCTGGCGGCTGGCTCCGCTTTGAACTGTCGATTAATTTTAGTTTTTAGCCCGTTGTGCAATATATGATGACTTATATAGGCCAAGGGTTTATCTTTTAAGGAGATTTCGCTTATTATTACACACGCACTCAAATAAAACCATGTGACGCATTCGCTTTATGTACTGTTAGCCTAGTGACCACGTCCTCATTTTGAGCAATATTTAGAGTTTAATTTGTACCACCCAACAAAGCAAAGGCTGAAAAATTTGCTAGTCGTTTTGGTTTATGCTTCGCAAATATTCTTTGTCGTTTTCTTAAACATGGTATACATTAGATTGATTGAGGAGTTTGTGTCAACATTAGAATAATGATTCACAAAATGAAAACTTATAACAAGTTTCAAGTGCAAACTTTTGAATAGAACAGGCATATCAGCCTATTGTTTAGTGCGTTGGAGTAGTTGAGAGATTCTGTGCGAACTAGCACGCCAGATGATGATCGATGATGATGAATCGAGACGAATCGATGATGATGATGATGGTGTTGGTGTGGCTGGCTGCAGATTAGAAATGTTTTAAGAAATAACGGCGTTTATATAATTGATATGCACTTTCTCACGAAAGCTTGGCATTAAGTATGCAAAAGAAGCAAGTGAAACTATATATCGGATCCGGGATTTCTATGATGGGTTCGAGCATACAAAATGTGTATTCGTTTTCCTCTATTACGCGGTTTTTTTACTGAAATGCTTTATCATCCCAACCACATGCCCTCCGTTTACATCTTATTTAGGACTGCTCCAATTCAAAATGTTGTCCAGACATGCAAGGATGCAGATGGGCGCCCCCCCCCCCCCCCCTCATGAGAGAGAAATGTATGTATCTGCGCATAGCTCCGAAGTATCAAATATGTAATAGTTATCATTGCAATCTGTGAGAAAAAAGATGTAAATGCTGGTTATGAGCCATTTTCTTTTCTCGCAATGCACCAGAAAAATGTCTTGCTTGGGAAGGATTAAATGGAAAGACGTCGGATATATTGGTGCAAAATAATAATAATAATAAAAAAAAAACACGGGCCAGTTTCATTTTTAAGACGTATTTTTGTCTTACCGATGACTTACGACAAGTTTAGGACAAGAAACGCGTATCGCCAATTTATCAAGACCTTGGGCCCGTATAATCAACGCTCGTACGCTTAATTTTTGAGCAGTTACTTGTAACAACAAACCTGATTGGTCCAATCTGATTTCTCCTGCACTCAGATGTTTTGTTACACATTTTATACAAAAACTTGGTCGTAAGATCGTTGAAAAAACGAGCCCCTGGATTATGCGATTGTTGTTTTAACCGATATTCAAGACATCGTTTAGTCAAAATTACTTCTTAAATGTTTTGATGAAACAGGCCCCTGACTTTTAGGAAGCGTTCACACCGAAAGATCGTCTGCTTTAAGTCTGTTTTGTGTATTTTCTCAGCTAATACTCGACGGATTTTGACGAGATAAAGTGCACCGCACGCGCGTCATTGAGAGGGACATTCCCCGGTTCTAACTCACTCCGCATCAAATCCCATGGTTTCTCCAAACATTCAAAATGAATGTTTTTGGTTGCGAGTCACATATTTACATAAATCGAAATCCCTCTTCCCCCGTCAATTTAGACTCGCTGATCTTTGATCATTCAAAGGACATTGTTTAATTGTGTAGCTTTGCAATTGAACAACGCTGAATGTTCGATGTTTTGCAAAGGGTTTAATCGGTGACTGAACCATTCTCCATACACAATATGATCTATTCAGTGTGTGAGTAAATTACTTTGACACGAATTTTGTGATAGGTTTTTTTCACCAAGCATGCAGAGATAGAGCCAGCCGCCAGAGACAGAGCCAGCCGCCAGAGACAGAGCCACCGATAGAAATTGCTCAAACTAGACGTTTGCCAATCATTTCTAAGGTTTTGTTACATGGGAAAGCAATGTCTGATCGAGATTATCCCTCGATTAGTATATCACATGTTTTGGCTGCAGCAATTGGCTATTTACCGTTGAAATGTACATGAATACATGATGTAAACAAGAAAAAATCACATAGGGTCGACCCACGACGACAATGATCCTGTGAAAACCCTGCCGACTTTGAAGCCCACAGAATTAGAATAGGCAGATAAATGGTCTTAGGGGAGCATGACATTCCCTGTTTTTCGATTTTAAGCACCAGAAGAAAATAAATGAACAACAAAGTTGAACACTCACCTGTTTTTGTCAAAAAATCACGACCCCAGAGACAGAGCCAAATATGACCGGAAGCGCCCCAGAGGATTTAAGCGGCAGAGCCAATGGCTCTGTCTCTGTAGTTTCCGTACCGTGGGCCACCTGGACCAGAAGCTAAAGTAGGCGGGGGATTTTCTATGTATTCCCTATTAACCCCAAGGGCGGATCCAGGATTTTTTCCAGGGGGGGGGGGGGGAGGGGGGGGGGGGGGTTTCCAAGCCCAAGATTTTTTTCCAGGGGGGGGGGGTGTTGGGGGGGGGGGGGGGGGGGGGTCCAAGCTCAATTCAAGGCTTAAAATATAATAAATATGTAACGTTAGACTCAATTTTATATAGTCAAAATTTAATTTTCGGCCAATGCCAAGAGGTCCGGACCCCCCAACACCCCCTCTAGATCCACCCATGTCCCCATACAAAACTTTCAAAAGTAGCAGGGGGATTATACTCAATTTCAGTCAAATGGGAGGGGGAAATCCCCCCCCCTCCCCGCCTCTTAATGAAACCCCTGGGGCTTTCCCAAGCAAGACTTGAATTTGATATACAGTGGAAAAGATTTGGAAACAGCTCTGTTCAACATTTTCTCCTTTTGTCTTAATATTTTCTATGGTATATTGTCCACAAAACACACTATTATTCATGGTTTTGTCAACAGCATCTGGCATATTGAATATAGTCCAGATTTTTGCTGTTTGGGAAAGGGATAAAAACTTCAAGGCGGTGATATTTGAACATAGACAATATATCTTATTCACCCCTTTCCCAAACAGCAAAATTATAGACCACGATCCAGTCAATTTTTTTCTAAATTATCTGCTGAAGACGACAAATGAATGAATGTTAGAATTGTTTAAAACCTAGCACAGAAAATTGAGACAAAAGAAGAAAATGCAGGTTATCAGTACTTTCTTCTTTTGCAAAAATATTTTCTTAAGGTTTACAGACCCTCAAAAAATCACCACTTTCTAGCCATATGAAATGCACCAAATTACACATACTTGTAAATACACTTGAAAATAGTTGATTCGCCGTGCCAGATTTCAAGATTATGCTTCAGGAAGAAAATTATTTACAAATATTATTTTACTCTATATTCATATGCAAGGGAGGTAATTTAGAACATTTTTCTCAAATATTTCCATAAGTATGCATTAATTCAAAATTCTAAACCGTTCAAAATGTTTATGCTTGTATTCGGAATAGAAATGTTTTAAGTTTAGGAATTACTGGCACTTTTCAAATTTCACATCTGTGTCTTTGGTGCTTTTGAGGGTTTGGATACCTTAAACTTGTGTATACCGTCTACCGGTCATGATACATTATCGTTTGAAATTGTTTAGTGCATGTGTACTAAAAACATTTGAGCGGCGAGTAAATAAAGAGACATTGAAAGCAGGAAGAATTCTTATTATAATAGTCATCTATTTTACTTCCAGAACTTGTTTTTCTCACAGAATAAGCTTTCTTCAACTTTTTTTCACAGTCTGCGGTACTTTAGTAAGAGAAGATCTAAGAAGATCAACTCTTTCTCAAACAAGAATTTTGCGATTTCAGAAGAATATATCAGATTTCACCCCCACAGTGTCAGTGGCACATTTACATCCCAAAGGATA